>CM070638.1:8470063-8983375 GCA_036346255.1 Ampelocalamus luodianensis
TTTCCAACATACCAGTGGTCTCTATATCTAGCACTCTCAGAGCATGCAAGTCTGAAATACAAGGCATTTGTACAGAATATCCAAATATGCCAAGAGATCGAACATGAGCAGTAACCATGGATGGCATCTCTATCACGTTTTCTTGGCTACGGTAGTCAAGTGACAGTCGACGGTTCTTACTTTGATCACCAACGGAAGCGATAAAATTTTCTTCGAATGCCTTGGATATAATGAGATCAAGAATCATATGATGCACCCGGCATGCATGTACTCTACCATCGTTATTGATATCTACAGTTTGGATCATACTTCTGTTTATAAGTTCATTAAAATAGCATTCCCCTTCCTCCATTAAATTTCTCTCGCCATCAACCTTGACAAATCCTTCTGCTATCCACCTACTTACTAGACGATCCCTCTGAATACTATAATCTTCTGGAAACATACTCAGATATAATAAGCAAGTTCTTAAATGGTGAGGAAGGTCATTATAACTCAAAGATAGTATCTTCTTCATTTCCTCGACATCAGAATTTTTCTCTAGTCCTAAACCAATCGAATTAAGGACCATTAACCATTCTTCTCTTGCATGTGATTTAGTTGTCAATAAACTAGACATCGTAATGATTGCCAATGGTAGACCACCACACTTTCTTATGATTTCAGTAGAAACTTCTTTCAGTTGAAGAGGGCATTTGTCTTCAGAACCAAACACTCTTCTAAAGAATAAGCTTTTAGAGTCACCTTCACTTAGTGGCCTCAGTTCATATACAAGATCGTGGCGAGAGGAGCAACATGACTTGGCAACAGTACCATTTCTTGTTGTCACTAGTATCCTACTACCACAAGTATTCTCAAGCAAGGCGCATTTAATATACTTCCATACTTGGGTACTCCATATATCATCAATTACAATAAAGTACCTAACAAATGAGAGATACTATGGTTCAACTGAGTCATATTAATTGAATACAGACGGGATATAATATGAAAAGTAAATTGGTACCTAAAAGTAATGTTTCAATGTCAAGCTGATTACATATATGTAGGGCTGCAAACGAGTCGAGTTTAATCGCTCAGCTCTGCTCGTTTTAAAAACCATGCGAGCTCAATTTAAATTGAGATAGAGACTTGACTCATACTCGGCTCATAATGTATATGTATGTTCATGGAAAGAATATTAGAGTATTCCATTCGTCTTGTATTGTAAAGAATTACAGCTCGTTGAATAAAAAATGAGATGACTGGTAAAATGACCAGTTGTCCTATTTAAGAGGCCTTTGCACAAGATGTCCATTAATTACGGACATAATGTTACAATTAAGTTATGGTAGAATGGCTTAGAATACAAAATACAATTTGAATCCTAGAACGACTTGTAATAAGAAACAGAGGGCGTACCTCTTGTCCTTTAGGAAATCCCTTAGTGCATTAATGAGGCATTCATCGTCCCCTGACTCAGTTCGTTCATACTCTTGCTTTCCGATTTGAGAGAGTATGCTCCGTAAAATGTTTCTTGTATCGGGTTTTTGGGACACCGACACAAAAGCTCGGCAATTAAATTGTCCACCAACCTTCTGATATACTTGGTTGGCGAGAGTAGTTTTGCCTAACCCTCCAAGCCCCACGATTGACACCACCTTCAATGACTTCTCCCCATCATCCACCAATTTGATGAGCTCATCCCTCGGAACATCAGTGCCGACGAGGCTGGATGCCTCAGCATAGAGGGCAGGTAGCCGGGGATCGATGGGAACAACTTCGCTGCTGTCAGAGTCGAGGAACGCATCAAGCTTGTACCTGTCACGTCGTTGGCTTGCCTCGACGATGCTAATCTTTAGTTTTCTTATCTGCTCGGCGATCTCATGACGACGTCCTAGCTTCTTCACTTTCTTCAGTTTCTTGATCATCTCAGAAAAAAACCCCTTGATACCGTTGGATTTGTCCGAATCCTGGTGGAGCCGATGCATATAGTCGTCGATGCAGTCCTCGATATCATAGACCGTCTCCCTCACTTGGTTCCTCCACTCCTTCTGTTGTGGGTCGAGCACCTCTGTGTCGGCCAGCTTCTCTAAGAGAGCGTTCATGCTGCTCAGCTCATCCTTGAGGAAGGTGACATCGCGCTTCACTTTTTTTTGCAGCTTGTACTCCTCACCCAGCAGCGTGGTGAGCTTGGGGAGGAGGGAGTTCATCACCCCCGTGGCGGCGCTCACCATGATTCCTTCCATCAACTTCCCGCTTTGAACATCCGCTTTTTTCCAGCCCCCGAAAAATGGTGTGGGACGGTTGGGAAGTAGACTGGCCTCATTCTTGATGGAAGCCTTCCATGCCTCCACCTCTTCAACCCTCGCACCCCTGGAATCAATCCAGACCTCGAGTCTCCTGAGGGCAGAGAGATGGTGGATTCCAAGGCCACATGCAGATTGCCCCTCACGTATTACGGTCCGAAACTTGAGTTCTTCGAGCTTTGGCGCGGCTCCAGCTTCAAACATCGGACCCATGATGGAAGCCCACAAGTAGAAGTACTTCAGACGTTGGAATCCACCGCTGCATACGAGGAGCCTTCCTGTGGTATAAGCTTGTAAATCCAGTTTTAGCAAGGCGGGCAAGTCCCCGAGGATCTGGAAGGCTTCCTGAGTCACTTGATTAACACTGATCTTTAGGAGGGTGAGGTTGGCCAATGAGGCCATCCACTCTGGAATCCCTTTGAGATAGTAAGCCCCGACGTTTAATTCCCGCAGGAGACTAGCAGGTGAGGACAATGAATCCAAAAGGAGGCCCTCAGTAGAACCATCAACAGATATGAAAACATGCAAACATCTAAGGTTTGAACTACAGAGTTTTCCAAGTGACGAAGCCAAGATATCTTCGTACGTACCACCAATGCCCCCAATTAGTACAAGAGTTCTCAATTTGGTCAAATTGCCCAACCCCTGCAAAGAATTTATTGAGCTTTCGTAGTCCACAGATACAGTTGACAGTTCCTCTAGAGCTTGCATGTTACCCACCCCATCTGGCAATTTTACATTTTTACAACGTAACCATTTCAACCGTCGCAGTTTAACAATGCTTGCCGGCAATTCTTTTATACCAGTACTACATATATCCAATGTTTCCAAATACTGTAGCTCACCTATTTGTTCTGGAAGATTTTTGATGCTATATGCTTCAATTCGCAGGTACCTCAACTGAAATAGCTTCCCAATATTTCTGAGATTACAATTTTCCAACAAACCAGTGGTCTCTATATCTAGCACTCTCAGAGCATGCAAGTCCGAAATCGAAGGCATTTGTACAGAATATCCAAATATGCCAAGAGATCGAACATGAGCAATAACCATGGATGGCATCACTATCACGTTTTCTTGGCCACGGTAGTCAAGTGACAGTCGACGGATCTTACTTTGAAACACAAGGCTATGTGTTTGATCACCAACGGAAGTGATAAAATTTTCTTCGACTGCCTTGGATATAATGAGATCAAGAATCATATCATGCACCCGGCATGCGTCTACTCTACCATCGTACTGGATATCTACTGGTTGGATCATACTTCTGTTTATCAGCTCATTAAAATAGCATTCCCCTTCCTCCATTAAATTTCTCCCGCCATCAACCTTGACAAATCCTTCTGCTATCCACCTACTTACTAGACGATCCCTCCGAATTTCATAATCTTCTGGAAACATACTTAGATATAATAAGCAAGTTCTTAAATGGAGAGGAAGGCCATTATAACTCAAAGATAGTATCTTCTTCATTTCCTCCACATCAGAATTTTTCTCTAGTCCTAAGCCAAGCGAATTAAGGATCATTAACCATTCTTCTCTTGCATCTGATTTAGTTGTCAATAAACTAGACATCGTAATGATTGCCAACGGTAGACCACCACACTTTCTTATGATTTCAGTAGAAACTTCTTTCAATTGAAGAGGGCATTTGTCTTCAGAGCCAAATACTCTTCTGAAGAATAAACTTTTAGAGTCACCTTCACTTAGTGGCCTCAGTTCATATACTAGATCGTGGCGAGGGGAGCAACATGACTTGGCAACAGTAGCAATTCTTGTTGTCACTAGTATCCTACTACCACAAGTATTCTCAAGCAAGGCGCATTTAATAATCTTCCATGCTTCGGTACTCCATAGATCATCAATTACAATTAAGTACCTAACAAATAAGAGATACTATGGTTCAATTGGGTCGTGTTAATTGAATACATATGGGATATAATATGAAAAGTAAATTGGTAGCCAAAAGTAATGTTTCAATGTCGAGCTAATTAAAATATATATTCAATTCGTCTCGTATTATAAAGAATTACGGCTCGTTGAATAAAAAATGAGATGACTGGTAAAATAACCAGTTGTCTTGTTTAAGATGCTTTGCACAAGAGGTCCATTAATTACAGACGTAATGTTACAATTAAGTTATGGTAGAATGACTTAGAATACAAAATACAATTTGAATCCTAGAACGACTTGTAATAAGAAACAGAGGGCGTACCTCTTGTCCTTTAGGAAATCCCTTAGTGCATTAATGAGGCATTCATCGTTCCCTGACTCAGTTCCTTCATACACTTGCTTTCCGATTTGAGAGAGTATGCTCCGTAAAATCTTTCTTGTATCGGTTTTTTGGGACACCGACACAACAGCCCGGCAATCAAATTGTTCACCAACCTTCTGATATACTTGGTTGGCGATAGTAGTTTTGCCTAACCCTCCAAGCCCCACGATTGACACCACCTTCAATGACTTTTCCCCATCATCCACCAATTTGATGAGCTCATCCCTCGGAACATCAATGCCGACGAGGCTGGATGCCTCAACATAGAGGGCGGGTAGCCGGGGATCAATGGGAACAACATCGGTGCTGCCAGAGTCGAGAACCGCATCAAACTTGTACCTGTCACGTCGTTGGCTTACATCGACGATGCTAGTCTTTAGTTTTCTTATCTGCTCGGCGATCTCATGACGAGCTCCTAGCTTCTTCACTTTCTTGATCATCTCAGAAAAAAACCCCTTGATACCGTTGGATTTGTCCGAATCCTGGTGGAGCCGATGCATATAGTCGTCGATGCAGTCCTCGATATCATAGACCGTCTCCCTCACTTGGTTCCTCCACTCCTTCTGTTGTCCGTTGAGCACCTCTGTGCCGGCCAGCTTCTCTAAGACAGCGTTCATGCTGCTCAGCTCATCCTTGAGGAAAGCGACATCGCGCTTCACTTTTTTTTGCAGCTTGTACTCCTCACCCTGCAGCGTGGTGAGCTTGGTGAGGACGGAGTTCATCACCCCCGTGGCGGCGCTCACCATGATTCCTTCCATCAACTACTCTGTTCTTTGTGTTGCGAAGCTTGTAGACCAGCTCAGACAGAACCTCGAGGTGATTTGCGTCTGCGCGAGTGAAGCAGAAGCAGAAGTTAGTTGCTGCTGCCAAGGAAGGTATCTCAGAGTGGTTCAGATATCGCAAAATTTCACACAAGAACTATGTTCATGGAAAATCGAGAACAAATTCGTGCCATAGTTGTGAGTACGTACGTACCTACTGTTGTTCCACGGCCGTGGCCTCACGCTGGCTAATGGACAACAATGGCTAATGGACAACTATCGGATTTTAGGCGAAAGCTGGGTAGAGAAGACAGGAGGAAACTTGGGCGTCGGCAAGAATAAATAATAGATGCACCCAGGCTCTACTGAACTAAGGAATGGTATGGTATGATATGGCCCGCCAATTTGCTAATTTGCTGACCCATGGCCTCATGCAGTATTAAAAGAGAGATGGTGCTCTAATATTAAAGCTAACGCAAGCAGTTTTGTGTCATCTAAATTCAAACATAAATAGAAAACAATACAAAATACAGCATAGATAGTACATCGTTACTGGATAGTATTGCCTAAATAACCGTAATTGTACATAAGTAGTAGTTGAGGTACTATAAGTGTAACAGGCGGAGCCGGTGCTAAAGGACCCTCCAAGTGGAGGGAAAGCTTCGCCCTGGCAACAAGTACAAGCCAGTCTGAAAGCTCGAAGGAAAATTAAAGCTAAACAACACCAGACGCCAAAGACGATCATACTATCACAACAAACACAGGTTAAGGCCTTATTTGGAGCAGAGGATTTTGAGAAGAATTTGTGGGAAACACACATCCATGGGAGCTCCAAAAGATGCTTAAACTCAGCTCGTTTATTTTTTAGACGATCTCGAGTCGATCCAAAAAACGAGTGAAACTCGAGCAGCTCACGAGCCTCGAGTCTTTCTTGTAGCCCTATGTATATGTATGTTCATGGAAAAAATATTAGAGTATTCATCATGACAGACTAAATAAAATTATATTTTTAACACATATATTCAATTTGTCTTGTATTATAAAGAATTAAAGCTTGTTGAATAAAAAATGAGATGACTGGTAAAATGACCATTAGTCTTATTTAAGATGCATTTGCACAAGCGATCCATTAATTCCGGATCATAATGTTACAATTAAGTTACGGTAGAACGACTTAGAATACAAAATACAATGGATTGGAGCGCAAAAAACAAGCAAGCGTATCAAAGCCAATCTGAAAGCTGGAAGGCAAATCAAAGCTGACACCAGACGCCAGTGCTAGTAGTGTTTTCATACTGTGGATATCATGGGGATATGCTCATGATCTTAGGATGATGTGTCAATTGGCAATGACGTTGAAGGTTTGCGGAAACACGAGTTTCGGCAAAATTCGAGTTCTGTCGTGGCCTCGAGCGCCCGACCGCCTCGGTGGCGACCGCCATGCCTCAAGTGGTACCTCGGGTGAATTGAATCGCGATGCCGACCGCCGTGTCGGCGGTCCGACCGATTTGGTAGCGGTCTGACCGGCGTCTGATGAGCGGTCGGACCGGCAAGTTGAGTGGCATTGGAATTTGAGGCTGGGCCAAAAATAGAGTGTGTAGGCAAGTGAGGAGATTCTACTGCACTTGGTCCCATAATTTTTGGAGCCTCCAGTCAAAAGTTCTATTCGTTTTAAATTTCCAGAGAGGTTGCGGATTTGAGTTGAAATTTTGGCTAAGTCCTGGTGGCGGTCGACCGCCTTCGTTGGCGGTCGGGCCAGCGCGGATCAAACCGCCAAGGGTGGCGGTCTGACCGGTTTTCACTTAACTCGTCGGCCCGTGTGGCGGCGATGGTTGCTTGTTAGGTCAATCTCATGGGTTTGGTGCATATGTGTTGCATGATGCATGTTTTGACTAACGTGGGTCAAGTTGTGAAGAACTTGTTCCCGCTTCGATTTGCTTGTCTATTGTTGTGTAGGTTACTTGGTGGTCAACGACGGTCAACGGCGAGGATGATCGGACTAGGCTTGGAGAGCGAGGTTCGAACGATCGACGATGCCGGTGAAGTCATTGGACTCAAGTATGGTGCAAGATGGACAAAGGTGACCGAACAGGCGATTCGGTGCGGCCGTTGGATCAAGCGGCGCGGGGTGGGTGCAAGTGCCATGGTGGTTTCGGTGGGAGCGGATGGGAGAGACTTGCCGACATGATGAGAGCGTTGGATCAACCTACACGTGACGAACAGCGAGTGCCGCTGTCACCGGATTCGGTCTTGGAGAAGGACCGAGAAGGGTATTTTGGTAATTTTACCAAATACCGCCTTGGTTACCTTTTGCCAACCCGCGCGTAAGACGGTGCGTTGGAGAAGCGGATTAGGTCAAGAGGAGATGAAGACGGCGCTTTAAAATGCGTGCGTGTGTGACCCGCTTGTTTTGGGCCTTAACGGAGCCCATTATGGAAACTCTTCTAGAAGGTCTAGGCCTCCACTATAAATAGAGGAGGGAGGTGGCTGCACCCCCTCAACCTTTTCATTACTTGAAAACCCTAGTTTTGCTTTGGTGCTTAGGGAGTTGATAGTTGGAGGTTAGGGTTCTAGAGAGTTGGATTTGATTTCGTGCTCATGTATTGAGTCTTTGTCCTCCATTGATGGAGTGGTCAGAAACCAATACCATATCAAATCAATCCAAAGAAAGTTCTATCAAAGATGAGTTCATTTGCTTTCTTTCTCTCTATTTGGTGATTTCGAGTCTTTCTTTGATCCGTGAGTTTTTGGTTGGTTTCTTGCTGTGATCTAACTTGCTGCAACATGTGGGAACCCATCTAGGATCATCTTGATCATCAATCACCCACAAGCAAGTCTTTAGATCAGATTTTGAGTTTTGCTCGGTTTTTGAACCACCTTCACTCAAATTGGAAAAGGTCTGAACTTTGGCAAGGATCTTCACGATCGTTGCTTGGAATAGGTTCCTGACATCCTTGAGAAGGTGTGTGTCAAGTTTCACGAAGTTTGGACGCACGAATCAAAAGTTAGATCAATTTGCGTTTTGGTTTTTCGGGCTGATTTCACTATTCATTGGCCTGGAGGTCTGACCGCCATGTATTGAGAGGTCAGACCGATTTCCAAAGGTCAGACCGATTTCTAGTTGGAGGTCAGACCGCCCAACTCATTTAGGTTTTGAGTTTTTATGTTTTTGAAGATTTTGCTTTGGGGTTTTGATTGGATTCAATACAAGTCTTCCGCTGTGCATGATTGATTGATCTTCATAGCTTACATAGCTAAGGGAGTGAGATTTGTATTGAATTCAATTTTGGAGAAAAATAGATCGTGCTCCTATTCACCCCCCCCCCTCTAGTCGCCTTTTCGGTCCAACAAGTGGTATCAGAGCCCGGTTAGTTCAATCTTGATTTTAACCGGTCACTGAACTTGGCGATGGATAAGTACTCCTCCAAACCGCATATCTTCGATGGGCACGACTATGCCTTTTGGAAGAACCGCATGTGTGTCTTTCTTGAGAGCGAACCACGAGGTATTTGGGAAGGCTGTCGAGATCCGCTCATCTTGCTCGAGGTTGCTACGCCGCCTCAAGCCCTCTTGGCTAATGACCGTAAGGCAAAGAATTTTCAGTATGGTGGGCTTGGTAGACAGAATATGATAGGATTTGCAATCTCGAGATGCACATGAGATTTGGAAGACCTCAAACCTATCATGAGGGTTCTTCCAAATCAAACAAGTACGTCAGCAGTCTATAAAAGAGAATATAACAAATTCGAGATGCGTCTGGTGAGAGCATCGATGACATTTTCATCGCTTTAACACGTTGATAAATCGGATGAAGGTCATTGGTATTGAATTTACCCATCGAAAATGTCATCCATCTCCGGCTGCAATCAACACCGGGAGTGGGAGATAAAGGCTACCACCATTCGGAAAATGTCAAATTTTCGATCGACCTTGGAGCTGCTCTATAGCAAGCTCGGGACTCATGAGATCCGAGTGACCATTCTAAGAAGGGTAACATGGCTCGTAGCGCACCCGCTTAAGAGAACCTCGATGGGTCGTTTGAGTCTTCTTCGGATTTTCTCTTGCTTCTTTATCTCGCAATTCAAGAAGAGGATCTTGAAAGTATTCTGAGCTCGAGATGACACTTTTGATTAAGAAGTTCACACGGGCCTACAACAATATGATAAACAAAAGAGAGGCGCCATGTGACTTGTTATGAGTGTGGAGAGCTTAATCACATCCGCAAATTGCCCCAAGTGAAAGGTAAGAGCAACTACAAGGATGAAAAGCCACTTGGAAGAAGCCTCGGGACGCAAGTCCAAGTTTGATGATGCCAAGCTCGGAAGGTCGCTCACCTGGTTCTTGCCGCTCTTGGGGATCGATCCTTGAGCGATGTGGACTCCGGGAGCGAGGAGGACAAGGAGGAGGAGCTTCCTCAAGACAAGAAGGGGAAGGCCAAGGACTTCACCGGCATGTGCTTCATGGCCGACTCCGACGATATTGATGACAACAATGAGGTATCTCCCTCCTATGATGTTCTCTTTGCTAGATGTGAAACTGTCATGAGCAAATGCTAGGTCAGGATAAAGCCTTAAAATTCATCATGACTAGGAATGAGGAGTTAGAGTCACAAGTAGATAAGCTCACATTAGAACTTGTGAATGCTAAGAGTCTTGAATCTGATGAATGTTCATCTGCTATGCTTTACATTCGAACTAGCTAAACCGCAATCTGCTCATGATATTGCTTTGCAACAACTTGAAAATGCTAGGACCGAGCTAATTGAAGTTAAATCTACTCCTTGCAAAAATGCTTAGAGTCTAGCAAGTTGATTGTTTCGTGTGGTTGAAGCTAGTTCTTGCTCATGCGCTTAGAACGTGAACGTGAAGTACATGATGTTGTAGAAGCGGCTAGAGTTAAATATGCCAAGCTTAAGGATGATTAATTCGCTACTTGTGCTTCATGTGAAGCTCTTAAGCTTGAAGTTGCCCTTTATAAGAAGAAGGTTAACGCTAAAACTTGTGATTCATGTGTTAACTTTGGAAGAGAAATTGCTTACCTTAAGGACACATTAGAAAGATTCTCGATGGTAAGAAACAGATTAAACATGATTCTTGACAAGTCAAAAACTCCTTATAAGAAGCAAGGGTTAGGATACAACTTTGCCCAGACAAATCTAGTGGTATTCAAATCTTGAAAAATGGCTTAGTTGAATTTGATACCCAACCCGCAAAGATCACTTTCAAATCTGCGGGTTTTGCCCAACCATCTATTCACCAAAAGGTGCTTCTCCCGGTGGTACCAAGTACCATTGCACCTATTGCAAGAAGGATGGGCATTTGGTTGAGTTCTCACGCGTAGGTTGAAAAATGCTAAGAAAAATATTGCTAGAATGTCATCTAATCAACCTAGAACTTTTGTGAGACATGGTAATTTAGAGAGGAAGAAACCTGGTCTAGGATTTGCTTCACATGCTAATCATTCTCATGCTCCTAGACAGGATAATTCTCATGTTAGAGTCACCATTGCTCATACTGAATTTCAAATAGAATCAAGGATAGCATACGCTTTGCATACTACTCGCAGACGTGTGTCTCAGTACTGGGTTTCCAAGTCATGTTTAACTAACCCCAGTATTGAGACACATCGATCTTTTGTGCCTTGATTTTCAGGATCACCGCGGAAGGAAGGACACGTGGTTCGTCGACTCCGACTGTTCACGCCACATGACCGGAGACTCAAAATGGTTCACCTCCTTCACGCGGTCGATAGGTGATGTCCTCATCACCTTTGGAGACAATACCCAAGGGCGGATTGAAGGAACGGGATCAATCAGGGTGAACGACAATTTCATCCTAAAAGACGTCGCTCTTGTGGACAAGCTCAGGTTTAACTTACTCTCTGTCTCACAGCTTCTTGATGATGGCTATGAGACTATATTTAAGAAAAATGCTTGTCGGGTGCTTGATTCTGCTGGTGAGCTCGTTTTTGGGATTTATAGAGCTGCTAGAATCTTTGGAGCTGATTTTTCCGAATCTCTTGCTGGTTCTCTTAAATGTTTATTTACACCTTCTTCGAGTTCGCTTTGGCACCGACGTTTGGGGCACATTGGTTTTGATCATCGACGCGAGTTAGCAACCTTGATCTCATGAGAGGTTTGCCTAAACTCAAAGCCGTCAGGATCTTGTATGTGCGCCTCGTAGGCATGGCAAGCAAGTTGCCGCTTCACACCCTTCGTGACTTTGGTCATGACCGACACAGACGGTTGCTTCATATGGATCTTGTTGGTCCCGCTAGGGTTCGGTCAATTGGTGGCAAGTGGTACATTCTTGTCATAGTTGATGATTTTTCGAGATACACTTGGTGTTCTTTCTTGCTTCAAAGGATGAAGCTTTTGGTCATTATCGTGATCTTGTTCTTCGTTTGGCTTCTGAACTTTCTGGTGCCTTGAGAGCGATCCGCAGTGATAATAGCACGGAGTTCAAGAATGCCTCGTTTGCCTCTTTTTGTATGCGAGCGCGAATTGAGCATCGTTCTCTTCTCCACACGTCCTCAACGAGAATGGCGTTGTGGAAAGGAAGAACAGAACCTTAGTCGAGATGGCTAGGACGATGCTAGATGAGTATAGCACACCGAGGAGATTTTGGGCCGAGGCTATTGCTACAGCTTGCCATATTTCAAACCGTGTCTTTTTAAAACCTTCTTTGGGCAAGACTTCATATGAGCTTCGATTTGGTAGAAAACCCTCTGTTTCTCATTTTCGAGTTTTTGGAGCTAAGTGTTTCATTCTCAAGACAGGAAACCTAGATAAATTTGAATCAAGGACTTTTGATGGTTTATTTCTGGGTTATCCTGCACATTCTAGGGGTTTTCGGGTTTTTAATGTTGAAACTAACATTGTCCTGGAGACATGCAATGTCACTTTTGATGAGACTAGCCCTGGAGCTAGATCCGACGTTTCAGGTGATACACAGGTGACAGAAAGCATTTTTGTGGAGGAAGATGATGATGAAGCTGATACTTGTCCTCCACCTGCTGCTGTTGAGGCTCCTGTCCAAGCTCCAGAACCTGCTACGACTGTTTCACCTCCAATTGAGGCTCCTGCTGCATCTTGTTCATCAGCAGTACCTGCGGAGGTTGAAGAGATATTGTCTCCCCCGGGCGCTCCACTTCACATTCAGAGGCGTCATCCTCCGGATCAGATGATTGGTAGTCTTCATGAGCGAGTCACTCGCTCCAGGTATCACGATCCGAGTCTCTACTCTCATTCTGCATTTGTTGCTTCTTTTGAAACCCGCGATATATCACATGCATTATCTGATTCTAGCTGGGTTAATGCCATGCATGAAGAGTTAGAGAATTTTGAGAGGAACAAGGTCTGGAACCTAGTAGAGCCTCCTAGTGGTCATAATGTGATAGGAACCCGTTGGGTGTTAAAAAATAAACAAAATGAGGACGGTTCTGTGGTTAGAAACAAGGCTAGGTTGGTAGCTCAGGGTTTTAGCCAAGTTGAGGGGTTAGATTTTGATGAGACATTTGCTCCTGTTGCTAGATTGGAAGCCATTCGCATTCTCGCTTGCATTTGCTTTGCTTCTAAGGGCTTTAGATTATATCGGATGGATGTTAAGAGTGCCTTTTGAATGGTTTTATAGAAGAGGAAGTGTATGTTAGGCAACCCTTGTGCTTTGAGAACCCCAAACATCCACACCATGTTTTTAAGCTATCCAAAGCCTTGTATGGTCTTAAGCAAGCCCCTAGAGCACAGTATGATAGACTTAAGACTTTTCTCGCTAAGAATGACTTTGAGATGGGAAAGGTAGACAAGACCACATTCATTCTTAGGCGTGGCAATGACTTCCTGCTTGCTCAGATTTATGTAGATGATATTATCTTTTGTGGTTCTTCTCATGCTCTTGTTTCCAGTTTTTACGAGACCATGTCCAGGAATTTGAGATGAGCATGATGGGAGAACTCAACTACTTCAGGGCTTCAAATCAAGCAATGCAAGGAAGGGATCTTCATCCATCGACGGTACACCAAGGATCCAAGCGCCGAGATGGGTGATCTGCAAGCGATCGCCACTCCCATGGCGACCTCGATCGCTTTTTGGATCCGGATGAGGAAGGAGAAGGCGTGGATCAACGCGAGTACCGCAGCATGATTGGCTCCTTACGTACTGACGGCCTCAAGACCGGACATCCACTTCGCGGTTTGCCTGCATGCGAGGTTTCAGCGTCTCGAGACTTCCCATCGCCAAGCCGTTAAGCGCATCTTGGTATTTACACTCTACCCTCCAATATGGCATTTGGTTTTCTGCTCTTCGTCCTTGTCCATTCGGGGTTTTCGATTCGATTTTGCGGTGTCGGCTAGATAGGAAGAGTACCTCGAGCACTTGTCACTTCTTAGGCACTTCTCTTGTCTCTTGGTCTTCCAGAAGCGTCTTCTTTGCACAATCCATCTTTGAAGTGAATATGTAGCTAGCGCTAGTTCTTTGTAGTCGATTTTGTGGATGGTGTCCACTCTTAAGGATTTTGGGTTGGCATTTGATAGTGTTCCTCTTTTCGTGATAACACTTCTGCTATAAACATTGCTAAAAACCCCTGCAACACTCTAGGACCAAGCACATAGACATTCGCTATCACTTTCTTAGAGATCATGTCGAGAAGGGTGATATTGTGCTACATTTCGTGGAGTCCGAGGCTCAGTTGGCTGATATCCTCACCAAGCCTTTAGACCCAACTAGGTTTGCCACCTTGAGAAGTGAGTTAGGGGTAATTTATCCCTACGGGTTGGTTTGAGGGGGAGTTGGTTCTGTTTTGAACTTTCCTTGTTCTTCTGAACTTTCCTTGTTCATCTGAGCTTTTCTGATCCTTTCTGATACCTTCTTCTAGTGGTATTTTCATTTGATCTTTTTTATCCTTTTAGGCTCTTTAAGTTTTTGTGCATCTCATTGTTTCATACTGCATTCATATGAAAAACCAAAAAGATGCATTGTTATATAAGCTTTTCTGCTTGTCTTTTAAAATTGATGAAGCTTTGATTCTTACCCTTTTGAGCTTTAGTGTTTCAGTGCGCTTAATGCCATGTCTAGTTCTTTGACTTGCTAGAATTATCATGCTTTCACATGTGTAGCTAAGTCTTTCTTTGAATGAGCGAACTTTAAGACAACTTGAACTAAAAGCGCAATTTGTGGATGTTTTAGCTAGTTGCGCAATTAGTGCTCCTTTTGTGACTTTGGCCTGTCAAAATTGCGGTGTTAGCTCTTGAATCTAGTATTGATCATTGCTTGAGCTTCTTGTTCTTTTAAGAATCTAAATCTGCTCTTGTGAAAAATGAAAATCAAATTTAAAGATTGTCTTGTGCTTAAAATGTGCCAAACTATTCTCTCGAGATCGCATGTCATAGACATGAACTTGGAGATAGTTTGATGATCCGAACGATCTCATGGGGATTTGCTTGTCACAATTGACATGAACCTCAAGATTTGTGCATACAGTAGAAGTTTAGGAAGAGTTTGTGGATGGCTCCTAGTCCAGGATCTTCTTCACTAAGATATACCTTTAATCAACTTTAATATTCATTGAAAATGAAAAGCTGTTGAAAAATGGGCGATTGAGAAAATTGAGCAAAATGATTCAATTCGGGACTGTTTGTCTCTTAATGTGGTCATTGTTAGCTTCTTGATCTCACATTGACATTTTGACATGACCAGTATCATCTTAGGATCCCTGTTGATGAACTTGCTAGATTTGAAACTTTGCTTAAAATGCTAAAATTCATTGCTTTACCTTAAGCCTTCTTGCTTAGCTTTGTTATATATGTCTTAACATGATCTTGCTAGCGCTGATAGGCTTGATATGTATTGAGTGTGATTAGAAATGCTAGCTTGCTCTTTTTGGGTAATCTCCAAAGCTTCTTGTAATCAAAAATTGAAAAATTCAAAAATATGAAGCCACTCCATTGCATTTCATGCATGCTCCTTCTTATGCTTTTTCCTCATTCTGCACTTGTTATCTCTGGACGAGAGGAAGGCGTGATTCCTTGATGACTCCATTGTCAAAGGGGGAGAAGATATTTCGAGATGTGTAAAGGGGAGAAGATTTAAAAATATTAAAAAGGGGGAGAAAATTGGAGAATTTGAAATTTTCTGAAATTTGAGGATCATTGTGAGGGGGGAGTTTCTTATTTGCATTCATTTGATCGTATTGCCATTTCTGAACGTGAATTGCAATTCTTGAACCTCACGATGATCAAAGGTCATATTGAACAATTGTTCTTTCATATGGACCTTAAGTGAGATTTTAACTCTTTCTGGAAAATGAAGCTTTCTCGCTTTCTTTTTGTCTTATCTCACTTGCCTATACTATTCTGAAGCCAGCTTGGTCATTTCCATTGCTTTCTCTTGCATATGGACCAAATTGTGCCTTTGCGCGAAAACATCGAGTTTTTACTTTTCAAACCTCAAAATTTGCATTTGTGGGGAATTGCCAATGTGATCATCAAGGGGGAGATTGTGGATATCATGGGGATATGCTCATGATCTTAGGATGATGTGTCAATTGGCAATGACGTTGAAGGTTTGCGGAAACACAAGTTTTCGGCAAAATTCAGGTTCTGTCAGGCCTCAGGCGGTCTGACCGGCCTCAGTGGCGGTTAGACCGGCCATGCCTCAAGTGGTACCTCGGGTGAATTGAACTGGCGGTCTGACCGGCCAGGTCGGCGGTCTGACCGATTTGGTAGCGGTCTGATCGGCGTCTGATGAGCGGTCGGACCGGCAAGTTGAGTGGCATTGGAATTTGAGGCTGGGCCAAAAATAGAGTGTGTAGGCAAGTGAGGAGATTCTACTGCACTTGGTCCCATAATTTTTGGAGCCTCCAGTCAAAAGTTCTATTCGTTTTAAATTTCCAGAGAGGTTGCGGATTTCAGAGTTGAAATTTTGGCTAAGTCCACGTGTGGCGGTCGACCGGCCTTACATGGCGATCGGGCCGTGATGCGATCAAACCGGCCAAGGGTGGCGATCGACCGGTTTTCACTTAACTCGTCGGCCCGTGTGGCGGCGATGGTTGCTGTTAGGTCAATCTCATGGGTTTGATGCATATGTGTTGCATGATGCATGTTTTGACTAACGTGGGTCAAGTTGTGAAGAACTTGTTCCGGTTTCGATTTGCTTGTCTATTGTTGTGTAGGTTACTTGGTGGTCAACGCACGGTCAGCGGCGAGGATGATCGGGACTAGGCTTGGAGAGCCGAGGTTGAGCGATCGGCGATGCGGGTGAAGTCATTGGACTCAAGTATGGTGCAAGATGGACAAAGGTGACCGAACCGCAGGCGATTCGGTGCGGCCCCAGTTGGATCAAGCGGCGCGGGGTCGGTGCAAGTGCCATGGTGGTTTCGGTGGGGCGGATGGGAGAGACTTGCCGACATGATGAGAGCCGTTGGATCAACCTACACGTGGCGGAGCAAGCGAGTGCTTCGCACAATCTGGACTCGGTCTTCGGAGAAGGACCGAGAAGGGGTATTTTGGTAATTTTACCAAATACCGCTTTGGTTACCTTTTGCCAACCCGCGGCGTAAGACGGTGCGTTGGAGAAGCGGATTAGGTCAAGAGGAGATGAAGACGGCGCTTTAAAATGCGTGCGTGTGTGACCCGTTTGTTTTGGGCCTTAACGGGAGCCCATTATGGAAACTCTTCTAGAAGGTCTAGGCCTCCACTATAAATAGAGGAGGGAGGTGGCTGCACCCCCTCAACCTTTTCATTACTTGAAAACCCTAGTTTTGCTTTGGTGCTTAGGGAGTTGATAGTTGGAGGTTAGGGTTCTAGAGAGTTGGATTTGATTTCGTGCTCATGTATTGAGTCTTTGTCCTCCATTGATGGAGTGGCTGTAAACCAATACCATATCAAATCAATCCAAAGAAAGTTCTATCAAAGATGAGTTCATTTACTTTCTTTCTCTCTATTTGGTGATTTCGAGTCTTTCTTTGATCCGTGAGTTTTTGGTTGGTTTCTTGCTTTGATCTAACTTGCTGTAACATGTGGGAACCCATCTAGGATCATCTTGATCATCAATCACCCACAAGCAAGTCTTTAGATCAGATTTCGAGTTTTGCTCGGTTTTTGAACCACCTTCACTCAAATTGGAAAAGGTCTGAACTTTGGCAAGGATCTTCACGATCGTTGCTTGGAATAGGTTCCTGACATCCTTGAGAAGGTGTGTGTCAAGTTTCACGAAGTTTGGACGCACGAATCAAAAGTTAGATCAATTTGCGTTTTGGTTTTTCGGGCTGATTTCACTATTCATTGGCCTGGAGGTCTGACCGCCATGTATTGAGAGGTCAGACCGATTTCCAAAGGTCAGACCGATTTCTAGTTGGAGGTCAGACCGCCCAACTCATTTAGGTTTTGAGTTTTTATGTTTTTGAAGATTTTGCTTTGGGGTTTCGATTGGATTCAATACAAGTTTTCCGCTGTGCATGATTGATTGATCTTCATAGCTTACATAGCTAAGGGAGTGAGATTCGTATTGAATTCAATTTTGGAGAAAAATAGATCGTGCTCCTATTCACCCCCCCTCTAGTCGCCTTTTCGGTCCAACACATACTAGTCTTCACCTCTCGTCAGGACGACCATACTTGTGCAACACACCGGGCGTCAGTAAGTTGACTGCATATTTGGCCATATGGAGATGTTAGGTATCGAGTTTGTTGCTTTGCATCAAAGAAGGTAGAGCATCAGGAAGCAACTACAAGCTCCATCTCACTCATACATACAGTCACACGCCTTAGTACTGTACAGAAACATTAGTTAGGTAGTCCAGGTTTGTAATCCAGGACTCCTAATGGAATTCCGTATGACCCTCACATGAAGCGACGGTGCATGTTTATCTTCCTACTAAATTCTCGCGTCCAGGATGGCCGACCGGACGAATATGAAGCGAGGGCCCAAGGCAATAAAGCTTCCCTCAATTCAATTGTATTCCTCCCTTGTGCGTATGCCAACGAGAAGAGACCAGCTTCCCTCAATTGAATTCAATAAAGCTCTGGGGTGATGTTTCGGTGAGAAAGCATGTGTTGCGTTGAAAGACCAGCTCAACAACTTTTCGCGAAGTCGTTGCCCAATGATGCTGCTAGGAGAGAGAGAGTAGGAAACAAAGGTTAGGCAGGCGTGGACTCGAGACGACTATCCGCGCGGTAATTATGTGGAAAAGAGGCAGGGCGTGGAGGGGCGCTCTAACGTTAAATCTAAAGAAAAACTTAACGAATATATATCAAACAGTTTTATACAATTTAAATTTATAGATAACTAGAAATTTATTTTGCAAAATATAGTAAAAAATAATACATCGTTATTTGATAGTGTTGGTCAAATAACCATAATTATACACCAGTAGTAATTATGATACTATAGTTACGACGGATGGAGCCAGTGCGACACGCACCCCAAGCGGGGGAAAGTTCGCTCAACCGTACTCCTCCCTTGTGCGTATGCCAACGAGAAGAAAAGAATGCTCTGGGGTGATGTTTCGGTGAGAAAGCATGTTTGCGTTAAAAGACAGCTCAACAACTTTCCGCGACGTCGTTGCCCAATGACGCTGCTAGCAAACAAAGGTTACGTAGGTGTGGAATCGAGACTCTTGAATATCCGCGCGATAAGTGTGTGAAAAGGAGCACATGCACGTACAAGACACGCAGGAGAGAGGAAGAGCCGAGCACGGACGCACAGAGCACATGCACGTACAGGACCCGCAGGACGGCAGGAGAGAGTGCACGCACAGTCGCACAGTACCAGGAGACAGCACACGCTCAGGATCAGGAGACAGCAGAGCCCAAGCACATGCACTGATGCACATGCACGCACAGGACCAGGAGACAGCAGAGCCAAGCACGCGACGCAGACGCAGAGGCCGAGACGAGCACATCTGGCTACCTACGGTTGTTCCGCGGCCATGGCCTCACGCTGGCGAAAGATTTTAGGCGAAAGTAGTAGTTAGGGTAAAGCTTTGGCCCCGGTAGCAAATAAAAGCCAGCCTAAAAACTCAAAGGCAAATTGAAGCTGAACAACAACAGACGTCAAAGACAATCATACTAGCGCAACAAACACAGGTTAAGGCCTTATTTGGAGCAAAGGATTTCGAGAAGAATTTCTGAGAGACGCCATCCCAACAAGTATGGATCGCCTAAAATGTGCAGCAACCAAACCATGCACCAGCTCCCGTCAGCAAGGCTACAGGGGAAACTTATACCTGCAATGCAGGCAGCAGTTCTGTCATTCTGCGTGAATTCTGTTCAGTTTCAAATTGTCGTACTTTCTTGCGAGGTTTTTGCCCGCTGAGTTTTCTTTTTTTGTTGCCTAAATAGCACTGTTGACGGCGTTAATAGAAAAAATGGTAATCAGCGTGCCGTAATGCGAAAAATAGCACCATAAACGTGCTGACGGTCGACACGTGTTCAAAACCGTGCCTCCAGCGTCCGGATTTCATCTCCACCACACATGTAGCGCCCGAACTCGTCTCCTCCTGCCACGTGGCCTCTACGGTGAGTATGGCGCCTGAACAAGCCTTGTTCGTGCGACCAGCGCACAGCGCCGGATCCACTGGTCCCCCTGCCACGGACGAGTGCCTACCATACACCTGGCGCTCGGACAAGCCGTGGCCGGTCCACCGTTGCAACTGTTGTCCGGAGATGTTGCAACCGTTGTCGTAGGATGTTGCAACCGTTGTCTTGGGATGTTGCAAGTGTTGCATCTGTACGAAAAAAAAATGTTGCATACTGTTCATAGCAATGTTGCAATTTTTTCCAATGCGTTTTTTTTCTTCAGATGCTTTATTTTTTATTTGTGATGTTGCAATCGTTGTCCGGGGATGTTGTAACCATTATCCTAAAATGTTACAACCGTTATCTAGGGATATGGCTATAGAACCTCCCATGAGAGACCGGCGAGTGCGACGGCAACTGAGTTGCCGGCCGGTCATTTTCCTCTTTGGTGGAGGGAGAAGATTGGCACGACCGCAGGCGCATCGTCCTTGTCGCCGTTGCAGATGCGCCCTGTTGGCTGCCGCAGCGCCGCTGCTCGTTCACCACACAAAGATCTCGTCCTTCACCTCACACAAAGATCTCGTCTTTATTCTCCAGGTAGTACATTATTTTTTTGCACGAGCAGCACTTAGGAAATGCTAGCTAGTACTGTTAGCTTTGTCTTTTTAGGCGGGGGACACTACTACAAAACAAACAATAGTAGACGCCTCATCATAGATTGTTAAAATGGAACCGTCTGTGTTGGGTCTGTCGGGCTTATCACAGACATTTTGTATTACAAACCGTCTGTGATAGTATCACAGACAGTTCTATTTAAAAACCATCTGTGATAATCTCCAGTATCATAGACGGTTCTTGAATAGAACCGTCTGTGATAATTCATAGACGGTTCTATTAAAAAATCGTCTGTGATAATCTCCAGTACCACATATGGTTCTTTAATAGAACCGTTTGCGATACTATTACAGACAGTTCGTATCACGAACCGTCTGTGATAAGTACCTCGTCACAGACGGTTGATGATACGAGCCGTCTGTGATATGTGATTCACAACGCGAGAGTTTGAAAATTTTGAATGCGTGCGCGGGAGTAGCAGGAGTCCTTATATAGCCGGTCCTCCCAAGCGCTCATTGCCGTCTTCGGCCCCAACAAGCTCGAAGAAAAGAAGGTTAGTAGTTTCCGATTCTGTCATCTTTAATTTTGTTGGGTTTTGAGCTTTTAATCTACGTGTGTTTTGACTAATTAAATTAGTTGTGAGCTTTGCTTTTGCATAATTTTGTAACAATGGTGGCATGGTGCTTGCATGCGTTTGCAGGAGAGCGAGATCCTCAAGTTCTTGGGGTTCATATGGAACCCTCTGTCGTGGGTGATGGAGGTGGCAGCCGTCATGGCCATCGTGATGGCCAACGGCGACCACCGCCCGCTGGACTGGCAGGACTTCGTCGGCATCATCGTGCTCCTCCTCATCAACTCCACCATCTCCTACATTGAGGAGCGCAACGCCGGGAGCTCGGCCAAGGCAGCAGAGGCAACGAAGAGGTGGACAGCCAAGGGGAAGGCCGATGTGGCCACCTGCAAGCTATACATTTTGTATTTTTGCGATTAAAAAACTATCACGAGCGGTTCTTGTTCGAGCCGTGCGTGAAATCTACCATCACGCTGCATTGGAGTAGTAGAACTGCGTGATATTGTTATCACAGACGAATTTTTCTGACGGTTCCGAACCGTCTGTGATGAGGCTGTGTGTAGTAGTGGGATTTGATTATTTGCCACTGTCAAATATGTGTAATTGATTATTTGCCACTGATGTGAGTATGACATGTGATCACAGGACACATATGTCATACTCACATGCAGTGGTAAATAATCAAATCCACTCTTTTATAGTGGCAAATAATCAATTATCTCTTTTTAGGCAGTTCATAGTGTGCCTAGTGGTTTTGCGATTTTGTTTATACTAAAATCTTTTATGGTGCTTACTCTTATAAGTTACAACTGCGATGTGTACATGTACATATATGTGCAGTTCCTCATGTGCATCATACATATGCCCTTGTGTCTTGTGCATCATATACATGCACCTTTAAATAGTGGAACGGTCCAGATGTTAACATGTTAGCTGTTGCTTGTGCTGTCGCTGCCTTGCAATTGGGCCCGAGTTATGCATAAGAGAATGTGGTGAGGCGAGGCGTAGAAGACTACTAGTCCATCTGGATTTTGCGCGGCAGAACCCGGGCGTCTGATCCTAGCCCCCAGATCGGACGTCCGGGTGCTAGTATCATCCATATAAATCTGCTAGTTCTTGAACAAGTAATGAACGGAGACTCAAGTCAAATTCATGCCGTAATTCGTTTTAAAAAAATTATGCCGTGATAATGGAGTGACACCCATACTGTGATATTCACCTTGCTTAAAATAAATAATAGAACGGAAGTAGCAGTGATGCTGAACACATGCCCTCTACATCCTAGCGATAAAACGACGCATTGTGTGGTTGTACAGCCATGTGGTTGTCTTGAGAGCCATCTCACTGCAGCTAGCAGTGCACAGTAGATGATTAAGAACTGAACTTAGAAGTAGCTAGCAGCATTTATTGATAGGGTCAACCGAGAGCCTCTAATAAGCTCCAAGCTGCAGTGCTGCAGAATCTGAAAGCCAGTTACAGTCTTGCATTCCCACTTGCTTGCCAATGGATTGCATGGGTTCTCTTCATCACTCGGTATCTACAATAATTCTTGTGCTGCTCACAACCACGTTGGATTGAGATGCATCAGGAATGCACCTATAACCCCGTGAAAGCCTGGTAAGTAACCAGCGATATAAAAATTTTAGGTTGAAAAAAATCGTTTTGTTCTTTAGCCAATCTAAAGATTCCCTGTTGAGAAATAACTTGGAGTTAACGTTGATAGGACGGGCAATCTTCAGCGGCCAGCCGACTCAATGTTTCAAGTGCACTTGCCAATGGAGTTAATGTGGACCATGTGTTTAATCCAAAGAAGAAGACCTATAATCACTTTAAAAGAAGAAACTAATGATCATTTGACACCTTGACGCAAATAACTTGGAGTTAACGTTGATAGGACGGGCAATCTTCAGCGGCCAGCCGACTCAATGTTTCAAGTGCACTTGCCAATGGAGTTAATGTGGACCATGTGTTTAATCCAAAGAAGAAGACCTATAATCACTTTAAAAGAAGAAACTAATGATCATTTGACACCTTGACGCATCTGCTTGTCATGATTCTAAAAATCAGATTTACTATTTTTAAGTCGCATGAAATTTTCTTAAGTTTAAGTCACTTGTTGTGATTATTGAATTTGTGTAGAAATTAATGTGTTATATGATTAAATATTGATCTAATGGATAAAAAATATAACTTATACTTAAAAAAATTCAATCACCTTATAAATAAACAGTCCCTTCTAAAATACTACAATGACGCATATGCCTATCATGATTCTCTCTTGTAAATGGGATGCGGGTATTTTGGGACAACGTAACAAAATAGAGTTCAAAATGGTGGCATGACTACATTGTGCATACACCACACATGTGAGACGCATCATGGAGGAGGAGAAGCATAGGTCGAGAGGGCAGTGTCAAGAAACTGGGCTCAGGTCGGCAGACCTGGTCTAAGGTGGGCTCCTCATCCCAAACCCTAGCAGGGTCGTAGCCTATAAATAGAGGGTGCTATTCATTGTAAAGGATTGATCGTTTGATGAAGGAATAAAGAGAAGCAAGAAGTCCCCCTACATCTCTGTGTTCATCTCTTAATTTTGTTCTTGTGCTTTGCATTGTTCTTACGATTATGAGTATTGTCTACGAGGTAATCGCTCGGACTAGACTCGCCAGCGACGGTTCCTCAACACGTTATCAACACGATCGACTCTCCTCGCATCGAAAAGGTAACCGTCGATGAATGACACTCGTAGATTGAATCGTTTTCTAGATCGCTTTCAATTCTGCAATTGTTGCTTTCTAGATTGGTTTCCTATGGTGCAAATCCACTCTAATCTACTGCGAGCCGACTTGAAGTCGCCGGCCAAGCCGATCGGTGGGTTGCATGAAAGAGTAGATAATGATTGTACCGTAGGTTGTAGATGCAATAGCATGAAAGGCACCATATGCACGTCACTGCCTGCAAGCGGCTGTCACTACCTTCGCGATACGTTACCGGTCGGCATAGTCCACCGTTACGCATCGCCACGGAGGCAACGACAGAGCCACGCCGCTAGCACGCGGCAAGCATGCACATGTCGGCATGAAGCCGCGCCACCGATGCAGTCCCGTATCACACTGCATTGCACCGTATAAACAGAAAATAGTGCGCGTGGTGAACAGTAACCATGCCCTGATGGTCAGCGCGCGGACACTGATGAACAGTTGTACAGTGAACAGTAATAGCATTGACAAACAGTGTCATGTTGATGAACAGTGCATGCACCTGTTGAACAGTGCGCCGTCGGTGAACAGTGCACATGCCTTTTGAACAGCGCCACGCTGATGAACAGTGCACGTGCTGTTGAACAGTGTCGCACCAATGAACTGATGAACAGTGACATGCTGATGAACAGTACACACGCCAGATAAAATAGTACGCACATATGATGAGCAGTACCCGCAACTGATGTGACTTCCTCACTAACTGCAACGACCTCCCATCTTCACTGATATCGGTATGTTTGCCTTAATCATTGTCTAACGATAGGGAGAATCTTTTTGCCATCACCGGTGACGCCATGTCACTCACCAGTGATGGTATGTTCCTAGCTACCCGATGACCATATATCGTCGATAGCTCATTTTTAATCCAAAGATTCATCTCCTTTCTGCTATGTCTTCCCCATTATCAAGTTTTTTTGCCATTAACTTCTTTAACAACACCGATGCACACCATTCGTCATCATAACACTTGGCTCCTTTAACTCCGGTCTTTCTCTTCAACGGCTCCAGCGAGCAGCACGATATTGTCCTTATCGAACAGCTAAGGTGAGCAGCATGGAATTGCTCTCATCTTCGTCGCCGCTGCCTCGGCCATTCGCTTCCTTGTCGATCAATGTCTTATGGTAGGATAGATCGACGTCATTACATTCATTCGTGGTCTCTTTCGACACCATTCACGTAACTTATATTTAATTTATTCAAAATTTTAGTTATTAAGAGATTTTACTTTGAAATTCATATCGAAATCAAATTGTAAATTTTCTTTTATTTGTTGCCCCTATTTTCAATTATTTTTTGTTTAAATTTGTAAACTAATTCAATTGTTAGTTTTTACTTAATTTTTCTGTCGAATTACAATTATTTCTAGATTTTACTTCAGAATTCATATCGACGTCAACATGCTAATTTTATTTCATTCCAAAATCAATTTATTTTATTGTTGAAATTCTTATATTAATCTAATTGCTATTTTTGGTTTCATTTTTATTCCGAGTTATATTTATTTAGGATTTTAATTAGAAATTCGTATTGAAATCAAATTGATGATATTTTTTTGGTTTGAAATTTTATTTATTTAAGTATTTTACTTTGGAATTCGTATGGAAATCAAACTGCAAAATTTATTTTATTTTTATCCTGATTTTAAATTATTTTTTATTGCAATTCATATACTAATCCAATTGCTATTATTGGTAATTTTACTTTGTAATTCGTATCAAAATCAATTTTTGAATTTTATTTTATTTTTTATTCCGAATTCTAGTTATTTTTTGTTGGAATTCGTATACTAATCTAATTAGTATTTTTAAATTTTTATTCCGAATTATGTTTATCTAGTGATTTTACTTAGGAATTCATATCAAAATTAAATTACTAATTTTATTTTATTTTTTATTCCGAAGTTTAGTTATTTTTGCATTGTACTTTAGATGGACTCTTATTTCTATATTGTTTTTGACATTGACTCTCTCGTTTAATCTAAATCGTTATAATTTGGACCCACCATAATCAACGATGTAGATGTTTGTCTTTTTCCACCAATTAACGTAAGAATTTTTAGCCCTTGAAAGCAAACGTGATGGCTTTTCTTCTATTGTTTTAATAATATAATAGATAGATACCATAATTGGACGGAGCAGATGTATATGCAGAACCTGGCTGGGCTTCTAAGCTCCCTGTGGGGGCCTCTTCTTGATGGATGCTGAGAGAAGTAGACCAGCCTGGGAAAAAAAATGGCGTGGGACGGTTGGGAAGTAGACTGGCCTCATTATTGATGGAAGCCTTCCATGCCTTCACCTCTTCAACCCTCGCAATCCTGGAATCAATCCGGACATGGAGTTCCCTGAGGGCAGAGAGATGGTGGATTCCTAGGCCACATGCAGATTGCATGTTGCTCCAGCTTCGAACATCGGACCCATGTTGGAAACCCACAAGCGGAAGTACTTCAGGCGTTGGAATCCGCCGTTGCATACGACGACGAGCCTTTCTTTGGGACCATCTGCTTCTGACTTCAAATTCAGATATAGCAAGGCGGGCAAGTCCCCGAGGATGTGGAAGGTTTCCTGAGTCACTTGATTAACCTTGAAATTTAGGAGGGTGAGGTTAGCCAATGAGGCCATCCACTCTGGAATCCCTTTGAGATAGCAAGCCCGGAGGACTAATTCCCGCAGGAGATGAGTAGGTGAGGGCCATGAATCCAAAGGATCAGTAGAACATCTATGGTAACGTGCAAACATCTAAGGTTCGAACCACAGAGTTTGCCAAGTGACGAAGCCAAGATATCTTCGTACGTATCACGGTGTGAGCCACCAATGCACCAAACTAGGTCAAGAGTTCTCAATTTGGTCAAATTGCCCAACTCCTGCAAAGAATTTATTGAGCTTTCATCGTTCACAACTACACGTGACAGTACCTCTAGAGCTTGCATGTTACCCACCCCATCTGGCAATTTTACTTCACCAAGTAACCGTTTCAACCGTCGCAGCTTAACAATGCTTGCCGGCAATTCTCTTATACCAGTAACACATAGATCCAATGTTTCCAAATACTGTAGCTCACCTATTTGTTCTGGAAGATTTGTGATGTTTAATGCTGCAATCCGTAGGTACCTCAACTGAAATAGCTTCCCAATATTTCTGAGATTACAATTTTCCAACATACCAGTGCTCTCTATATCTAGCACTCTCAGAGCATGCAAGTCTGAAATACAAGGCATTTGTACAGAATATCCAAATATGCCAAGAGATCGAACATGAGCAGTAACCATGGATGACGTCACTGTCACGTTTTCTTGGCCATGGTAGTCAAGTGAAAGTCGACGGATCTTACTTTGATCACCAACGGAAGTGATAAAATTTTCTTCGACTGCCTTGGATATAATGAGATCAAGAATCATATCATGCACCCGGCATGCACCTACTCTACCATCGTACTGATCGATATCAACTGGTTGGATCATACTTCTGTTTATAAGTTCATTAAAATAGCATCCCCCTTCCTCCATTAAATTTCTCCCGCCATCAACCTTGACAAATCCTTCTGCTATCCACCTACTTACTAGACGATTCCTCTCAATTGTATAATCTCTGGAAACATACTTAGATATAATAAGCAAGTTCTTAAATGGTGAGGAAGGCCATTATAACTCAAAGATAGTATCTTCTTCATTTCCTCCACATCAGAATTTTTCTCTAGTCCCAAACCAATCGAATTAAGGACCATTAACCATTCTTCTCTTGCATGTGATTTAGTTGTCAATAAACTAGACATCGTAATGATTGCCAATGGTAGACCACCACACTTTCTTATGATTTCAGTGGAAACGTTATCCAGTTGAAGAGGGCATTTGTCTTCAGAGCCAAATACTCTTCTGAAGAATAAACTTTAGAGTCACCTTCACTTAGTGGCCTCAGTTCATATACAAGATCGTGGCGAGGGGAGCAACATGACTTGGCAACAGTAGCAATTCTTGTTGTCACTAGTATCCTACTAGCACAAGTATTCTCAAGCAAGGCGCATTTAATAATCTTCCATGCTTGGGTACTCCATATATCATCAATTACAATAAAGTACCTAACAAATGAGAGATACTATGGTTCAATTGGGTCGTGTTAATTGAATACATATGGGATATAATATGAATAGTAAATTGGTAGCTAAAAGTAATGTTTCAATGCAGAGCTAATTAAAAATATGAAGGGCTGCAAATGAGTCGAGTATAAACGCTCAGCTCTGCTCGTCTTAAAAAACAAGTGGGCTCAATTTACGTCGAGTTGTACGTTGAGCTAGAGATTGGACTCATAATCGGCTCATAACGATCTCTAGTGAATCTCGAGGCAATTATAAACAATGAAGATGGTGTGCAAATCTATAGAATAATTAAGGAACTGACGTGACTGATGGTGTTAGTTGAAAGTCACATATATGGATAGATAAAAATCTCAAATATCTCATGTAAAATACATATGGTAACTAATGAACCTAATCTGACTTCTATCCATTAAAAGTAATATAAGAGATATATTAGAATACGAGCTATATCGAGCTAATATTGAGCGAGCTAACCTAAGCTCGAACTTGGCTCACTTTTCACTTGAGCTCGAAAAGATGCTTAAACTCAGCTCATTTCTTTTTTAGACAATGTCGAGTCGATCCAAAAAACGAGTCGAACTCGAGCAGCTCACGAGCCTCGAGCCTTTTTTGCAGCCCTACGTATATGTATGTTCATAGAAAGAATATTAGAGTATTCCATCATGCCAGTCTAAATAAAATTATGTTTTTAACATATATATTCAATTCGTCTCGTATTATGAAGAACTACGGCTTGTTGAATAAAAAAAATGAGATGACTGTTAAAATGACCAGTTGTCCTATTTAAGATGCGTTTGCACAAGAGGTCCATTAATTACGGACATAATGTTACAATTAAGTTATGGTAGAATGACTTAGAATACAAAATACAATTTGAATCCTAGAACAACTTGTAATAAGAAACAGAGGGCGTACCTCTTGTCCTTTAGGAAATCCCTTAGTGCATTAATGAGGCATTCCTCGTCCCCTGACTCAGTTCGTTCATACTCTTGCTTTCTCATTTGAGAGAGGATGGTCCGTAAAATCTTTCTTGTATCGGGTTTTTGGGACACCGACACAAAAGCTCGGCAATCAAATTGTTCACCAACCTTTCTGATATACTTGGTTGGCGAGAGTAGTTTTGCCTAACCCTCCAAACCCCACGATTGACACCACCTTCAATAAAATCTCCCCATCATCCACCAATTTGATGAGCTCATCCCTCGGAACATCAATGCCGACGAGGACCGATGGGAACAACATCGGTGCTGCCAGAGTCGAGGACCGCATCAAGCTTGTACCTGTCACGTCGCTGGCTTGCCTCGACGATGCGACTCTTTAGTTCTCTTATCTGCACAGCGAACTCGTGACAAGCTCCTAGCTCCTTCACTTTCTTGATCGTCCCAGAAAAAAACCGCTTGATACCTTTGGATTTGTCCGAATCCTGGTGGAGCCGATGCATATAGTCGTCGATGCAGTCCTCGATATCATAGACCGTCTCCCTCACTTGGTTCCTCCACTCCTTCTGTTGTGGGTTGAGCACCTCTGTGTCGGCCAGCGTCTCTAAGAGAGCGTTCATGCTGCTCAGCTCATCCTTGAGGAAGGTGACATCGCGCTTCACTTTTTTTTGCAGCTTGTACTCCTCACCCAGCAGCGTGGTGAGCTTGGTGAGGAGGGAGTTCATCACCCCCGTGGCGGCGCTCACCATGGTTCCTTCCATCAACTACTCCGTTCTTTGTGTGGCGAAGCTTGTAGACCAGCTCAGACAGAACCTCAAGGTGATTTGCGGCTGCGCGAGTGAAGCAGAAGCAGAAGTTAGTTGCTGCTGCCAAGGATAGTATCTCAGAGTGGTTCAGATATCAGAAAATTTCACACAAGAACTATGTTCATAGAAAATCGAGAACAAATTCGTGCCATAGTTGTAAGTACGTACGTACCTACTGTTTTTTTGGGAGTGGCAAGAGCATTGCCAACAATGCATTAAAGAAGGAGAGTAAAACACAGAGTACCACAAAAGACGCGAGAAAAAGGAAGAGAAAAAAGAGAAAAGAAAAAGAAAAAGAAAAGGAAACCTAGCAAAACAAAACACTGGACATTACAAAAAAACTAAGTCTCCCGCCGGTAAGTAGGCCGCCAGATTCTTTGCCCCACTAATTATCCAGGCCCTAGCCTCTTCCTTGATGATCGCAACAGTTCCGATGACGTCGTTACGCTGCTGCTGAAAAATCCTCTTATTTCGTTCTTTCCAGACTTGCCACATGGTGAGGATAAGTAGAGAGTTTTGACCCTTCTTGCCCGCAGCCCTCTCACTTAGTGACCTAGCCATCCACCAGTCCAGTATCAACGCATGAGCATCCCAATACGTCGACGACAAGTTCTGATGTTGTGCCCAAGTTGCAATGGCATTCCAAACCCTTTTGGTATAAGCACAAGTAGTAAGGAGGTGATGCGTTGTTTCTGGATTGTTTGTGCAAAGCGGGCACCAGTAATCATTTGGCATGTGTCTCTTTACCAAGATATCTGCCGTTGGAAGCCGCTCTTGAATGGCGAGCCATGCAAAAACTTTGCATTTTTGTGATGCCCAAGAGTTCCAAATCAGCCTAACATACGGCGGTTGAATTGACCCCAAGAATTGTGCCTTGTAAGCCGATTGGGCCGTGTACGTTCCTGTCAGAGTCCACTTCCAGGTGATATCATCCGGCATCTCGGGAGTGAGCGTGACCTGTTGGACTCTTGCAAAGAGCTGGATGAAATCCACAATGTGCTGCTCTGATATCTTTCTTCTAAGGTCGGCAATCCAAGTGCTCCCCTGGAGTGCTTCTCTCACCGTTCTGTTTTTTCTGGCCGAGATCGTGTAGAGGCTTGGGGCCATGACTGAGGGGCGGCGCCTAACCGGCATCCTTCGAAGCTCGCCTTATCTCCGCTTCAAGAGCGATTTTTGTTGAGATCGAAAAGGCGCCGGTCTATCTCATTGTTGGCGATTTCATGCCGCTCCACCGCTTTCTGGTTCCTTCCATTGATACCATAGCCGTGAAGACGGAGGGCCCTACTAAAAGTGTCTAGGCGAAGGATCCCGAGGCCACCGAAAATCTTGGGGCGACATACTGTATTCCAGTTGACCCAACATTTTCCCCCCATACCTGTGGAGAGTTCACCTCCCGTCCAGAACCAAGCCCTACGGCGCTTGTCAATTTGTTTCCTTGTCCAAGCCGGTAGTTCTGCAAGGGTCATGTGGTAGATGGGAATGGAAGTGAGAACTGCCTTGAGCGTCGTTAGTCTCCCAGCTCTGGACAGCAAATCCTTTTTGTAACCCCCTAGTCTTGCATCTATTTTATCAACTAGGGGCTGTAGCTGCACTTTCCTTAACTTGCGCAGGGAGAGCGGTAGGCCAAGATATGTGCATGGCATACATCTCCTGCTTGCCGGGAAATCTTGAAGGGTGGCGTCCAAGTCGAAATCTTGGCATTGAATCGGTATCACTGCGCTTTTGTGTAGGTTTATCTTTAGCCCGGTGACTTCGCTAAAAACATCTAGAAGTCCTTTTAGGTTATCTAAATCCTGCTTGATGGGGGGCATAAAAATCATTGCATCATCCGCATATAGCGACAGTCTTGCCTTGACCATTCGACCATTCAGAGGGGATAGCCATCCTTCAGACGTGGCCTTGTTCAGCAAGCATTGTAGAACATCAATTGCCAGTATAAATAGATATGGCGAGAGGGAGTCCCCTTGCCTGACCCCACATCGGTGCCAGATTTTCGGCCCCCTGAAGCCATTTAAAATAACTGTCGAGTTGGCGTGGCCAGTAAGATCGAAATCCACTCCCTCCATCTTGGCCCGAAGCCATAATGGTGGAAGTGTCGAGCAAGTATGGCGGGATACGAGTCAAAAGCCTTTGATATGTCTAGTTTGATCATGAGTGGAGTTTTGGAGCGGTGATAGGCTGCGGGCGGATTGCACATAGAGGAAATTATCTTGTATACTGTAGCGTCTTGATGAAAGCACTCTGGCTTGTAGAGATTAAAGTACTCATGTGCTTGGACAACCTTAACGAAAGCACCTTGGAGATTAGTTTGACCACACTATGAATTAAGCTGATTGGTCTAAACTCTGCGATGTCGATTGGTTGTTCCTTCTTAGGTAGCAAAATTATGTTGGGCGTGTTGACTTTCGCAAAGTGTGTGTTGTTCAGGTTGTAAAATTTTGCGAAGACCGCCATTATGTCTGGGCCTATAATGTCCCATGCCCCCTTATAGAATTCCACGGTGAACCCATCTGGCCCTGGAGCCTTGCCACGTGGCATTTTGCTGATTACGGCTATGATCTCGTCCTCTGCAAATGGCTGCTCCAGAGGACCCAGGATTCCTGACTGTCCTTGGCTGGGTGCAAGCTGGTCCCAGTCGAAGGCACTAGCCGCCGGCCTTGCCGTACCAAAAATACTGGAATAGTGTCGAAACAAGGCCTCCTCCTTCTCCGCTTGCTGGGTAAAAGTGTGGATCGAATCTGAGAGGACACGGATGTACCTTTTCCTTGTCCTTGCAGTTGCTTTGGAGTGGAAAATTTTTGTGTTTGCATCTCCTAACTTAAGCCAAGTTATCCGAGACCTTTGCCTCCAAGCCATTCTACAGATTGTCGCTAATCCCAAGATCCGAACTTTTAGTTCCGACCTTAGCTCCTTTTCGGCCGGTGAAAGCGTCCTCTGCTCCTGCGCATGGTCCAAATGAAAAATGATCTCGTTGGCTAGGCACATTTGGGTTTTCTTGTCTCCAATCTTTTCATTACTCCAGGCTATCAAAGCTTTTGTCGTCCTTTGTCAGACCCGGGGATTAATATCCCAGATCCTCTGTGCATTTCTGAACTAGTCCCATGATCAGTAGCTAGCTCACACAGTAAACAAATTTGGTAACAAAATCATATCACAACTTTATTAATAATCAACAGAGTTATTACAAAAGAGACTTACAAGCCGGCAACAAAGAACACAGCGGAAGACGGAAAGTAGTAGGGTCCAGCAATCTGCCACAGGCAATCGACTGGGGAAGCGGCCTAGTCGTTGAGATCCACACGGTAGCAAAGTCCTTCTCCTCTGAAATTTGTTTGCATAAAGCAAGTATGAGCACAACTTCCGTGCTCATAAGTTACACCCACAAATAACAAAATGACATGCATATATGGATGTAACAAAGGATGGCTTAATGGTTGATTTGCATAAGCGACATTTTCTTTAAATACTTGTACTAAGTTCCAAGGCGAAGTTTTATAACTAAAATTCATTTTATAAATTCTCAATTTTATAGTCGAGATAACATTCACACATGAATGGTGAAGGATACCCTCCTATCACATGGCTTCTTGCCCAATTCCCATTTGGATAAATCGGTTTGAAGAAATCTTTTCAAACAAAATCAAAGTCTAACTTTGGCGATTACGCTAGCATGTCCATGACCGTGGACACGGCTATTCGAATAGTTCTACATCTGCAGAGGTTGTACAGCTTTACCCACAAGACACGACTTCTCTAGTTTGTTTGACATCCGTCGATACCACCGCTCACTACCGAAGGTAAGCAGTCTAGAGCATGTGTCAAGGCCTTTACAATGCGCCATCCTCCCACAGTCTATCCTCTCTAAGGTTTCGCCACCCCCTTTAGAATGAAGACCTCCGGGTTCGGGCCCCCTCTTGAGCCAGGTGAGACGACATAGTCATGAAAGACAACCCACCGAAACAGTTGGATCGACCGCGATGGAACTTTGCAAATTAGTCGGCCAGTCCTACTCCCCATCACGAGGACATGTGGTGATGCGGTATGGCATAGCATCATACACCCGAAGACCGGTCCTTAACTGACTTGGGCAACTTTCCAACAAAACCCATGGGCCTCAACCATACCCGATTGAGCCCGTGCATGAACATGCACCCACCAAACATCCATTATGCCCAAGTCCAAACTCATCTTCATTTTATTTTCCAGGTAAAGACATTTTATAAACCTTTTATGGTAAAATAATACCATAGATCCAATTTAATTCAAATTTGAAATATTTGGCTAAAAACTTCCCAAATACAAGATTTGATCTAAGCATTGGCTAAGCCTTTAATTATTTTTAATATTATAATGGTGACAAGGAAATGATAATCAATATTCAAATTGGCGATATACAAGGAGTTGGAATAACTAAGTATTTAAACAGGGGATTAAAATAACTAGATAAAAATTATGCATGCAATAGTAATTTAAAAACAGAATTAAATAAATTTAAAATAATGGGATCGATATGATCAAGGTATAACTTGCCTTGCTTGATTACTCGATGCTCTCAAACGTGTTGAAATCCGGTCGTCCGAAGTCGTTAAAATCTATCTGCGTAAGCGATCCGAATTCAAATAATACTCAAATAAAATCCAAATAAAATCCAAAATAAATAATGGGAGGAAGGTACTGATTTTATATGAGTATAGGAAGTTGAATCGACGGAATCGAGTTCGTATGAGGAGAAACGAAATTGTAGAAAATGAGATACATGCATAGAGCACTATGCATGCATGGCACTATAGCATTTGCATGGCACTGTAGCTTGCAATACAAATCTTATGAAGAAAAGCGATGCGGGGCGAGAGGAAAGGATAAGCGGCGGTGAACCACAAAAATGGAATCCGGGAGCAAGGCGGACCCGCGGTGGTGGTCGCGTCGGCGAAGGTCCGTGCGGCGGTGGCGGCGTGCAAAGCGATGTCGGGTGAATAGTAGCAGCGATGAGCGAGGTGTTTTGGAGGAGCGGAAGGAGCATCGCGTAGAACATTGCGGCGAAGCCAGCGGTGTGGGCGATGTCGTCGGGGAATCAAAAACGGCACCGAAAATGACGATAGAAGGTGGTTCGGTCGCTCGCGGAAAACTTTTGCTCGAGTCGAGATAGTGGGGCGAATTCTAGGGATATGAAGAAGAAGCTGAGGGGCACGCGGCGACATGGTCGGCTCGGGAAATGAATGACCGAGGAGAGAGAACGGAGGAGAGATAATTAATGGATCAATTAAGTGACAGAAAATAAATAAATTCTAAAAATTACGAAATAAATACTGTAAATAGTAGATGAATTTAGATGAATTTAGGAAGAAAAATCAACGGATTTGGAGCTGGTATGAGAGAGAACGAATTTTTGAAAGGAATTAAATGTGTATGTACAAACTTGCATCGACTAGATAAATGGCTACTGTACATCTTCAAGCTTCGGTTTGAACTGGAGCTAAAAAAAATGGTGGTGCCTAGAGAAGAAAGAAAAGGATAGGTGGCCGGCGAACAACGAAGATGGATTGCTTACCCCGCGACGATGCCGTAGGAAGTGGCGGCACGGCGAACGGTGGCCGGTGGCGACGGCGGCGGCGCACGGGCAGTGCACGGGCGGCGGTGCTCCGGCGATGGCGATGGCGCAGAGGGAGGGTGCACCGTGTAGATTACGACATCGCGATGCCGGTGGTGTGGTCGATGGTGGCGGGGCTCCACTGTAGGCGACGCTAGAGGTGGAAGAACGGCGTTCGACCGGCAGTAGAAAAATCTCGACTGCGTTGTGGAGGAAGGGAGGGAGGAGGAAAGTCTTCAGGGGTTGGATGAGGGAGAGGAGGAGCACCCAGGGCTGCTATTTATAGGGCCGGAGATGAACCGAGGAAGGAGAACGGGAAGCGAGATTAATGGCGGACAGTGGCGTGATTAGCGAAATTGAGGTGCTTAAGGAAAGGTTTAATGGTCGGTAATGGGGGAGGCATGATGTGTGGGTTTGAATGCCATAATTTTCGTGAAGAATGGTGGAGAGATTTGTGGGTTTGAGAAGCTTTTGGAAGGTTCTTTAATGGTGGTCGGCTGCTGTTTGAGCTCTCTGGACAAAGCAATTTGGCTGGAGAAGATGGTAGAGAAAGAAAGGGATAAAAGGGCAAAAAGGAATGTATGTATTGATTGAAAGCAAACTTGGCAAGGTGGTAGTGCATGCATGGGGCTTTGGGCAGTGCAAAGATGGGTGACCGAATGGGAATCCCATTTTTTTTTAATTATTATTTTTTTAATTTAATTTTCGAAATTAATTCAGATTAAACAACAAATCAAATGGATTTTTAGAACATAGCAAATAAAGTCCAAAAATTCTAGAAAAACTCACAGAAATTCCTAGAAGCATTTGGACTTAAATAAAATAGTTCCAACTAAAAGTTGGCTATGGTTTTTTGCAAATAAATTTATTTTGGCTTTAAAATAATTAGGAAAAAACTTTTAAAAACTCAGAAAATTCCAGAAATTAATTACATTTTTATTTTTCAGATCAAACCAAATAAAACTTCAAGAACTTCAAATAAATTTTACTTTTGACTTTTAAAACTCGAAAATTCAAATAAAGCAATTAAACTCTTGCATTTTTTGAAAAACCAAAGAAAATAATAATTTTATTTATTTTATTTTAGTAATGACACTTTGGGATGTTACATCCTTTGCGACTTACTGCACAGGATCTTGGTCGGGTCAATTGAGTCTATCGGCGACCATGCTCCAAGAACGACCTCCTTGAAGCGGACATTAGGGGCGAAGTTTTGGAAGGCGAATCGTCTCGGTGGCTTTGCCCTTTCTCGGTAGAGATCCTCAAAGGCAATGGTCGGAGATCGAGGAAGAGCGGGCATAGCATATGGTCAGAAAAGCGATCGATTCGGATTGGCAAAAGCTCGTCTATCCGTTCGAGTGGGGTTAGCTTTGCTCATTTGACCAAGTGAAACAGCGATCTTGTAGATGTAACTCCTTTAACTCCACGATGGTCTAAGGTCGCGAAAATGAGCCATCAGTGTCTATTCAAATTCGATTGTTTTTATGCAAAGCCACATGCAATGAGTTGAAGTCACCTAGAATCGACCAAGGGCCTTGAATTGCGGCCAAAATGGTCCTCATCTCGTCAAGAAAGGCCCGTTTATCTTTGATCTAGGTGAGGTACATAGAATGTTGTTAGCATCCATGGCGGGCTTTCATCACATGGCGTGGCGCGTGCAGTAATAGAAAAATCGCAATTGAGGGCTATCTAGGTGGCGGTCCTCATCCCGTTATCAAGATGCCACCTCTTGTTCCAGACGCCGATTTATGGCACATTCCTTTTAAGCGACCACCTGCTAGGTCATTTATTACTGCACTGCTTATGACTTCTAACTTTGTCTCCTGCAAGCAAAGAATAGCACAGGAGGTGTCCAAAATCAACTCTCTAACAACCTGTCGTCTTGCCGGCGCATTGAGCCCTCTTACATTCCAGCTAACTAAATTTAGAGATGACATAAGAGCAAAGGAACCAACAACCCACATGCATCTGCAATTGCATTAGAACCCTGCATCCATTACACAGCATCGGAGGAGGAGCAGAGGAATGACAAAGGCAGAGACAGTGGTCGGGCTTAATCGAATCGCAACCCAGCGAGTGTTAAACTTCGCACACAAGCATAGGCAGAATAGCTTACATCCTGCGCCCCAAAACCCAAAATAGGACATTCTTGCAGAACTCCTGCCCTGCCACCTACGCAACGCAGGAGGGTGCTGCCACCTCCTTTGCCAAGGCAGACAGGTCCTCCGCGCTAAGCCCCAGTGCTGGGAGATTTACTTGAGCTTTACTCTCAACATCGGCCAGTGCCTTGAGGGCAGAGATGACCTTCGGCTGCAGTGGCTGCAGGAAGAGTTGCGCCAGCCGCTCCCTGGCCGAGTTGGCAGCGAAGGCTGCGGGGTGGCGAGGTTGGCGGCGCTTCTCGGGAGCGGCGATACCTTTGCCGCCGCCTCGCGGTCGGGATTCTTTGCGCGGCCGTGAGCTGCGGCGGCGAGGGCGGCTCGAGCTGCAATTCCGGCGCCACCGGAGTTGGCCCTAGGAGGAGGCGGCGAAAGCGCGATGGAACGCATCCGCCCCTCCACGATGGTCGTGCTTGCCCTCCACGGTGGCGTGCTTGCACCTCGAGCCCATCATCCCGGCCTCCAGCCCGATCCGTCGGCCTCGGGCCATCATCCGGTTCGGCCCGACAACGGTCGGTCGGCGACCAAACGCCATTGGGCCGGAACACCGGAAGCCTCCTTATCTCCGGTCCCTCGGGACTCCAAGAAACAAGGCCTCCGGTCTCATTGGGTCGTCTCGAGCCTCTGAACAACTGCGGTGAGGCGGACCACGGGATTGGGTCGTCAGAGCCGTGGGACCAACACTCCGTGGCGTCGGGGCCATGGCGCGAAATGGACCCCGAAGTACGCATGGCTGCCGGGCGTTGCCCGCAGGTGCAGCGAAACCTTCTAGGGGCGACCTTGTTCGTCCGGCCCGACTTCGCCCCTTGCTCGCGGCGCCGAGTCATGGCAAGCCGGCGAACGCCTATAGCGCCCGTCGGGCGGGGAACGCCTTGTAGGAGTGGTGTGAGCCTCCTCGGCCCCCTGGCGGCCGGCCGGCCCGACCAGAACACGAGCGCGACTCGAACTGCGCGGCGGCCTTATGCGTCCGGTCTTCGTCATCATCCCGTTGTCCCTCCTCGGGTAGAGCCGCGAGTGGACATCACACGCCGTTGCTGGGCGTCTTACGCTCCCATCCGGCACCTGCGATCCGGAAGAAATGGACTCGCGAGGTACTCATCTTCCGTCGAGGTCGGCCTCAGTCTGTGCCGGGAGGAAATCATTTGGGGCGAAATCTTCGGGGCCGAGATGAACAAGAACACAGTAGCGAAGACCCTCCCGGAGCGGTGAGCATGGGAAAGGTGGCGGATGCGCTGGTCACGTGGTGGCGTCGACTTCTTCTTCCAGGCGGTCCATGAGGGATAGGTGTTCCACCTTTGGAATGGTGTCCGGTTCCCGAACCCAGACCCAAACCGCCCAAATGTCAGCATTCCGGTTGCGTTCACGGGAGAGCTCGTCGACGCGATCCAATTGGCAGTTCCCCCCTGCCACGCGCTCGACCACCAACGGACGCCAGGCATGGAGAGGGATCCCTTCAAGGCATAGCAAGGCACGATATCTCCAAATATTGCGGTGAGCGTCGGCCTCGTGGTCCCACTGGTGGAACCTCAGTGGTAACCATCAAGGAGAGAGCCTGCTGCTCAATCGCGTCGTCTTGCCATCGATCCTGAACTCCACCAAGAAGTCCTCCCGATGATAGTGGGAGACCAAGACGTCCCTCAGCGGGACCTACAGCCGAACCTGGATGGCTCGCGCGATTAAGCGGCCTTTGGGTCTTTCGCGGACCAACCACTTTGACCACAACCGGCGAGCTCGGCTGTCAAGGTCGACTTCCATGTCGAGGAGGCGTGATGGCGCAAAACCCCTCGTCCGGCCTGTTGGGGGCATCGCCAGGGCGGTGATCCTCCATGATGCCCTTGCCTCGGGGAAGAGGGGGCGGCGCCATGGTTGGGCGCGAAAGGTGGTGGTTCTTGGGAGAAAAGCGAGTTGGGCAATTGCGAGCAGTGTGGCCGTTGCATCTGCACCTAAGACATCTTATGGGGTCCCGGCGGTGCGCTATGAGATGGTCTTTAGCTAAGCGTGAGCGTGACACGCAAACTGCTGCGATTTAAAGCCGATTCTAGGCTGCCCATGGACTTGCCAACCACTGCCTTACTGTCTTGAATGCGCTTCTTTCTCCACGAGCGGTGTCGAACTAGTTTCCACGGTCCCGCGGCGGCTGGCGGGAGGAGTTATCGGTGGATGGCATCCCCGCCTCACGCACCTTGGCCGAGGTCGGACTATCGGCGTAGCTCGGACTCTGGCGGTGCCTAAGCTTGCTCCCTCGGTGGTTAAGCCATTACTGCTGACCATAGCTTGGGCACTAGGCGGCAGGAAGCAGCTACTTTCCAAGACACAGTGAGGCCATCGAGTGCGCTCCTTGGCCGGTTGAGAGAGGCGGCAACGCTTCCCGTCTTGGTAGGGCCCGGCTAGGTGAGCGGCAACCAACGAGCGATGAGCCAGACGGACGGGGCGGAGATGCGGATCTTGGGCGAATTTGGGTCGGCTTTGAGCCGAAGGCGAGAGGCGCAGATGAAGGCGGTTGCATCGAAAAGGCGAGAGGCCCTCCGGTGCCTGAGAAGACTCGAAGGTCGTGCCGGGCGGCGGGGCTCTGATTTGGAATCGAATCGCCCCACGAAGCTCGACCGGATCTTCCAGATTTGACAGCAGGCGCAGATGGCGCGCTAGGCAAGGATTGTCGTCGCCCAGAGATCCATAGTCCAGCGCTTCTTCCCGCAAGGCACACGGCTCGATGAACGGCATCGCTGCACCGCTACCTCGGGGCGAGGCTGGCGAGCCGGAGGGAGGTGGGTGGGGTGATGTGGGCGCAATCGTGGGGTGGGAGCGGATGCAGGCGGCGCCGGTGCCCAGGAGGCACCGGCAGAGGTGGTTGGTGAGGAAGCCTACGTCGCCATGGAGGTCGCTGCGGAAGGCTTCTCAGCACCGTCCATCCATTTCCAGCGGCTAGTCGGCCGGTTGTAGAATTTTTTACGTACCTACTGTTGTTCCGCGGCCATGGCCTCACGCTGGCTAATGGACAACAATGGTGCAGCCAAAGATTTTAGGCGAAAGTTGGGTAGAGAAGAGAGGATGGATAGAGAAGACAGGAGGAAACTTGGGCGTCGGCAAGAATAAATGGTAGATAGACCCAGGCTCTACTGAACCTAAGGAATGGTATGGTATGATATGGCCCGCGAATTTGAAGATGGTGGTGTCTAGGAAGTACTTGAGTATTTTGTTGCTAATCAGTACTTAAATTTTGAACTTTTAGATCTAGATTCAATGCATGAGATCACTTTTGCTCTTCCCCTAATAAAATATCACCAAACATAGCATAGGTAAAAAAAAACTTAAGTACTCATAAACCCAAAAAACACTCGAATACTCCCTAGCAAGGATCCAAAAGCCGGTACCGGGGGAAATCCCGGCCCCCCTCCGGTACCGGTAACCGACCAGTAACCGGACCGGTTACGCCGGTTTTTTTTCCCTGCTCCCTAGCAAACCCCTTTGCTAACTTGCTGCCCCATGGCCTCATGCAGTACTAAAACAGGATGGTGCTCTAATATTTGCTGCTGCCAAGGATAGTACTATTTCTGAAAAATTCACACAAGAACTATGTTAATGGAAAATCGAGAACAAATTCGTGCCATAGTTGTAAGTACGTAAGTACCTACAGTTGTTCCGCGGCCATGGCCTCACGCTGGCTAATGGACAACAATGGTTCACGAATATGAAGCGAGGGCCCTAACCAATAAAGCTTCCCTCAAGTGGCCGACCGGACGAATATAATGTGACCAACAAGGGTGATGTTTCGTATGGGAATTTTTGACGCAAATGTCATTGATGCGATCGTTTTTTATGCATCTACGTCTGTCGCGACAAAAATACAAAAATAACGTCTTATTCGCACAGACCGGCCGAACACGTTGTATACGCGACACGCGGCCGGACCAGCTGGATGCGCACACAACGGTATTTATTGCTCCCGGGAGCGAAGATTGGCTCGGTCCTTGCAAAGATGATTCAATCATTGACAATAAAATATTTGGTCCTTCTTTTGTTCCGGCCCGCCATACTAGTTCATTTTAGCCCCACTAGCAGTGTAGGTACATGGAAATCTCAGGGTGAAACTGGTCTCTCTACTTGCTGGTAAATGAAAGGGGGAGATTTGCTCGCGTACATACGAATGCAAGCTGATAATTCACATCCGACCGATCAGCCAAAGGTTTGCGGAGTGAATATGGTTGTGATAAATAGATATTCGATATTATTTGTCTGACTCCGAGGAAAAATGACTCATCCTATATCCTATTCCATATTTTTTTCCTTGGAGTCAGAATCCGACACGGTTAGTGTCGAATACCCATTTTTCTATCCCATATTCGCTCCGCGAGCCTTCTGTCGGTCAGACGAAAATTATCTGCTTCTTTTGCACCCCTACACAGGATATTGGATAGTAGGGAATCAGAACAAACACGGAGAGACTAATCGCTGCGATGTCGAAGGAAAAACACTCAGAATCACATGTTTGCTCAAATGCATCAACCCACCTATCTGTTATCATGTTCCTAAGTGAAGTCAGAACAGACTTTCCCCATACCACCTAACATACAGACGAATATCGCTCATCACGTATCCTATTCCATATTTTTTCCTCAGAGTTGGACACAAATAATATCGGATATCTATTTATCCTAACCATATTCGCTCCGTGTCGGACCCGGATTTCGTAATCCAGAATCCTCTGTGATAAAGCTGCGCTATTCCCTGGATCAGTAGATAGCGCTCACAGTGCACATTGCTGAATCATTTCATACATCGCGTAGACCAAATCATTTGTTAATACAAGCATCGAGTTCAAATAGACGCGTCGGTCGAGTTTACAAAAGGGCGATCGAGGTCAAATGAGTTCATTACAAAAATCTCGATGCGTTAGCGGAAGCAAAGGGTAAAAGCAAGTCTCTCCAGAACAAGCGATCGGAGTACCATGTGTCGACCGATATTAGCCACAGAGCTTGGATAATATAGGATGTACACGAGTACCAACAGAGCCAACGGTGAGCGAGACTCGGACTCTGAACTATACTACTCCTCTTCATGTCCTTGCTCCTCGTCACGGTCCTCGTAGTAGGCGTAGTCTCCATGATCTGCGGGTTACGGGGTTGGGGAAAAGAGCGAGGATGAGCACAACTACCGTGCTCGCGAGCCAACACACAGATATGCAATATTATACATGCAAGGCTTAACGAGGATGGCTGGGTTTATTTATTTGCACAAAGCAATATTTAGAGTACCAATATTAAAGTCCTATCACTTAGCATTTTAACCAAATTGCATTTGTTAAAGAGATTACTTGTGCAATGTTTATAACGATGAGGTTACTTCCACCTCATGCTTAGTTTTAATAGCGGTTACATCCACCACTTAACATCAACGGGTACATCCACCGGGGAAAACCAAAACCGAGTCTATGACCCATCACATTTTATCCCACCCACAAGGTTTTATAAGCAGAACTAACTCTTGTAAGTTCCCATGTCATGCCCTTGACCGTAGGCACGGCTATTCGACAGATTTATTACACTCTGCGAGAGGTTGTACACTTTACCCACAAGAGACAATCATCTTGACATGTACACATGTTTCCGTAGACATGTGAGTCAAGGGAGATCGTCACAAGGCCTTTACAATGCATCCACCAAAGGTATTTGTTACACCCGCTAAGGTTTCACGAGAAGAGTTACGCTCACATAGACCAGTCAACTCTTTCCGGGCCCCTCTTGCGCCACACGACTACGTTCACATAGACCGTAAGTCGTACACCCCAACCCATAGCCACATAGGCTTATGGCGTAGCGGGTCATCTGCACAGTGCAACTCATACTAACGGATACAAATTATTTAGCAGTCGACACCATTATAGACATGTGGTCGTCTTGTTTTACATTGGGAGGTCATCACGAGATTAAGTCCTTAGGGACCATCTGGGCGGTTCATACCACATACCATCCACAAACCAACATTCCTTGGGCTGCATTAGCACCCACCAACATACCATCCATCATACCATCCGCCCAGATGTGACAAGCAATTTCTTTAGGGTTTTTGAGAGTTAGGAAAATACAACATCATAACCATCTCAGTCATTTACACCCAATGACTGCCCAAAATCATGTTCATTTCAAAAGATGATGAATGGGGTAGATAATACCCCGATACTTAAGCAAGGCTAGCATGGCGCTTAAGTATAGCCTATACTAGTATAGTTACCAAATATTTACTAGGGTGTCATGGGGGTATGGCAATTCAATTATCAAGGAATGGTGTATTAATAATTAAGCATCAAATTGGCATTTAACTACCTTAGGGTATTAAACATACACTTGCATAAAGAAACTAAAGCATGCAATTTGATAATTTAAAAGAACATAATTTGCATAAAATGTAGGTTCAATATGATCAAAGTGTCGACTTGCACAGGTCTCTGGCTAGATTATCTTGATATTCTTGAGCTTGATCGAAGTGGGGTCTCGGCTTCTCCAATTCTCTGTGACGATCGTACCGGAAAAGAAATAAACGAGCAATTAAATTAAATAAATAACAAAAACTCATCAAATGAACTCCAAATTAAACCAAACTAGAACCAAAAGAAAGAGCTTGATTTTAGAAATTTTTAGAAACAAACTACACCATTTTTGGAGTTAAAACGAGGGAGAAATAAATATTTTAAAGTCTCTCTTTTAAATTAAAAAGAAAAGGGGAAAAGAAAATCATAAAAAAAAAACCAGCGTCGGCCTTTGTTGACCTGCGACCCGGCGCCGCGGGCCAGCGGCGCGCGTCGCGGCCCACGAGGCCCGTGGCGAAAGGGAGGCGAGGGGTTTCGGCTCGAGTCTCACTCGGCGAGGGATCCGGCGCGGCGCGGCGCGGGGGGGAGGAGGAGGGTGGCGGCGGCGCCACGGAGAGAGGAGGAGGGTGGCGGCGGCGCAAGCGGAGAGAAGCAGCGCCCGGTGAAGAAGAGCTCGGGAAAGCGCGGTAGTGACGGCGGGGGCTCACCGGCGGCGGCAGCGGCAGTAAGACTTGTCTCCCTCCTCCTTGCTTCTTCTTTGCTCGGTCCTCTTCTCTGGGTTTCTTGCTTGGGGAAGAAGGGGTGGAGGAGGGAGCGAAGGCGCCGGGTTTTAAAGGCCGAGGGGGAAAGCCTTGGATCCAGCGGTGGGAGTGCCGAGGCGCGCGGAGGCTGCGCGGCGATCGGCGAGGCGAGGGGATGGGGCGGGTCGGCGCGGCCGAGCGTTAGCCGGCCGTGGGGGTGGAGGTCCGGCGGCGGGCGGGGCATGGCATGGCGGGAGGCTAGGGTTAGGGTTAGGGTTAGGGGCGGTTTGGGAAGAAGGGCTCGGGGCTTCGGGAAGAACGAATCTTGAACAATTTGGGAAGTTTTGGGGTTTGCGTTCTTGGACTTTGAAGATCTCGCGAATCCACAAATTTGGATGTTACAAAACCTACCCACCTTAAAAGAATCTCGACCCCGAGATTCGAGCTCTTCAAACAGTGGGGTAATCCAACCGGTGATCTTCACGCTCCCACGTGGCTTCTCTCTCCAGTGGTTGCTCCATTGCACTTTGCACAAGCGGATGATCGGCGCCTTGTTTGCTTCTCCACGACATCAAGAATCTTGATCGGATGTTACGGATCGACAAGTCTTTACGGAGTGCAATGGTTCCAATTGGAGCTTGCTCTTACGGTACTCGAGGCATTTCTTGAGAGAGGCGTGGAACACATTATGGACATCGACAAATTTTACGGTAATTCCGGTTGATATGCTACCTCTCCACGCTTAGCGGTGATTGGGAACAGGCCTATGTATCTTGGCGCAAGCTTGCCTTTCACTTTAAACCTCCGCATTCGCGAAGGGTGACACTTTGAGGTATACATGATCTCCAACCGAAAGTTAACTCTCTACGACGGTTGTCGGCATAACTTTTCTGCGGATTGAGCGGCTTGTAGGCGATCTCGATCAATCGACTTTCTCTTACGCTTGCTTGAGTATCGGTCGAAGATATAACCTTCTCCCGATTCGACCAATGCAAGGGAGTTCGCATTTTCTCCCATAGAGTGCTTCAAGCGGGGACATCTTCAAAGCTGGATTGGTAGCTGTTGTTGTGGCGGAGTCGCATACGGTAGACATCTCTCGGTCTACGGTAAACTCTAAAGCACAAGCCGAAGCATGTCTTCAAGAATCTGATTTACCCTTTGTCTGCGTCCATCGATCGAGGATGATATCTTGTGCTAAAGTTCAAGTGAGTTCCAAGTGCATCATGGAGACTAGCCCGAAATGCGAGTGGCGAGAACCTCGATCCGAGACTATCCTCTTGGGTACTCCATGCGGACATACAATCTGAGCCATGTATAACTTCGGCTAATTTATCTCCCTTGTAGGTGGTCTTCACGAGGATGAAATGGGCAACTTTGGTTAATCTGTCGATTATGACCCATACGGAATCATATCCGGTCTTGGTTCTCGGCAAACCCGTAATGAAATCCATTCCAATTTCTTCCCACTTCCAGCGAGGATTTGCGGTGGTTGCGGCAATCTGCGGGTCTCACGATGTTACGCTTTGATCCGTTGGCACACATCGCAGCAAGCTACGAACTTCGGCGATGTCTCTTTTCATTCGCGCCACCAATATAGAATCTTCATATCTTGATACATCTTGGTCTTTGCTGGGTGTATGGTGTATCTTTGAGCTATGGGCTTCTTTGAGAATCAATTCTTTGAGCTCCTTTTGGTGGGGAACAAAGAGGCGTTTCCCATACCATAGGATTCCTTGTTGGTCTTCCACCATCTTTGAGGCTTTTCCTTTGGCCATGAGATGTTTAAATTTATGAACTCAGGTGTCCTTTACGAGCGGTCTTGACTTGTTCTTCTAAGGTTGGTTGAACTTCCATAGCTAAGGTGCCTTGTTCTACTAACTCGAGGTTAAGTGCCTCTAATTCCTTGCAAAGCTCAGGTTGGCACTCTTGAATCACAACATTATTGCGGTAGGACCTTCGGCAATGCATCGGCCACTACATTAGCCTTCCCGGGATGGTAATGAACATCAAGTCGTAATCCTTAATCAGTTCTAACCATCTCCTTTGTCGGAGGTTGAGAGTGCATGCAGGTGAAAATATACTTAAGACTCTTGTGGTCAGTATAGATATTACAATGATTTCCAATCAAGTAATGCGCCAAATCTTTAGGGCATGCACTACATTTGCTAACTCCAAATCATGAGTTGGATAGTTGTCTTCATGTGGGCGGAGTTATGCGGATGCATATGCTCTGACGTTTCCTCCTTGCATAAGTGCGCGACCAAGACCTTGCGCTGAAGCATCACAATAGACTTCAAAGTCCTTGTGTATGTCAGCAAGACTAACAGCTGGTGCGATGAGTTAACTTCTTCTTCAACTCTTGGAAACTCTTTTCACAAGCTTCGTCCATTCGTACTTCTTTTCCTTCTTGGCGGGTGGGTCATTAGTGCGGATAGTTTGGAGAATCCTTCAATGAAGCGTCGTAGTATCCGGCCATTCAGAAAACTCGCGCCGGTCACGAGGTTGGTTGTTTCCATCCCAACACGGTTTCTACTTTGGATGGGTCAGCTGCGACTCCACCAAATGATACAATATGTCAGAAAGCGATCTCTTGAAGCCAAAATTCACACTTCTTGTACTTGGCATACGGTGATGTTCTTTAAGCTTCTCGGGACCAAATGCGGATGCTCGGCATGTTCCTCATTAGTCTTGGAGTAGATTAAGATGTCGTCTATGAACACGACAACAAACTTATCGGGTATTCCATGAATACTTTGTTCATAAGGTTCATGAAGTAGGTGGCGCATTGGTCAAGCCAAGCGACATAACAGTAAACTCATATAGACCATACAGGGTGGTAAAAGCTGTCTTAGGGATGTCCTCAGCCCTAATCTTAACCTGATGGTACCCTGACCTTAGGTCTATCTTGGAGAACACTGTTGCTCCTGACAGTTGGTCGAATAGATCATCAATGCGGGGCAAGGGATACTTATTCTTGATGGTCACCTCATTGAGGGCTCTGTAATCCACGCACAATCTGGCGGTGCCATCCTTTTTCTTTACAAAAAGTACTGGCGAACCCCAGGGGGATGAGCTAGGTCTAATAAATCATTTTTCTGTAATTCTTCCACTTGTACCTTAAGCTCTTCAAGCTCATCAAGCGCCATCCTATATGGCCTCTTGGCAGTGGGGCTGTTCACGGCTTTAGGTTGATCACAAATTCTATGTCTCGATGCAGTGGCATGCCGAGCAATTCTTCCGGAAAAACTTCGGGTAATCTTGAACTACAGTGTTGTTTCGGTCACCTTCTCGAGGTTATGGATTATGCGATCCAAACACGAGGAGCGGTCTACATTAACCTTTATTGTGGTGCACAGGTTTTGGTGAGTACCACCTTCTGTTGGCACAATCTATCATTCCTTGGTATCGGGCCAACCAATCCATCCCTAGGATGATATCCGAGTTTGGGATGAAGCACTAAGAGGTTTGCTAGGAATCGAATTTTCCATAGCAATCTCTACTCGGGGACTTACTAAGATGGTAGTCAAGGGTCCCAGGGTGAACTAAGTACCACGGGTTTCTTTAGCTTAAAGGTTGGCAACTTAAGCCTTTCAACAAATTTTCTTGATATAAAAGAATGTGAAGCTCAGAATCAAACAAAACTTGTCTTGATGCTGATTTAACAGAGAACGTACCCATTAGAACTCCACAGCTTCACGAGCCTCCTCGGTGTGACATGGTTCACATGGCGCGGTTTGGTGTCGAGTAGTTCTAGGTGCTTGCGGGGCTGATGGTTCTGCTTGGGCGATGTTTGACCTTGGTGGTGCGGCTCTGAGTTGAACTTGGCGGGAGTGTTCGGCGTTGAGGGCATCGATTGGCGAAGTGTCCTCTCACTCCACGATGGAAACAATGGAGATGAGCTTCTTTGGGTTGCTTGTTGCGGTTGTCCGTGGGGACGAAGGATCGGAAACCATTCCCATTGGTTGTTGAGGTGGAGCTTGAGTTCCTTGTGGAAACTACGGTGGCTTAAAAGATGAGTTGCGAGGAATGTTGACTTATGAGGAAAGCCACCTTGCGGCTTCGGAATACCATCTTTCTCTTGCGGCTAACTTCCGCAATCTTCTTCTCGTTTTCGGCCACGAGGGCTTTGTTGATCAAGTGGTGGAAGCTAGAAATCATGGAGGATAAGTGGCTTCTCATGTCTCCACGCATTCCTTCCACAAAGCGGTCTATCTTCTCTTCTTCATCGCCTACGTCCTTTGGGGCGTAGCGAGCAAGCTAGTTAAACTTGGTTAGATATTCATTGGTGTCATTTGACCTTGCTTGAGAGTTCTAAACTCATTCTTCTTTAGCCTCATTGTACGGCGGTACAAAGTTAGTCTGAAGCGATCTTGAACTTCGTTCGGAGATTGGCGCCATGCGGTGCGGGCTCGTCGGTGTACTTCAGCAATTGCTTCAACGATGGTAGGATCTGCGATCTTGATGGCGGATCTTCTTTGCTTGTTTCTTCTTCTCCACGCTCTCGGGCTTTCACCACCTTGAGCGGCGAGTAGTTTCCCTGGCGGCGCGCTCCTTTCAGCGGTGAGTGGCAAAGTCCACCTTGTCTTCCTCGAGCATCGGGCTGGCGGAGCTTCTTCTCGATATCCACTGAGCCAATCTTACGCTTCCGGGGTTCATCTGCCGAGGCAAAGGTAAGAGGTCTTGTCTGAGAAATCTACCGACTTAGAGTGGCGGCGGCTTCCTCGCTTGTTGATTAGCGAGCAAGGCTTGAAGGATTTGGGCTTGTTCTTTGCATAACTTGTGCCATTGTTGGATGCTCTGGCGGTGGGAGGTAGGTCTTGTCCACGACCACGGCCATAGCCACGGCCTCTTCCGCGCTCCGCTGCAAAGCACCACGGATGGGCGGCGGCTCTCCTTGGTGCCATCTGAAGAAATGCTAAAGCTTAGAACTAGAGAGGGTAGTATATGAGGTTCACCGGCCTCTAAGGCACACAGAAGAAAGAAATCAAATTGAGCGAACAACACAATTGCGATACAAAGCCGAATGGCTACAATTCATTAATATTAGGGGTAAGTGTTACATGACTCTAAGACACGAGATATAGGCCATGCAAAGCCATGACACGAGATACAAACACAACGCCTACAAAGGTGGATAAAGAAAGTGCTTGCAACCAAAAGACTACCTAGCAAGCGCCGCTGAATTAACTAGCTATCGACTACTCCCCTCATGGGTGCTTACCACCACAAGTGGTACGATTACGAGGATCGAAACGGCTGCGATCGATGGTCGGCGGAAACGGCGAGTGGCGCCGCGGTCGAACTCGTCGAATCGAGCGGCGGGCGGGTCTGCGTCCTGGTGGACTCTCAAGGCTGCGGTCGGTCGGCGGTGGGCGCACTTTCTTGCGCGCGTGGCGGTGTGGGTCCTCGGTGGAAAGCGTCGGCTGGCACCGGGTTCTTGGGAGCGGCGGCGGTGCGGCGAGCCGGGCGGCGAGGCTGAGGCGGCGGTGCGATGGCGGCTCTAAAGGCGGGCCAACTTCGGCAACGGCGGCTCTCTCCGCTCTACCTCACGGTGGGCTTCATCATCTCTCGAACATGTTGCCACGGAGGGTGTCCGAGTGCTCGTAGCTGCGGTGAGGAAATCGAAGTGTCCGATCTAAATCAACGGCGTTGGCGAGGCGATCGACAAGGCTGCGTGGTGGGCGATGTGACAGTGCGGGTCATCCGCCGGGCGTGGCGGATCACCGGTAAAGCTCTCCCTCCGGAGAGTCGGATGGAAGCGAAGGCGAGCTCTGCGTAAGGTCTCCATGCATCGGCACAAGCGAGGCGCGGCAAGTCGTGCCACATCTGGACGACATCAAAGCACGGCTCTGGGGTGCTCGGCCTTGAAGGTGTGAGTATTGAACTCACCCTCCCTAGCATAGAGAAAACCTCCATGCTCCAAGTCTCTCGGTCCGGCACTGAGTCATCCTACCCATGAAGATAGGCGGATGGTAGTAACCAGAATCTTGCATCGGTGGCGAAAAATCCCCACGAAGCCTCAGAGGTCTTCTCAGTGAGAGAAAAGTCCCAAGAGCCAGCGCGACGGAGAAACCATCTAAAATTTTGAAAACAAGAGGAAGTCGATGAGAGAATAAATCCAAGTGAAGTAGGATGAGTGCGAGAACTAGGAATGACAAGTAAGAGCGATAAATACACTATATTTTGCCAAAGCTTTTCTTGGGTTTTGAAAATAAGACTCAAGACCTTAGGCAACGACCAAACTAACTAAGGCTCCTCTGATCGTATGCTCGATACGGCTCTGTCGGACCGGTTTCGTAATCCGAATCCTCGTGATAAAGCTGCGCTATTCCACTGGATCGATGATAGCGCTCACGGTGCACATTCTTGAATCATTTCATACATCGCGTAGACCAAATCATTTGTTAATACAAGCATCGAGTTCAAATAGACCGCGTCGGTCGAGTTTACAAAAGGGCGATCGAGTCAAATGAGTTCATTACAAAATCTCGAGTACGTTAGCGGAAGCAAAAGGGGTAGAGCAAGTCTCTCCACAGAAGCGGCGGAGTACCATGTGTACGACCGATATTAGCCACAGGCTTGGATAATATAGGATGTACACGAGTACCAACGAGCCAACGGTGGCGAGACTCGGACTCTGGAACTATACTACTCCTCTTCATGTCCTTGCTCCTCGGCGTCTGGTCCTCGTAGTAGACGTAGTCTCCATGATCTGCGGGTTACGGGGTTGGGGAAAGAGCGAGGATGAGCACAACTACCGTGCTCATGAGCCAACACACAAGATGCAATATTATACATGCAAGGCTTAACGAGGATGGCTCGGGTTTATTTATTTGCACAAAGCAATATTTAGAGTACCAATATTAAAAGTCCTATCACTTAGCATTTTAACCAAATTGCATTTGTTAAAGAGATTACTTGTGCAATGTTTATAACAGTAGAGGTTACTTCCACCTCATGCTTAGTTTTAATAGCGGTTACATCCACCACTTAACATCACTGGGGTACATCCACCCAGGGAAAACCAAAACCAGGGTCACAACGACCCATCACATTTTATCCCACCCACAAGGTTTTATAAACAGAACTAACTCTTGTAAGTTCCCATGTCCGCCCTTGGCCAGTGGGCACGGCTATTGACGATTTATTACACTCTGCGAGGTTGTACACTTTACCCACAAGAGACAATCATCTTGACATGTACACATGTTTAGTAGACATGTGAGTCAAGGAGATCGTCACAAGGCCTTTACAATGCATCCACCAAATTTGTTACACCCGCTAAGGTTTCACCGAGAAGAGTTACGCTCACATAGACCCGTCAACTCTTTCCCGGGCCCCTCTTGCGCCACACGACTACGTTCACATAGACCAGTAAGTCGTACCCCAACCCATAGCCACATAGGCTTATGGCGTAGCGGGTCATCTGCACGGTGCAACTCATACTAACGGATACAAATTATTTAGCCAGTCGACACCATTATAGACATGTGGTCGTCTTGTTTTACATTGGGAGGTCATCACGAGATTAAGTCCTTAGGGACCATCAGGCGGTTCATACCACATACCATCCACAAACCAACATTCCTTGGGCTGCATTAGCACCCACCAACATACCATCCATCATACCATCCGCCCAGATGTGACAAGCAATTTCTTTAGGGTTTTTGAGAGTTAGGAAAATACAACATCATAACCATCTCAGTCATTTACACCCAATGACTACCCAAAATCATGTTCATTTCAAAAGATGATGAATGGGGTAGATAATACCCCGATACTTAAGCAAGGCTAGCATGGCGCTTAAGTATAGCCTATACTAGTATAGTTACCAAATATTTACTAGGGTGTCATGGGGGTATGGCAATTCAATTATCAAGGAATGGTGTATTAATAATTAAGCATCAAATTGGCATTTAACTACCTTAGGGTATTAAACATACACTTGCATAAAGAAACTAAAGCATGCAATTTGATAATTTAAAAGAACATAATTTGCATAAAATGTAGGTTCAATATGATCAAAGTGTCGACTTGCCTGGGTCTACGGCTAGATTATCTTGATATTCTTGAGCTTGATCGAAGTGGGGTCTCAGGCTTCTCCAATTCTCTGCGACGATCGTCTGGGAAAAGAAATAAACGAGCAATTAAATTAAATAAATAACAAAAACTCATCAAATGAACTCCAAATTAAACCAAACTAGAACCAAAAGAAAGAGCTTGATTTTAGAAATTTTTAGAAACAAACTACACCATTTTTGGAGTTAAAACGAGGGAGAAATAAATATTTTAAAGTCTCTCTTTTAAATTAAAAAGAAAAGGGGAAAAGAAAATCATAAAAAAAAGAAAACCGGCGTCCATTGTTCGCTGTGACCCAGTAAAGCGGGCCTGGCGCGTGCAGCGTCGACCCACAGGGCCGTGGCGAAGAAAAGAAGGGGGCGGGGGTTTCGGCTCGAGTCTCACTCGGCGAGGGATCAAGGCGCGCGCGCACGGGAGGAGGAGGAGGGTGGCGGCGCGCGCGGAGAGGAGGAGGAGGGTGGCGGCGGCGCGCGAGAGAAAACAGCGGCGCCGGTGAAGAAGAGCTCGGGGAAGGCGCGGTAGTGACGGCGGCCGGGGCTCACCGAGCGGCGGCAACGGCGACGGTAAGACTTCAGTCTCCCTCCTCCTTGCTTCTTCTTTGCTCGGTCCTCTTCTCTCGGGTTTCTTGCTTGGGAAGAAGGGGGTGGAGGAGGAGAAGCGAAGGCGCCGGGTTTTAAAGGCCGAGGGAAAGCCTTGATCCGGCGGTGGGAGTGCCGAGCGCGGCGGGGCTGCGATCGAGGCGGGCGAGGGGATGGGGCGAGGTCGAGGCGCGGCGGCGGGGCGTTACGCGGCCGGCGGGTGGAGGTCCGAGGCGGGCGGAAGCGGGGGCATGGCGCGCGAGGCTAGGTTAGGAGTTAGGGTTAGGGGCGGTTTGGGGAAGAAGGGCTCGGGGCTTTCGGGGAAGAACTGAATCTTGAACAATTTGGGAAGTTTTTGGGGTTTGCGTTCTTGGACTTTGAAGATCTCGCGAATCCACAAATTTGGATGTTACACTCCGCAAAATCTTTGGTCGATCGGTCGGATGGGAAATTATATATCCACTTGCATCCGTATGTACGCGAGTAAATCTCTCTTTCATTTACCAACAAGTAGAGAGACCAGTTTCACCTTGAGATTACCATGTAGCTACACTTTCTAAAATGAACTGGTATGGCGGGCCGGAACAAAAGGACCACTAGTGCATTTCCAAATCTTTTATTGTCAATGATTGAATCATCTTTGCAAGGACCGCACGAATCTTCGCTCCCGGAGCAATAAATACCGTTGTGCGCCTCCGGCCGACCACGGGCCAGACGAGGTGGGCGGCCACCGTGTGGACGATACACTACTTCTGCATTTTCGTCGTGAGAGGCGCTAGCTAGATGCGTAAAAAACGATCGCAACAAATAATATTTACACCAAAAATTCTTCGGTGAGAGCATCGTTGCCCAATGATGCTGCTAAGCAAACAAAGGTTAGGCAGGTGCGGAATCGAGACTAGACTATCGGCGCGCTAATGGACAACAATGGTGCAGCCAAAGAATAAATAATGATATGGCCCGCGAATTTGCTAATTGCCCGTACAATGCAATAAAACTTCCCTCAATTTTATTCCTCCCTTGTGCGTTCACACACATTTCGTTGACCAATGATGCTGCTAGCATACAAAGGTTAGGAGCGCGGAATCGAGACTTGATTAGTTATCCGCGCGATAAGCGTGAAAAGAGGCAGGGCGCGAAAATAGAGCGGTGTTCTAGTATTAAAGCTATATAAATTTACCGAACATACATCAAACGGTTTTATACAATCTAAATTCATAGATAACAATTTTTTTAAAAAACAATAAAAATATTACATCACTACTAGATAGTACTGACCAAATGATCATAATTATACACAAGTAGTAGTTGGGTACTATAGGTGCAACGGGCGAAGCCGATGCTCCACACACCTCCAAGCGGTGGGAAAGCTTCGCCCCAGGCAGCAAGTAAAAGCTGGTTTGAAAGCTCGAAGGGAAATTGAAGGTGAGCAAAACCATACAACAAAGATGATCATGGTGCGTGGCCACACGAGCGGCAGGACATGGCGGCAACCGGCAAGGCAAGGCGGGTGACCAAGGTCTGCACTGCCGTAGCATGCATGCCGTAGTAGCAAAGACTCGCGAGATGGCTCCTCAAATCGCTAAATCTAAGTCCAAAGACAAATGTAGAAATTAGATGAAAATGGAATGGAATGTGATTGGTGGATTTGCTATATTTGAAGAGTTATTTGAGCGTTGCGTCGTTTTGCTCGATCCCAAGTATCGATGCAAGCGGAACGCTGCGGTAGCTAAAGAAGTACTAGTTGACGATGTTCAAGATGTGTTGTTGTGGTAGCCGGTGGCCTTGGAGCGCAGGTTGATGTTGAAGATACAGAAGCACAACATCCAGTGGTCCAAAACCACTGCAAGAAACCGAAGGTACTAAGGATTTCAACCGGATGTTCACGTTGTTTGTCTTGCATTGCTATCGGATAATACCATTTGTTCGTCCCGTCCGACCTAAATTTTAATCCTGAGTCTGCTGTTGTGGGCGGTGAGGGTCGGCAATGATTCCTGTTGACAAGGTGGGAGGAAGGAAAGACGACGATTCCTATTATTTGGGGGTCCTCTCCTTTTCTTGGATTGCCGCCACCGGGTCATCTTTTCTTGCCACCGCAGCGAACTCTCATCTTCCTCGCTAGATATGTGCTCCTCCGCTCCATCGTCCTTCACTCGTGCGTCCAGCTGACGAGGCCACCTCGGTCTCTGCTGCCCTCAACGACGCCACGGTCACTTCTTTCTCATCGACGATGGCCTCCTCGTCAAGTCGCCCCCTTCGCCTACTGCTGTACTGCATGCATGTGCGCACATACGTTCTGGCTTGGTTTGTTTAGGGCAAATTGGACACCAATAGCAATTAAGATCTTTACATCTAGCATATATTTTCCTCCATAGTTTATTTTCACCCTAAATATATCTCCTGACCGAACTCATGTTCAGATCTCTTATGTTTGGAATACCAAGGCCCCCATACTCCTCCATGCAAACAAGACGCCACTTGACTAAATGTAATTTATGATTACCCTCGAAGTCAATCCACAAACAATTAGCCATACTAGAAGGTAACACGGGCCGATCGGCGCGGAGACGTTGGCAGAAAATTTGGAAGATTTTTTTTACGCGGCTTTGCTGGTCTGAATATTTTTTGTAAAGGGATTTTTTTTTTCCTTTACTGAGGATGCTATACGTTTGTTTTTTTTTTTGTTTTTTTAATGGTCGAAGAGCATGCTGACATAGGTTCTAGCATGCATTAAAGGTGATATGGAATGAAGTGTATTGAGTAGCGACGACCTGGGAACGGCATGTGAAAAAACTTTTGAGCGATGGCTAACAGAGAAGCAATTAGACCAGTGTTGGGCGAAGGAAAATATGTTCTAAAAGGATGGAAAAATATGTACATATCGGAGAAGACAGAGAACTGCAGGTTGTATCTTTAGTTAACATAGCAACTATGTGTAGGCTACGCTAGAAAGAGCTAGGATTAAGACGTTGGTCGTGACTGAGAATGGACTATTTACATAACAAGTTTTTAAAGCACTAACAGGAGCCCCAAAAGGATGGAGAGGTGTTATCTAGCAGTGGAAGAAAGTCTTAACGGACCACTAATACAAAAAAATCCATGTTGTATCTGTAGAAGCAGCGACTGCGCTGAAGGGGTCTGTACGAATGGAATAGAATAGGCATCTAGTTAGAAAGAGGTGGTAAAATAGATTGCCTATCGTTACTGAAATGTGGTAGGATGATATACCTGCGACAGTGCTGGTGAGTGTTGCTATCACTACCAGAAATCATGTAGTTCCCGAGTGCCTATATCTTTCCCGAATGTCTGGACAAAAACACTCGGGAAGGTCCAGAGTGTTTCATAGGACACCTGGAACAAGAAGGCAACACTCGGTAAAATTAAATTTCCCGAGTGTTTTTTATAACACTTGGGAAACAAAATGTAATCCCGAGTGTATCAAAACAAAAACATTCGGGAACATTTTTTTTTCGGCCGCGCCCTTTTTTTCCCTACCGCGCCCTTTTTTTCCCGCGGCGCCTTTTTTTGGCTTTAACCCTAAGTCCCGCTCGACATCCTCCACTCCCCAATCCGCAGCAGCCTCCCCGTCTCCCCCTCTCCGTGCCCGCGCCGCCCTGCTCCTCCGCCGCCGCTGTGGACGCCTCCTCTTCCGCCGCTGCGGCGCCTCCTCCCCCTCCTGAGCGCTGCCTGCCTCCACCGTGCTCCCGAGCGCTCCTCCGCCGCCGCTGTGGGCGCCTCCTCCCCCGACTCCCTCCTCTGCCGCCGCTGCGGCGCCTCCTCCCCCTCCTCCCTCCTCCCGAGCGCTGCCTGCCTCGTCCCTGCTCCCGAGCGCCGCCCGCCTCCTCCCTCCTCCGGCCCTCTGCGCCTCCCTACGCCGCCCATGGAGGGCCACCCACCCACCTCGCCGCCTAGGCCTAGCCCCTCCTCCCTCCCCGCCGCCGCCGCCGACAAGCGCCACCTGCTCGCCCCAATCTCTGCCTCCGCGTTGCCCCTGCGGGTGACGGCCGCTCCCTCGCCTGTGGTGGAGGCGAAGGATGACGCCGGGCGGGCGGTGGCGTGTGGCGTTGGACCCGGGCCGGGCACGGCAAGGAGCGGCCGGGGCAGAAGAACCGGAGGGCTGGCCTAGGGGCGCACGGGTGAGTGTAGAAGCCAGGAGGCGAGCACTGGGCCAAGCCGACGGCCATGGGGGAGGTGTGCAGGCCAGTAGGGCGGCACAGGCCGCAAGAGGCCCAGGGAACGACGGTGGTTTGTCAGGGTTCTAGAGTGGTTTTGGTTGCCGGTTTAGTTGCCTAATTATGCTATTAGTTGATTCATACAGCTTGAGAGTTTGTAGATTTAGTGGTTTTCTCTGTGTTAGGCTTGTTTTAGTGTGTTGAATCGTATGTATTTTGCATGTTATGCTCATAATTTCTGTGTCGCCCTTGTGATGTGCAGACCTACATATTCAAGTACGACAGCGTGCACAGCCAGTGGAAGCACAGTGACCTCAAGATCAAGGACTCCAAGACGCTTCTCTTCGGCGAGAAGCTGGTCACTGTCTTCGGCATCAGGTAGTACTAATATCACGGCTTCGTTGGAAGAGATGTGTTGAAGCTTGTCTGTGTTGAAGCTGTGAAACTAATGTTTGATCCACTGCAATTCTTGAGGAACCCTGAGGAGATCCCATGGGCTGAGGCTGGTGCTGAGTATGTTGTGGAGTCCACTGGTGTCTTCACTGATAAGGAGAAGGCTGCTGCTAACTTGAAGGTTATATCCATTTATGGGCCAGGATGGTATGGTGTCTATGGACTATGGATCATAATTTATGCTGACTATATGGAAACCAATGAATTTGTCATTTCTAGTAAAGAAATTGCTTATGGTGATGAAAAGATTTTACTCTCATCTTGAGCTCATCCTTCTTCATGGCAGGAAGAATGCTCCTCAAATAGCAGGGTATAACTTTTACAGTTCTCATGCATCGATATATCATTTACTTCTCGGTAATGAACATTCCATGAGGCTCTGCAACATGGTTTAGCACCTAATCTTGATATTAGAAAATAAAACTAGTTCAAGGTGGTTACATACAAATGTTTCGGTAATGAACATTCCATGAGGCTCTGCAACATTGGAAGTTTTTGAAAATGGTGGTCAACAAATTATTTCAGAGGCTCAGGTTTGTAACTATATTATTTTGTTTCAGTTATGGTTGATCTCCTTCAGTGGCTACACATTCGGCTCCTCCCAGACCTACGCATGGAATCAAATATTTTGTTGATGTTATTTTGAGATAAATACTCTGTACTTAAAGCTCTAGAGCATAAGCTTTAGCACTACCATACTATTACACTACTTTTAAGCTTACTGTTGTTGATAATTCATGATTGCAAATTTTGAAAAGTGATAACTTAGACACGCTTGGTGATTTCGTGATTATGAGAAGCAATGGCCAGCCGGTGTATAACTTCTGTGTCACAGTTGATGATGCTACCATGCGCATCTCTCATGTTATCTGGTAATAAAAAGTAATTACGTTTTTGATATTTCCTTTTTTTATGGCCTGGTCCTGAAGTCATGCGCTTCTCTTGTCTTCTTCCAGAGCTGAGGAGCATTTACCAAACACATTGCGGCAAGCCCTCATTTACAAAGTAATTTTCTGTAATGTTACGATCTTCTGTAGGCTCTTGGATTTTCAATGCCTTCATTTGCCCACGTCTCACTTATTCTAGCTCCTTATAGAAGTAAACTGTCTAAACGTCATGGTGCTACTTCTGTGGGGCAGGTAACTAACTGATTGTTGACAAGACGTGGTTATCTGCATCAAAATATGTGTTTAGATAGACAGACTTTTTATGTACCTATCTTCATTTGTCTATATATTGCAGCTAATTACGCGACGTTTCACGTTGTTTCCCAACATAATTCTCTCTTGAAAGGTAGAAAAATAGAACACTGTATTTTTTCTTTGGGCAGTACAAAGAGATGGGCTATCTGCCTTAGGCAATGGTAAATTATTTAGCACTCCTGGGCTGGGGTGATGGTACTGAAAATGAATTCTTCACTATGGATGACCTAGGTTAGCTTCTCAACAATTCATTCTATTATCTTCATTGGCTGATTCTTGAAAATTGTAATGACTATTTGTTTACCCATTCTCACTTTGGTGTTCTCTCAGCTTTCAGTTGAAAAATTCACTATAAATCGTGTCAATAAAAGTGGAGTAGTGTTTGATGCAACAAAACTAAAGTAAGATCCTTTTTGCCAAGTTTTTCTCTGGTTAACCTATTATTATTGAACTGTCAAAATTCTATGATCTACTCGAAAGATTCGGTGACTAATTAGTTGAACTTGATTTTGCTACCACTTACTCTTTAGTTTTTAAGTCTTATACCTAGGTTTTATTCAATTATAAGATAACTACAACGAACTTAGTACTTGCTAGTTCAGAGGTTATTTTATGAACTTTAGACAAGCTGGGGAGTATCTCTGCAAGTCCATATGTCAAATAAAGTTAGCTGGACAATGTTAAAAGTTCCCTTCAGGATGTCCAATGGATTAAGCTAGGAAGCATCTATAATCACTTCATAATATTGATAGAGTTGATACATAAGCCTGATAAATAGAGTGATCTTGAATGAAATAGGTATGATGCACCTTTTCTTGTTTTCTAACCAGCGGTGTTTTGAAAGCACATCGCATCATGATCAAACTTGTATACTGGGATCTACCCACAGCTACCGGATACCACGGAAATAAATTCTATGGGGGAGGGCCCCTGTTAGGCCCTTCCCCCAAAGCCGTCGGATCACCCCTCCACACACACATGCGCTACAGTGTATATCTGATGATCGGACGGCTGTGAGGGAGGGGTCTCACAGGGGCCCTCCCCCATAGAATTTATTTCCGGCTACCACCACCGATCGCAAATTGCTATCCTTCTGATACTTTATTGGCATGTCCACTATTCCCTTTAAGTGCATGTGCTATATATCAACTTAATATCTTCTAGTCAGACCTTCAGATCTTGACAGGAACCTTCGCACTTAACATGGAAAATGATCTTTGTGCTTCACTGATATATTTTGATAATGACCTAGGTTGTATATTTATGTAGATGGATGAATGGACAGCATATAAGATCACTTCCACGGGATGTACTCATCAGGAATTTTGAAGATCCCTATCTACTTAGATTTCGTTCTGTGTAACCCGGCAGGGGATTATCCATATCTGTGGCAGAGTTGATGTATTACATTGTACTTCGAACATTATGTCAATATTGTTGTCGAATTTATATATGTAATGATTTGTGCCTAATTGGTGGTATTTTTCTTGTTGTGAAATGTATACTCTGTTTCATTGCTGAGTTTCCTGTCAATTTAAAATGAAATGCATTGTACGTACAAAATTGATGTATATACTGTTCAGGTATTTCCCGAGTGCCCTTAGTTGCCAAACACTCGGGAAAATCACGAATTTGCATGTGTGCTGGATCGTCATGTGGCTAGATTTCCCGAGTGTAAATCTAAAAGATACACTCGGGACAATTTCCTACTTTCCCGAGTGTAATTATGAACACTCGGGAAAAATAATTTTTTTCGAGTGTTGACTTGTTTCCTGAGTGTTCAGATTTACACTCGGGAGAGGTATTTCTCCCGAGTGTAAATCTTGAAACACTCGGGAAACCAGTTTTTCCCCCGACGAATCTATCCCGAGTGCTCTTTCCCGACGGCCAACCTTCGGGAAATTAGCTCCCGAGTGTTTTTGCTAATTTCCCGAGTGTTTTCGACACTCGGGAAAAACCAGTGTTCTGGTAGTGAATACTTCCGGTGATCTTCTCCAGCGATCGACTACATGGTACCGTTGGTTCGCCGGTGATAGCTCCAGGCACAGCCTGGGCGGCGGTCCGACTAGCTCTATTGTTGGGTCTGCCCCTGGTTGTACGTACCAGAAAGTTCAAAGTGCATCGCGTGTATTCCTTGATGCCTCCCAGTCCTATAATATCAGGTGATTGCCTGATTCTCCAATCCTATATACAAGAAAGAGTCCATTCTGCAACGCTGCACACATTTTAAGCCCCCGCATATCAAAGACAAAAATAACATCTTGTCTTTGTCCGTGTCCCAAAAAACCGATTTGCTGTGAGGGCGACACATAGCCTCGTCGGCCCCCATGGGCACGGATTCCGCTCCTCTGAACCCCAGGGGCGTGGAAATACCTCCTCCAGAAAAGGATGAGAGTTATAGGAATTTCTAAATATAGCAAATAAGCTACAAAAATTATAATTCTTTTTGTGAACGCTCCTCACACAGTGTACTTGCTTATGTAAGTTTTCCAGAATTTTATCTATTTTGTATTTTTCTCAAAAATTCCTTTAAGGCTATTGTTCGTATGCAAATAAAATATTCAATTTGAGGAAAATTTCAAAAACATGCTGAAAATATTTCACACATTTATTATCAGTATAATTATTTCAAGTTTACATTTCTTTTAAAATTTTCTAGCCCCTAGGGGCTGGATTTTCTTCGTCCTAAGCCAGGGGTGCGGTAGCCCCCACCCTTTGCTCTTTTTTTAAAAAAAATTTAACTAAAATCTTACTTTCGGCGTGCTCGGATTCTCACTAAAATCTCAAAAGTATTATTTGATATGATTTCGTCACATGTAATAATACCTCATCTCTCAGCAACGAAAGTTTCATCTGATCAGCAGGGGCAAGCCAGACGGCCGACCACGTGAAAAAAATCCGGAATGAAATTTTTGGTACATGTGATAATATTTAGTTCTTCTGTTTTTTAACCTCTGTAAAGAAGATAAAAATTGTATCAGAATGTTGTTGAGAAGTCGAAGTACAATTTCCTCTATATCCAGGTTGACTTCGTCTATCAATACTATTTTCTTTCGTGCTTTGAGTAGTACTAATCGTACTACTACTTTTACTATCTATGGTTTCTGGTTTTGTCTAATCTGATCACTCGATTCATAGACTTTTACTATCCACGTCTTCTCATCTTCTTCCTTTTACCTCGCACTTGGACATGGGTAGTAAAAGTCCACGAATCGAGTGATCAGATCATACAAAACCAAAAACCGTAGATAGTAAAAGTAGTAGTATGATTAGTACTACTCGGAGCACAAAAGAAAATAGTATTGATACCCGAAGTTCACCAGGATGTAGATGAAATCATATTCCGACTTCTGAGCAACATTCCGAGATGGTTTTTTTTATCTTGTTTACGGAGATAAAAGAAGAAGTAAATATTATCACATGTACTAAAAATTTTATTCCGCAAATTTTTTTCACGTGGTTGATTGGCCGCTTGGCCCGCCCTTGCTGATTGGATCAAACTTTCGTTGTTGGAGGAGGGAGTATTATCACATGTGACGGAATCATATCAAACAATATTTTTTAGATTTTAACGAGAATTAGGGACATCGAAAGCAAGATTTTAGTTTTTTTTTTTAAAAAAACAAAGGGTTGGGGGCTACTGCACCCCTAGGGCCCCAAGGGCTACGACGAGATAAATCCGGCCCTCAGGGGTTAGAAATTTTTAAAAGAAATGCAAACTTGGGATAATTATACATAGAATAAATGTGGAAAGTAATTTGAGAATATTTTTGAAATTTTTCTCAAATCGATTATTTTATTTGCATACAAAAAGTAACCTTAAAGGAATGTTCGAGAACAATTCAGAACAGATGACATTCTGGAAAAAAAAATACACAAGCAAGTACACCGTATCAGATCGATTATTTCATTTGTATACAAAAAGTAACCTTAAAGGAATGTTCGAGAACAATTCAGAATAGATAAAATTCTTGAAAAAAATACGAAAGCAAGTACACCGTGTCAGGAGCTTTAAAAAAAGTTCATAATTTTTAGAGCTTATTTGCTATATTTAGAAATTCCTGCAACTCTCAGTCTTTTCTAGAGGTGGTATTTCCGTGCCCCTAGGGGCCGGACGAGGGGAATCTGCACGCCTGGGGCCAAACAATGCATTTTCGCGCCCCTGGAGGCCGGACGAGGGGTGATGAGGACATCAACACTAAGGATGCAACAATTGCTTCATCTCGCTGCACTGCATCCTCTATTTCAACCACATCTTCTCCAAAAGGACTTTTAGCTACTGCACTGCCATATTTCCCAGTTGGACCGAGCTACGTCTACTCATACGAGCCGAGATTCGTCTACATGTCATGGTGCTACGTCTACATACCATGATGCTGCGTCACCAATTGTTGGCCCAGGGGTTATGTAACGAATGGACTGATTTGGCAACATTGGCCCATGTGGCCCATATGGCCAGCCCCTAGGGTTTGGGGGTACTGTTTATGTGTCACTATTCATGTAAGAAAAGTGCCACCGCCCCCTCCCTCTTCCTCCTATACATAGTGGTCGCCATCCCCTTTGGTTGCGCGGGTTTTGTTGATTGAAGTTTAGCTTTGCTACTTTATTCTTTGTCCTCTTGGTCGGTTAAATAAACAACGATATTGTACTTCGAAACCCCACTTATCAATATATTCAATTCCTATTCACAATTTCAGATTGCTTATTTATCTTATTCTTGCGTGCTTCTTCGGTGCATGCAGGAATCGATCTTTGTGATCAGATCAATCAGGTATTCGTGCACGGTTGATAACGACTTGTCGAACAGTTCAGCGATTGCGTGGTTTCGGGCCTTGCGAGTTCGTAGCAAGGATCGTAAGAGTTGAGTGACTACTAACGAACTTATCCTTCTTATCGAAAGATCGGGCCAAAACATGACTTTCGTGGATCATCAAGGGGAATCCGTGGCCCTGGGGCCGGACAAGATCATGTATCACCCGCACGGAAAATCTGGTTCTCTGGGCATGTCAAGGTGTTATTCTTGCTTTTGATGCGCGTGGGGGTGCTAAATTTGTTATTTTGCACGATAACCGCGCTATTTTAGCCAAAAACTGGAAACCATATAGCAACAGGGCACTCCCATTGTATTACAGTGAAATTGGTCTGTCACTTCACAGTTCAGACATGCATGACTTCAGTGGACTGGGATGGCTAGAAGCTATATATAGTAACTGGAACAATTTTTGAAGGTGGTGTAACTACCATATTTTTTTTAGTTTAAATCACTTATTGTGACCATTAGATTTGTGTAGAGATTGGTGATTAGATATTTATCCAATGGATAAAAAAAGTGACTTATGATTATCTTTGCTCAACTTCATCGCGCTCATGTAAAATCGTATTGAGACTGGAATGCGTACACTACCAGAAAACGACGAATCCCTCACGGTCTTTGATTTTTCTGACGGGCCCACAAAAGACGTCAGGGATTCCTATTTTTGTGACGGAATAATAATTCCATCAAAAAAAATTTAATTTTCTTGACGGGTATATCACAAACCGACAGAAAAATCTATTTTTCTCACGGTTTGTGTAAAACTGTGAGTAATTTTAATTTTTCTCACGGTTCACATTCGCAGGTTAATTCTTTGCCTCTTCCCCTAGATCCCTAAAGTCACAGCCGCCGCCCCCTATTTCTCCCCAAATCTTCCAAATCCCTAGCTCCCTCACACCCTATCTCCCAAATCCAACTTCCTCACGCCATCTTCCGCGCCCCATCTCCACACCGCGCCCGCCTCCCGCGCGCCCAGTCCGACCCAGCCCCGCCTCCCAGTCCGCCATGCCTCCCGACGCCCAGCTCCCGCGCCCCATCTCCGCCCCGCCGCCCCAGCTCCGTCCCGCCGTCCCCGCGCACCCAACTCTTCCTCCCGCGCGCGGCGCTCCCTCTCGGCCTCTCCCCGGTGCCCTCCTCCCCGCCGGCCTCCTCCTCCTGCGCATCCGGCCTCCGCCCTCTCCCTCCGCCGGCACCGTCCCCCTCCGCGTCTTGCCCGGCGCCGTCCTCCCCTATGTCCGTCGCGTGGCGCCGGTGCTCGGCGTCCGCAGCGGCGCGGCGCTCGGCACCCTCCCCTCCGCCTCGCTCGCGCCTCCCCCTCCGGCCTCGCCCGGTGCCCTCCGGCCGCACCTCCCCCGTGTCGGCTGACGCCCTCGTCCTCCGCGTCCGACGTCGCAGCGGGCGCCAGACGATTCTCTCGAGCTCCATGGTGCCCTTCGCCGATGGACCTCCCTCTCGCTTCTTCCCTTCACCCGCGCCGCCCCTCGCGTCAGGCCGGCGCCCTCGCCTCGCATCACGCCTCGGCCTCCTCTCGCGGCACCCTACCGCTCTGTGCGGCCTCACAAATGCGACTAGGCGATTGTTGGGCCTCACCGGTGTCCTTCTCAATGATGGAGCCGTGCTGCCGGTTGCTCCAAGCGGCGGCGGCTCGGATCCGATAGTCGAGCGGCGCAGTGCATGGTGTTATATCTTGCCATGACGTCCTCGACCAAAGCGGCGTGGTAGGAAGCATCGCGGTTGCCTAAGAACCGAGGTCTGGATGTTCGCTTACATACATCCATGCTAACATATTGATGTCAAGGTAAGTCTTTGTGTTAATGCTTTTGCTACCTTACATATTGTTTGTTGGTGTTCATATACTTCAGCTGATCAGCTCCATAGAATGACGGAGCTAACGAATAATTCAGAATAATTATTTTCCATGGTAGGCATGGCAAGATGAGTATCCGATGTTGGAGCATTTGGTTCAGATGCATAGAGCATGATCGAAGATATATTGAATATCAGTTCTACCCAGCAGGTGGTGCTTCTTGATCGTATGAAATGTTACAGTATAAATTCGTTTCGCTAATTGCAACATCTTGTTCCCTTAGTTCAGCCGAGTTTGATTTGTTCATTCAAAGTCTTTGCTTAGAGGTACTATGTTAGCCAGTTTTCTCGTGGGCCTTGAAAACAAAGCGAATCATATGAGTCCTTATCTACTTTTGTCCTAACATTGTTACACTTTTTTTCCTTTTGTTTTGGCCCAAAATAGTTCAGTCTTCTCCTGTTAGTCTGCTGTCATACAGAACCAAGTTCGTCCGGTTACAAGGTTAGCGCGGTGTTCTTTCTTTTCTGTACCGTTCAAATTTCCGTATCATGTAGGGTTAATGGAATTTTTTTTGTGCTCCTGTTCTGTCGGGTAATTGACTGCACCACTTGTGAACCAACCCACACGTGCTCCCCCCTTAATCATCATGTAGGTGATTCAAATAGTTGTCATTTTGTTCCAAGCAGTGCTGGTCTTTTCTCTAACCTTTCACTATGTTCGAATGCAAAAGAAAACAAGTTCCACTCTTTGCTATTCTTCGGTGTTCGTTTCTCTTTAGGTTAAGCACTATAGCTTATATGGCAGACTTATAACATGCCATGGTTGATATGTTGATCTATATATCGATAGTTTAGGGTTTAGGGGAAATGTTAGGATCTGCCATGTGCTAACATGTTTACCCTGATGAACCATTTTTGCCTGCTTTGTTATTCTTCCAGCTACTATAAAATACATACGGAACACTGCTTTTTCCCTTCTTGCTGCTACTAGGGAAAGCTGATGCTACCTTGATTTTTCGTACTCCTTTTGATGCTGATGAGAACAGATGCAAACCTGATTTTTGCCTATTTTCGAGGCTTATGACAACAAATGATACACTGATTTTTGCCCTCTTTTGGCGGGTGACGAAAACATTTGAAGACTAATAAACTAATTTTTGGCCTCTTTTGCCAAGTTATGAGAACATTTGAAGGCTTCTTTTTGGCCCTATCGGCAAGATGGTGAAAAGCCACTACAACTGCTTCTTCAGATTACATGAGCTAGGGCCGTATTTTTTATTGTTTCATTTGTTCCTTGATGAGAAAGAGGTGGAAACCTGAGCTGAGGCCAGGTAACATATTCTGCCTGCTCCTACTCCTGTTCATGATGCTCTATCCTAAAAAGGACTAATGTACACTTGCTTTGTTCCTTGGTACTTATGACTGGTTGTCAAATTATTGAAAAGAGATATGCATATTGCCTCAAAACTGATCCTGTTCATGGCTGGTAGTGATATTATTATGAAAACTGGTAGTGCTGTTGGCCAATGATGAACTAATGTTGCTATGTTGTAGGTCAGCATGATACCATCGTGCCTTAATCAGCATGATACATAAATTGTCTTCTGTCTCCGTGGGGGTTCAGCAATCGTAGCTATTATTTATCTAGCAATCGTAGCTATTATTTATCTACTTAGAATTTACGTTCTCTTCCTGTTTGCCTTTGATGAAATCCACTAATCCTAGGATTTTTATTCTATCGATTTTCCTGTAGTTCTAGATTACAATTTGTATTTGTGTTCTGTTTCTCCGTTGATTCACTCATACCATTGGAAAGTACTTTCGTCTCGGATTTGAATGTTTTACGATTATTATTCAGGTGATTTAGAAAGTAAACTGTAATTTCATATACAAAGTACATTGTACCTCCGGATAGCCAACCAAAAAATGCAGAACTTTCCTTTGCCATGTTTCTTCATTTCCTTTAATGAAATTTCCATGCAGACTGAATGCACGCTATTGAGTTACTTTTCCTTGATCGGTGTTACTCTATTCATTTTTACCGTGTCTATGTAAAAAAACCATGTTCAAATGAATCAGATAGCCTAATGTTTTTGATCGATTAATTGTGATCACCATCCTCGTGACCCAAAGAAAACCCTCATATCATACTCCTGAGTTGATCCACTTCTGTCTACAATATTCCATGTTCTACGTTACGACAATTGCTCACTTAATGACTTCCTACAATTGCATCTGCATATGTTTACATATTACAAATTCTTACATGCTACAGCATGGAACCGTCGTTAGACATAATTCATCTGTTCCATGATATAATTCTTAGTTCTTCACTTTCAAGGATGGAAATTGGGCTGCATGCCTACATCACTAGAATGTCTACTGTTATGTGGAAAAACATGTCTAGATACTGCCTGGTGCTCAGACCAAGCTACACATTAAGCACATCTTCTTGTCAATCGAAATGTGCTAATATATTCAGTCTTTAGGTAGCAAGCCTATAGTCACTGGCTTAATGTTTTGGGGTCTTAGTCCATCTTTTTGTTGTTTCGACAATTTAGTCACTGGCTCAATCTTTGTGACGCAGGGAGCTCTATAGCATATCTATGCAATATTATCAATGAATGCATGGTTCTAGAGCTCTATATTCTATACTAGGTATGCAGTTGCTCAAAGCCATAGATATACTAAAACTTCGGTATGCTGCCAGTCTATGATATTTGACTCAATCATTATTCATTCGGTAGGGATATCGACTTGACTGAGAAATTGGACTACTCTTCAGCTGTGGCTCTACTTGGTTACTCTTTAATCCATGCATTGCTAAGGACTTTCAATGTCAAGGATGAGGCTACTAGGGTGATGTTTGTTGCCCCTATTGGACTACTCTTCAGTATTGTCGACTAGTATTTACATGTGCCAAGGATAGACTAGTATTGTTTACTTATGTTGTGTGGATGTTTTGTATATGTCAAGGATATATCGTGACTATATTTGAATACTCGGAATTCTAAAATTGCATGCACTCTGTATGTAATGCACATGTAGTGTTGTGCTTATCAGAAATTTCATATTTTAGGTTTATGTATTTTGCATCATCTAAATTTGATCTATGTGTTGTAGTTGTATTTGATTGTTGATATGACATTTTCTAAGTTGTACGATTGACTAGTTGAACTTGAATGTAATGGAAATAGAGACTTTTGCATGTGGTACTTGACTTTAGATGTCTTTTGGATGGATAAATCAATCTGAAGGTGAAATTTATGAATTGATATGCTTGTGTTAGTGAACTTTTTATTATATCAATTGGATGGATGAAAAATGAACTTTTTATATGTTTGTTCAATTATATGTTTTCTTGATTGATGGATGGTGTTGTGATTAATTTGATTATATGATGCACGGATGTGTAAGATTTGGATATCAATGCTTATGTTGCAAGTTGTTTGCTACAAAATTCATTGTCGGCTGAAAAACTCTGCTCATTCTGCCACACGAAATTAATTTTGCTGACGGATCAAACCGTCAGCCTATATTTTCTGATGGTAAGACAAACAATCAACGAAATAAATTTTGTTGACGGTTTGGCCTCGTGAAAATTCCTTTTCTGCGGTCGAGTTAATTTTGCTGACGGTTTGCCCCCCTCAAGAAAATCCATTTTTCTTGCGGGTCAGGTCAATTGTTTTGACGGTGATTGAACCGTCAGTAAAATGTATTTTGCTGACGGTTTGGCCCCTGAGGAAAATTCCTTTTTTTCGTGACGGTAGTACCGTGAGGTTAAATTATTTTACTGACGGTTTTTTCGTGACGGGTAGTACCGTCGGGTTAAATTTCCCTGACGGGTAAAACCGTCAGGTTTGATTTTCCTGACGGGATACCGTCAGCCAAATTTAATTTTCCTTTCCAGCTAGCCCTGAGGGGTTTTGCCTGACGGGAACCCGTCAGAAAATTAAAACCTGACGGTTTTTTGTATTTTTCTGACGGTTTTGAACCGTGAGGGATGATCTGTTTCCTAGTAGTGGTAGAAGCCTCTATTTACTACATCGTATAAGGGGGTGCCCCTTCTTTGGATGACTGCTCAGCCAAACGTCCCATGGATTTTACGTGGGTCTTTGAGACAGGTTTGTCTCATCCGGGAGGGGTATCAGAACACCAAAAGAACAATGCCTGGGCAGTTCACTCTTACATCAGCAACATAGGCCACCCTTGCTCATCAATACCTACAGTTTGAGGCGAGATGTGCTGAAGAAGTCCTTGACTCTGTCATGGACCTTCCATTACATCCTTCGCATATGTTTGGACAATTCCTAATTCCTCCCAGTCCTATGTGGTGGGTCGAGACTCTGACCAAACAAGCCTCCACCGTAAGTCCAGCACTTGGTTGATTGATCATGCCCTATCCTACAGACTACAAAAATAGATGAATCAGAGTGTTCTCCCTTTGAATATATGTAGTCATAAAATTCCAAACTGGCTTTACCAGCTGCATGATTCGATTCACCGAAATAACTTACTGCCAGTTTGCATGTGCCATCCCTGCATTTGTACTCTAATCTGGCAAAAAAAAAAAGTTACAGGAAGATGCATGCGGGCAACTACTCTTCCTACTATACATTACTCCACTCTCTAGGTAAATTGCCTTGTGGTTATACACTGTGAATTTTATTCCTAAAGGATATTTTTACGACTTGATTCATGATATGTTTATATAGATGTGAAGTTGAGTTTGTAATGTCATGCCAAGCTTGTTAGTAAAAGATAAAAAGTAGAACACATATACAAACCGCAGTATCAATGATCATAGGAACATGTCAACTGCAGGTTCCTCTGTTCCCTTATCAAGGCTTCACTGATACTAGTATATGGCGATTGACGTGCGGTGAGTGGTAAATGGTAATTTATAAGGCCTACAAATTCCATTGTAAACCTTATATGAAAGGGTGATTTTAACTATTCTGTACAATCGAAGATTCAATCAGACTAGTTGTCGGTTAGGCCTAAAACTGCCTTTGCCTAGTACTGACCAGTGTTCAGAATTTCGGCTGAAAATCAGTTGAAATTCGAAAATTTCGGTTTTACCGGTGGAGGCTGGTAGGAATACAAACCGGTCCCAAAAAAAAAATGGTTTGTTTGAATTTTGCTTGAATTTGTTTTTTTATATTTAAAATCCAAAAAATTCTAATTTTGATTTGAAAAATTCGGCTGTAATTGGTCAAAAATTTCCGATTTTCGGCCTTACCGCCCCGTTAAAAAAATGTTTCCTGTTTTCAAAACACTGGTACTGACAGAATTAATGCAAGTGCTATTTTTCAGGTTCCTGTGAGCAACAAGAATACAGCTAAATTCAGAGTGATATAAATACATAGGAATAACTATATTATAGAAAGAACCCCAAAGAACCTGGGGATTATCTAAAGTGCCCCCTTGATCTCAAACTAGTACCAATTTTTGTTCAACTCTTCGAACTCTTCTTCTTCAAGCTCATTTTCATCATCTGTCTCCTCAGTCATCATCGATGTGACTGGTAATGAGGGATGGAACTCCACGGTCTGTCATCCAGCACGCTGCGGAATCGATTCCGTAGAAACGTGATGGCTTCGCCTCTTGCACTGACCGCCCGGCTGGTTGAACTGCTGAAGCTCTATCGCGTGTCGTAAATACTAACATTCAGGGTTACGGCATGGCCCTGAGTCACGTGCAACTCTCGGGGAGTAGCAGGGCCGTACATATGCTCCCAGGCTATTCATCACCTCCAATAGCAGCAGCTAGCAGCTGGTCTCAGGGTTCAAAATTTCGGACGAAATTTACCGAAAATCAGTGAAAATCGGTTCTATCGGCCACCCCTGGTTAAATTTCAAACCGGCCAAAAAAAATGAATTCACATGATTTTTTTTGTCAAATATAACAGAAATTCGGAACCACATTTAAACACATTTAGAAAGGGCAGGTCATGTGTTTGAGTCTTGATAAATGTACTTTTTTTGTATCTTTTTCGTTTTAACATAGAAAAATTCAAATTTTGATTTAAAAATTTTGGTCAAATTTAGCCGATTTTTTTTTGATTTTCGGCCATATCGTTCCTACCGGTGACCTTCGGTAATGAAAACCTTGGTTGGGCTCCTAACTCCATCACCGCTGGTGGTGGCATGGCTTCGTTCCGTGGGAAGCACTGCAGCGTGACACACTACCATGCTCCCGCTGTGCTGGTGGCACCGTGGCAGCGTTTGGGTAACCGGTTTCATATTTTTACTAGGAGGTCCGATAGGACCGATTTGGCCAAAAATCAAAATAATTCAGCCAATTTTGATTGAAATTTTCAAATCAAAATATGATTTTTTTGAATTGTTAATTAAAAAGATCAAATTCAAGCAAAATTCAAGCAAATCTGATTTTTTGGGCCGACTTTGGCCGGTTTGAACTTTTACCGGAGGTCCCATAATCCCGATTTTCTGTTGATTATGGGCAGGTAATTAAAACTATAGCTGGTGGTGCCTCCGGCGATGACTCATGAGGTCGGTATCTGCGAGCACAGTCGCTATGAACGTCGTAGGATTGCAGCAACCGGAATGCCCGGTGGTTGTTGACTCCCTAGACGGTGACTGCCGGGAGTGCGCTTCTCGGCCCGTTGCCGAGGATGACCGACGTGCTCCGCTCGTCGTCGACGAAACAAATCTGGTTCTCCCTGATCATGTTGCCTTCAGCTGTGACGGCGAAAGCTCTATAGCAGGAATCGCCGATGAAGATGGCATGCTCGTCAAATTTCTTGATCGACACCGGCCGGTAGGTCTTGTCGAGATACTCTAACGCCAAGACCATGAATACACAGCTGTGGTGTGCACAATCGGGCTCAAACTTCATGCGAACCGTGAGTAGCCTCTCATGGCAGGCAAACAGGTACAAGTTCGTCCAGCTTAATAATGGTGCGCCCTGATCACATTCCCACAACGGATGCTTGCGCAACTATTCTAGCTTGTCGTCTTCGAAGCTGTGGATTTTCTCCAGTGCGTGCGTTCACAGCATAGAGCTTCCCCTCGAAGAAGGCGATGTCTTGGAGGTAGAACGTGTTAGTGATGCACCACGAAGAGCCCTCTTACCTCAAGCGGCAGACAACAAAAAGCCACGCTATTGTTCTACGCAGTTTTTTTTTAACCGGTAAGTTTTTTTTCAGGGTGGTCAGTAAGGCCGGTTAATCAGAAAATTTTGGCAGAAATTTTTATTTATTTATTGGATTTTTTTTAAAAAAATCAAATTTAAATAAAATTCAAGCAAATTCGATTTCTTTTTGGATAAAATTCATCCAAATCAATTTTTTTGGGACCGGTTTGTTTTCCTACCGGCCTCCACCGGTAAATTCGATATCACTAATTTTCGACCGAAATTCAGAACCCTATTCGTGGTAGGGAAAACTCTTTCGTTTTCCAATTTATTTCATTAGGGGGTGAAAGGCCCGAAATTACCAAAATTTCAATTATAATTTCGGTGAAATTTTCAAACATACACTTGAAATTTGGACAAAATTTGACCCAAATTTGTCCAAATTCAAATGTTTTGGATTTTTTTGAACGAGACATATTTATTTATTAGGGAAACGAAAGGAGCGAAATTTCGATGAAATTGTGAACCCTGATTCGTTGTCGACAATGACGTTGTTTAGATAGGGTACATCCTATTACTTTAGGACCTGGATAGGTGTGTTGCATGAATTCCTAGATAAATTAATCTTAACATGATTTGGATTTAGAGTAGTATTTGTACTTCGCTTTGGATGAGAACCAGCGGACCATATAAACTCATGAGGGGTGATCTTAGGAAAACAAGAAGCAACTAAGCAAGGAACTCATCCAATGTAGAGGCTAGGTTATTCTTTTAGCACTAGATTCTTGTATACAGCAAGGATCCGAGGGTCCTAAAAGTTTCGAGAGGGTTGTGAGAGAATGACAATCTCTTGTACTAATTTTAGGTCATGCTTAAGGAATTTGTGATCGGTTTTGCCAAATCTTTCTCTCTCATTGTGGATGCTTCATCGCCGTTATTTCGATTCTCTATACAAGATTTATCTACTTCATTCTTTATACCGTGCACGTTTGTGTCATATCTTACAAACTTTGTTGTGCATAAGGAGAGAAATCATAGTATAACAAGTAGTATCAGAGCCAAGGTCGGGTTAATATGATTTGTGAGAAGTTGGCAAAGTGTTACGAGGCACAAAATTAAGGACTAATCGATGCTATTGAGGGGGACAAACAGAAAATGACCATATGATGAAGACTGGAAGATGATGAAGCAGAAGGCCATCAGTGATGTACTGATGTACAAGCCCAATTAGAGACCTAGTGCCGCCCGATTTTAACGAACGTCCGGGCAGGGTCAGCAGAGGACGGTGCCGATCAGGTCGATCGTCCGGGAGGCCGGAACAGGAGGGGACGACGTCGCGCACCGCAGGTCGATTGTGCACTGAGGAGCCTCTCGCTTTCCGTTCGTCATGCATGGCTTACCCCAAGACCTGTATGGCTGTATGTGCGTCCCAACTCCCAAGGCAGGATATCACATTGCAATGACAAATTCTGCAGAATTGCTATACAATTGTCGCATGATTTTTTTGAGTGCATATCATTCAAATTTCTGGCCTTGTGATCCGCTTGAAGATTCGTGCTCCGGCGAGCTCGTCACTATCATCCTCCTTTCCAGCGCATTCGTCTCCTGCTGTCATCGGTTTAGGGTTCAGGTTCACCGGTTAGGGCTTGGGGTTAACCGGAGCCCCCGAACATAGAGGGTGGCCAGGGGCCCGGGAGGAGTGGCAGTGGCTGCGAGGCACCACGAGCTTGGGGGAGGACGGTGGGCAGTGGAGGTCGGCGAGACAACACGAACCAGTGAATATTAGGAAGCGGCAGGCGGTGAGGGGGGGGGGGAGGGATCTGGCGGTGGTAGCCGTCGGAGATGTGGAAGAGGGCGCGGCAAGGGAGATGGAGCTTGAAGGCGGAGGCGGGAGAGGACGAGACAGGCGGCCACAACAGGAAGGAAGGACGAAGTAGGTGCTGGCGAGAGGGGAGGGTTGCGGCGCGAGCCACGGCATCGAAGGCGCGATGATGGCAGCTGAGGCCGATGGCGAGGCCTTCGCCTCACGGAGCTGCATGCGCAGGGCAAAGGGGAGGAGCGGCGAGCCGGCGAGGAGACATAGATGAATTCCGGCGAGGCGGCGGCGCGTGGTGTGGCAGCAGGGTCGAGCAGAGGGGAGGGGCTCGATTGGGAACTAGGGCTAAGGGCCTTTGTATAGAAATGGGGGAAGGATCAGGACCGTCAGATTGAGATCATGCGATTGAAAAAATCGAATGATTTTGTGGGTGGAAATCAGTCAAAGTTTTTGAATGATGCATAGACAGACCAAAAATTCTCAGTACCGGGGAGATATAAGTAGAAAAACAAGGTTGAACTCCCAACAGCGCAACTATTGCTTGCTTGTCTTCATGTTGATCAACTTGCACATGCATGCAGGCATGGCTCCATCTCGTACTGTTGTACACTGTACGCCTTCGGCTCAAATACGCTCTAGAGAAGCTAAAGTTGATATGCGAGCACATGATATGTGAGAATATTGACATAATTAAACGCGATGTTGATCACCTTGGCATTACCTGAGCAACACCAGCGTCATGATCTTAGGGTGGTGTGCTTTGGTTTTATAACTACGTCTCTTGAAAATTGCAAGATTAGTCGTAACTCGTATCAACAGATAGTTTTTCCCCATGACAATTCTAGTAAACGATCATTATGTCCCCGCAAAATACAGATATTGCACAAAGTATTTTATTTGAGCTTACTTCCATAGCAACAACTAACTCAAGCAATGAACATACAAGAATGTAGAACCCATGCATGCGACTTCTTGTTTAGGTGGTGCTATGTAGTCTGTACTAGCTACATGCCACAAGATCAACGACTTGACGAGAAGGTTCAAATTTTAATCTCTAGCTAGGCGTCCTTAGTTAATATAAGTGGTTTAAGTGATGACTAGGCAGCAACACAACCCACCTTTGCTTACTGCACTATTACTAGGGAAATCTTTTTCCCTGGCTGGTGATTAGCTAGCGGTAGCTATTAGAATTCCTAGCGGCACCACAGCTTCTGATACCCACTATTAAGCTTTTTTACAGCATAGCTGGATCATCCTGTAGTGAGGGCTCACTATACTACACTCTCGGTGGCTCTGGCTCGTGCACTCTGGCTCGTGCAGGCGTCGACGAATGAGGGTGCCAGCATGGGATGCCCCTGCCACTGGCAATGCAAATGAGGATGGGATGCCCCTGCCCCTCGCGCATTGCCAGAATGCCAGACACTTGTCCGCGAATGTGGAAAGCTGCACGGCATATAATCCTGATGCCTTCCATATCTACGCAAATGCGGGATGGAAGCTCACCATGCTCATAGTTCAGTTGCCTTCTCCCTGAACCTGAAGGATTTGTCGTTCTGTCAGACCATAATGAAAACGCAATTTCTGTTTTTCTTGAAGACGAATAGGATATTTGTCACAGCCCCAACAATTAAAATGGATTAATATGTATTTCATTAGCATGCATTATTGATTTCAAAACATGTCCATAATATATTGTACTTGGAAAATCTAATTTGAGGTGAACATACACATCAAAATTCACATTTCAATTCAAATCAGTGATAAAAAGTTGTGATCATCATCTGAAACCAATTTAATTAAATACTACATTAGTTTTCATGAATAAATATTATTTTTCCAAAATTTTTGGAACTTGTTTGAACCTAATGAAAATTCAAACCAACTTAAAAGACATACATTAAGTTTGAATTTAAATATCACAAAATATATTATGAACAGTAGGGTTTCATAATTTTTATGGGAACTATATCTTCCCAGGAACACCCCTTAATTATTTTAGAATTTTTAGAATTTTATTTCTATATTTAAAGCCTCAGTCAAACCTTCTACTTAATTGGTCAAATCTGTTTTCAAAACTCAGGCTTAGCACTGTTCAACCGACCCGAACCAGACCCTGGCTCGAATCCGACGCAACCCAACTGACTGCACCGCACCGCCTAACCGAACCTTTCTTGTTAACCGTCCGATCCAAGCTCAACAGTCCCGATCTCGTGATCATTCGGACAGCTCCAACGGCACATTGATCTGGATCGTCCATTCATGATCCAACGGTCTGGATCAACACTTTTCATTTGCACGCCCACTCTTTTCAGTCGCTGCCAAGGCGGTCCCACCGGTCAGGTCTTCTTCCACCTCGGGCAGAAGCGCTCAGGGCGCGAGCTCCACGCGGCGTCGCTGCTCTGCCGCGCCTCCGTCAACGCCGTTGCCCCACCGCCTATCCCGACCAGTCCCCGAGCTGCGCCTTCTAACGCCGCTCCTATCTCCGTCACTCTCCTCAGCTAAAACCCCTCGGATGCCCCTTGCTCCTTCACTTCTCCTCTGGCTGGCCGAGGAGAGGGAGGCTTGCTTGAGCTCCTCCGTTCGGTAATGTCCTTGCCGTGAGATCCCTTATCTCCTACCTTCCTTGACCTTTCCATTTTAGCTCACGCGAGCCTTTGTTATTGCTTGTAGGGTCCAAACCAAGTCCGTGCCCTCGGCATCTCCGGAGCGCGCCCCGAAGGCCACCACCGGGTCTACTTCCGTCATCTGCGTGTCCGTGAGCCCCATGTCCTCGTTTGTGCGCCATCTTGCGCCTAGGCCACGAGTGATCTTTCCCTCAATCCATTTGCTCAAACCTCCACAGGGGCCCGAGTATGGTGGAGTTTACTTTTCCTCGGCCGTAAGCACGCTTGTCTTCCCCGTCTCCGTTGCGGTGGAGATTAGTCCAATCCTCGGCGCACAAAGCATCCCGAGAGCACCACGGAGCTTCCCCAAGTATCGCCGAAGCTCTTCTTCCTCTACGGCGAGCTCCCCACGAGGAACCACTTCGCCGCGGGCATCTTCTTCGTCGCCGACCAACCCCGGCCTTTCCCCGACCGCAGTTTGGACTCTGGTGAGATCACTGGACCTCGTAGATACTCGTGCGCGCATTATTTTGCTCAGTACGTCAAGGGGATGCCTTAGCCGCTTGAGCCGTATGGCCGCCTCCGCTCGCCGGCGGTGCACCGCCGTTTTCGGCCGTCCCAGCTCCGATTGAAGTCACCCCTAGGATCGCACGGCTATTAGTCACCCATTCATGGCCTTGTCCGGCGCCGGCGTGGACCACAACGTCGGCAAGCCGCCGGGAAAGCCAACAGGAGCGCCGGTTCCGTTGTCGTAATTCCCGTCCGAAAACAGTGGCTAGGTTAATTAACAAAGTCTCGGTTTAATTAGCGTTAATGATTGCTTAGAGTATTAAGTGGTTGTCTTAAAGTAGTAACGTCTCTTTGACATGCGGGCCCGTTTAGCCAGTTAAGTGGATGTGTACGTTTTCATGTACGTATTCTCTTCAGGCAAGCGTATAATTGAATACTTAGAACGAGTTTATGTCTTCATATGAGAAGACGTATTCTTTGGAATACGTTTTGATGTAGTCTTCGTAGTGGCCAGGTCAACCTTGACCAAGTCAACCCTCACCGGTCCTCTACATGGATCGTAGCTAGCTCAGCCCTAGTACCAAAAGTAATATAGGCTTTATGAAATCGAAATCCATTTAATTGCACACTAGGAATTGTATTAACTTCATAAATCCATATCTAATTCATATCAACTTCAAAATGTATGAAACCGGTTTTGTTATTTTTCATATTATGTGGATTTTACTGTAAAATAGGTTTCAAATATATATCAGTAGCAGAGAATACAGATTTAAGGAAATGATCTATAACTCTAATATTTTTACAATAGAAAAACACTGTTAACTTCAAAAATACATCACTATTTCATTTGAACTCCAAAATGAGTGAAACCACTTCTGATAATTTTAATATTCAATGAACTTTATATTAAAATTGGTTTCAACCTTGTCTATGTAATAGAGAGCATTATTTTGGAAAATGAGTCTTTAATCCTATTATTTTTACAATAGAAAAAGGGCTGATAACTTCAAAAATGCATAAGTAATTATTGGAAACTCCAAAAACAGTGAGACCACTTTTGATAATTTTTATTTTCAGTGAACTTAATTCTAAAAATGGTCTCCATATTACTTCTATCACAGAAACTATATTTGGGAGAATATAATCTTTAACTCTATTATTTTTATACTATAAAACGCTGATAACTTTGAAAATACATAACTAAATCATAAAAACTCCAAATAGGGCAAACTCAACTGTTTTGAACTTGTCTTAATATTACCTATTTACCTATGTAATCCTCTACCCCACCGCTGTTCTACAAATTTTAGCCAAATAATTAAATTACATAACTTAGGGTTAATGAAACCTGAAATTCAAAATAGCATAACTTCCTATTCATAACTCCAAATGGAATAATTCTTTGACCTAAATCCATCTAAAATCACAACCTAACTACTGTAGAAAAATCATGCATTTTTGAGCATTTTGATTCTTGAGTTGTTTTCTCGGTATTTATTTGATGTTATAATTATATAGATCCCGAGCATATTGATATCGACACTTACGCTACTAAGAGCGAGCAGCTACTGTACCAGCAAGGCAAGCATCATTTGAACTTTCTTTTGCATCATATTTGATCCCAGTTTTGGTTAAGATAGTGCAATGATAATTGCTTGCATGCTATTTTGATTATGTCAATACTTTTGTGATGTGTAGTTTAGTTATGTCCTATGCTTGAGGTTAATCTTGAATTATGCCAACTCCTATATGCTTAAGATAGGATGTGTGAATTATGGGTTATAGAATTGCTTAGCCATGCAAGTCTAGATACAGTGAGTTCGATCGTCGGAATAACTTGACGGTTTTGGGATAAACACAACTCTCATTTTATGATTTATACTCCAGATCTTTGTAGCTGTTTTATGAGTTAAATTTTGTCATTTTTAAAATGAGATCTGGTCGGACAAGTGTTGGTTAGTGATGGTGCTTTGTGCACGAGCATTGGGTAAGTGGAAGGACTTGTGCAGGTAATTAAGGACCGAACTTTGGGTACTCTTTGTTCAAGCAACACTCGTCTTTGCCACACGCGTATATGGGTGCCGTATGGTTAAGTAGGGGAGGGTTTTATTGTGTTAAGTCCTTGGTGGTGTAAGGGCATAGCGACCGTGAAATCCTATGTTCCTTAGGAGCCGATGTAATCCTTTATAGTGTGCAAGAGAGCACCAATTCTTCTTATTTTGATTGCATCGGTATGTCCAATATAACTTGTGAGCCCCCTAGCAAGTGCTATCAGATGCTTGTACTAGGCAAGGAACCATCTCACAAGGGGACTTAGCTCAATAGGGCTTTCTTCTTGAAAATGATCAGTATCTTGATTTACCCACGACATACCATAGGAAGTATGCTACTTTGGAGGCATCCGGAGGCTTACGGGCTAATCAAGTCGTGTGGGTAAAGTAGTACACCCCTGCAGGGTATTAATCTATTCGGATAGCCGTGTCCACGGTTATGGACAACCGCTTGAAATTTGTGGCTGCTTATTGTTAGACTTTTAATTAAAATTGCGGTTGAACTTGGTATTCGTCATGAACGGGTTGTTCATGTGTTTAGTACATCAAAGTGGGCTGCCACTTTGGTCTTTGTATGATTCAATTGTTTATTATGAAATGCTTTACTATATGTTTTACTTCTACTTCAAATCTGATTTTAAATGGGCACATGAAAAACTAGTATGTGTAGGATGTTAATTGTTGCGTCTCTTTCACAAAACTAAACCAATATGAGCCATCCTTTGAATGACCCTTATGCATAACTAATTTTATTTGTGTAAGACTTGCAGTACACTTGTACTCGGCCGGATGTTTCTTGGCCTTTTGGTGAGGAAGATTATGAGTATGACGATCTCGCTAGTGTTGACTTGGGTGACACTAATGAGTAGTGTGCTATCATTTAACCCCAAGTCGGTTGCCGATGGGTGATGGGCATACCACTGCTGGTCTTTTGCTTTATCTATTTACTTCCGCTGCTACTTGATACTTTACTTGAATTTGGCGGTCGGCCGTATGTAATAAACTGTAAACTTGACTACTATGCAGTATGTCTTTTTATCTCTTGTTGTATGCGTTGTATGGATGTAACCAACGTTGGATGAGGGTATGAGTATATTGGTCGTTGATCTTGGGAGCCAATATAAGTAATACTCGTTGTTAATGGATCCCCATTTAACTCACTAAGTGTAGTGCTTGAATCGAAGATAATCGACAATCATGTAGCGTTAGCAAAGGAGTAGCGCATGATCGTTGAGGCTCTAGTATTCGGCTAAGCCTCTCACTTGGATAGAGTTAAATTGGAATTCATTTACCGGAGACTCGTAATTATGTCCCTAAGACCTTGTCTAATCTCGGTCTTATGGAGATAATTACCGGGGTCCCCACAATATTGCTCTTTTTTCCCAGAATGGAATTTCTTTTTCAGATTACTTCCGGATTTAGGTGTTTTTTCTAGTGAGTCCTGGTAAAGCTCCCAGATGGCGTATTTTTTTTAAACGAGGTCCTCGATAAAGTATTAGTCTACTAAATTTTCAGTTCTTCTGTCTTATGGGTTAAACAAGCCATATGTATCATCACTCTGATGCTAGAAAATAACTCGCCGCAGTTATATGGCACAAGTTTTTATCTACCACTGTATTTCAGAATTTGGAGAGTCCAACTGCTCTCTGCACACTACTGTCACTATGAATTTAATGGCAAGCAGACGCATTTCCGTGCATAAAAAATATTTGCACTACCAGAATCGTCTAATTTCCCGAGTGCTCGGAAGTTTCCCGAGTGTTTTGAATAATACACTCGGGAACTTCCCGAGTGCCTCATGAAACACTCGGGGAGAGAGTAAAACACTCGAGAAATTAAAATTCTCCGAGTGTCCGAGCTGACACTCGGGAAACTTTGACGGGAGCAACGGGGAAAAATTCTCTCCCGAGTGTCATTCGTTACAGACACTCGGGAGCTAAAAAGAACAGCGCGCCATTATTTCCTCCATGCGTGATCGTTTCCTATCCGTTCCCCAAATCCCCACCCCGCGCCGCTGCCCGACTCAACCACCGCGCGCTCCTCCCGTCCTCCACCGCCTCCGCCGCTCCCTCCTCCGCGGGCGCCGCCGCGCCCGACTCCGCCTCCCCCGGCTCCCTCCCACGACCGGCTCTGCTCCCTCCCCGTCCTCCGCCGCCTCCACCTCGTCCGCCGCCGCCGCACCCTCTGCCTCCCCCTCGTCTCCTCCCCCACCTCCGCGATCGGCGCCGCCTCCCCTCGTCTCTCCCCTCCTCGGCCTTTATCGCCGCCGCCTCTCGTCTGCCGCGCCGCCTCGCTCTGCCATGCCGCGCACCCGACGCCTCGTCTCCTCCCCACCTCGCGGCCGGCGCGCCTCCCCTCGTCCTCTTCCTCCGCCGCCTCCGCCGCCCCCCTCCACCCTCTCAGATCCGGACCCCGCCGCCCCCCTCCACCTCCCTCTCAGATCCCGACCCCGCCGCCCCCTCCTCCATCTCGGATCCGGACCCGCCGCCCCTCCTCCACGGCCGTGCGCGCTCCTCCCCACGACCGGTGTCGCTCCTCCCCGTCCTCCACCGCCTCCGCCGGCGCCGCCGCACCCGCCGCTTCGACTCCGCCTCCCTCGGCTCCCTCGGCTCCCTCCTCCACCGCCTGTGCAGCCATCTGCCGTCACCGCACCCGATGCCTCCTCCTCGTCTGCCGCCGCCGCACCCGACGCCTCCCCTCGTCTCCTCCCCACCTCTGCACTGCCACTGAGGTATACTACCCCCTTAATCCTCTCTCTCCCACCTTTGAATGCTCAGATGAATCCTAGATGCTCTGAGAGCTATGATGCTCTTGCTATTGTGATGTGTATGATCTTCTTTGCTATTGTGATGTGTATGATGCTGCCACTATTCTAGGTATCTGTTGTTATGCCGAAAAGAATAATGAACAAATTTGAAAGTATTCAACACCAGGATTGGAAAGGAACTAATTTGATTAAAAGCTGAAACCAGGAACTAGAGTAGCACATGATTGAAATCAACACAAGAACAAAGTGGCACTTAAACAAGAAACTCATGCTAGCAACTCTAGCCACATGTTAGTATGACATAAAATTGGCAACTTGAAGCTATGTGAATACTCTTACGAAATTGGCGTACATTGTTTGGCTAAACGTCGGACCTTATAATTTTTTCGTATTGCTAAATTCTAATAATGCAATGTTATTAAGCATACTACAAAAAAAGGCCCTAGTAAGCATCAAGCATGCTTCTACAAATGCAATGAAGCTTCCAAAAAGTATAGCAAATCAGCAAATTTAGGTTATACCCCTACAGAAACAAAAGCAATAACCTACTGTGTTGTGCTACTGTAACAACATTTAGAATTCGTTTCTCTCTGAAAACAAGCTTTATATTTACATATGAAGTTTCCTTCTAACTGATGTTTCACCTAAGCTGAACATACTATCTTGATATTTGTTTTCTCACATCAAATCATACTCCAAGTATAATTTGTTATGAGGTCAGATAGGCATCAGGTATAAAATAGTTTCTTTCTCGCCACAAAGTCACAAAAATTCAGAGCCTGTCCACCCTGTGTGTAGTAAGTTATCTCTCATCAGAAATTTAGAATAGAGCTCCTACTTAATACCCAGAGAGAAAAAAACACTTTAATCCTCGCGAGGGACCAATGTAGCAGCGGTTCAGACTTCCTTGTTAGCATCATTTTCTTATATATGTGCATAATTGAAGATTTGATGTAATGATCAAGTTATAGACTGGCACTAATAAAGGTGGAATAACTACTTCGTGCTTCCCTCACTTCATTATCCATCTAGCAAGGAAAAAAGTAACTTAATTAAACAGGAGCATGATGATATCTTGTTTCTGTGTAACACAATGACATAAAATCAATTCTAATATCTTGGATGAGCACCTAACAAGTTATCTACCAACTTTTTATGGGTATGCAGCCCTTCTTTGATCATACCTACATGTTGTCATGCAATGCTACATTAACGTGTTAATAAATAATGGTATTCATATATATTGAAATAAAGTGTTTTTATGCTCCGTTGATCATGTATATTGTCTTCATGTCAATCTATTTTAGTGTACATATATAGGGCATGCATCCTATGGTAGCTTCTAGCTAGCTCTGTAGTTGTAAATTTTGACATAAATAAAAGTCGGATTAAAATATGCTTTATGTTTTGCACACTAGGATGGTGAGGATCGTAGTTGGATGTACATCGGGCGTAGGCGATGGTGATCGTACCCAAGAATGGATGGAAAAGTCGGCGATTTTGTGGATCGAGCATTTGCTAGGCGTAATGGGCGGGGTGTGTTGTGCCCTTGTTCGTTGTTCGAACACACGGCCACAAATGTAGACTTCCGAATGGCATAATTGGCGTGTTGATTCGATGGCACTTCCCGGCTTGGTCACCTACAGAGGAAGGCGGGAGCTGCATGGACATGGTGCCACTACAAGGTCTTTGAAGATCGCGCTTTGAAGGAGAGGTTCCATTTGACAATTTGTTTGCAGTGGGTGGAGGAAGTTTTTGGTAGCGATCGAATGTTCAAATCTGCTTGTATGTGTTCGTATGCATGGTAGGGTTGATTAGGTCACAACTCTCGAGTCTCAATTTAGTTACTATACTAACTTACCACAAGAATCCGAAATAAGCTTTTGTGTTTTTATGCAAACTGCTAATCTCACTTGTTTGGTACTAAAACTTGAAGTAGATTGACATGTTTAATTTACTTCTTTTGGATGTTTAGTAGCCAATTAATAAATGTCAACTAACTTAATCATCTTATTCTTTATCAATTCTTTATTCTTGGGTGTAGTCTTTGGTTTCGATGGGTGAGGACGGGAAGTGATTCTAGGAGAGTCTTTGCGTAATTGTGTTGAGAAGCTTATCCCACGGATGTTCTCGGCACGCATCCAAGCGGTGATTGTTACCACACACAAGTCCTTGGGCGACAAATTCGTAGGGCGGCGCTTGCGGACGCATATCACTTTGGATGAGTACGCGGGTAACCAACCGAACAAGCGATATCCTTTATTACAATCAATTCTAGTTTATTCATATTTAACACTTGGTTAATGTAGGCAATACCTTGGTGGACCCTTAAGTGTGAAGATGCATGGCGCGATTCTCAGGGCAGTGGTGCAACGAGCGATGGTTCTGAGCCTCTCGTCTTTGCTAGGGAGTGGAGATTGTTGATGGGCGGACGGAACATCGTCAAGGCGGCTCCTCCATGGCACGTTACAAGAGGAACTGGTAGGTCAACATGTTCATATTGATTGTATGTTGCGATACATATTTATTGACCGTTGTGGTTTTTGGGTGCGGGAAAAGAAGGAGCGAGGTGCATCTCCGATATTGAGGCATATGTAGCGACTAGGAGGGGTGATCGGGAGGGCACCTTGTGCGGCCAGTGCGACAGAGAGAACTTTATGCGATTTACGATCATTTTGTCGTTGATGATTTTGCTCCTCGATGATTTTGTCCAACAGCTGCATATCACGATCTTTATTAAGGAGATTCATGGCCGGACTACGACGTCATGAATTCACCACTAGACACGAGTGTTGTGTACAAGGTGGAAAAGGAAGAAACATGGTCGTTTCTTCATGGGTGCCAGACATTAGCACACCGAACAACCCTCTCGGAGGTCCGATCGACGAGTGCTTCATCAACGGATGAAGTACACCTTCAAAGTCGACAGCAACCATCACATGTTTACCAGTCTCAATTTTCTGAGCTTCAGGCGCAGCTGCGACAGGAAATTGAGGCTAGGCAGTGGTTGGAGCAAATACTCCTGCAGGTTAGTTGGAGCAAATAACAAAGTAATATGCAATATATATATATATATATATATATATATATATATTATATTTGGCTAATGTATGGCAATGTGCAAACAAAAAAGCATATGGCACTCGGGACCGGGACTCCACTTCATGGCCCTCTGCCGGGGGAACCACTGCCTAACTTATCTCCTCCGGTTAGTAAATGCATACTGATTATCATATTGTTAGTCTCTTATGAGTGCTTGATTCAGAACACATTGAAATGACATGCAATGTAATTATTGGTCGCTAATGCAAATTCCTTATAATGCGATTTCTTATGAAAATGTAGGGAACGGCGGGATCAGTTGCTTCTACTGCTAATGTTGAACCTGCTGGTGCTAATGTTGAAGATCATGTGAATGCGTCCATCGCCGAGAGGCCACCACCAGGTGCTTGCTATTTTCATGATGTACTAAAAGGATAATTTGTATGTACAATACTTTCTATGAATTTGATGATAAGTGCTTGAGACATAAATGTTGATCAGTAGTTCACAATGACAACATATTGAGAGTTGGAGTTTAACATTTTTAGCACTTGTGCTTTTCATGTTCTATATTGTTAGGTGCTAATATAGTTTCAGCTCATTCCTTTTCTGATAGTACATCATTATACTCAAATTTCTCTTGCATGTCTTTGTAGATGGCATAAGTAAATGATCAATTAGGCCACAAGCTAGCTGGCCCACACCCTAGGCATGCCCTTAACTGATTTGCCATGTTATTAGGTTGCTCATCATTATTTCGGGAATTTTTTTGCTTTGTCAATAGTTTGGTTAATTATCTTCTCATGTAATATCAATTCCTAACTTTTGTTGTAAGATGGCACTAATATTAAGTTTTGCTCTATTTGCGAACTTCGCAAAATGATGCTTTTGTGCACAGAAGATTGAAGCAGCAAATTCTGTGCATGCAAGACTATGAATTTACTATTTCAAACTGTTATATGTATCATGCCATCATTATACTTAAATTTCTCTTGCATGTGCTTACATTTTCGAACTTGAACTTGAATGTTGTGCGCTTGGGAACTTGAATCATGTCTTTTGTTTGTGGAATAGATGGATGGATGGATTATTTGATTGTTGTGGAATGGATGGATGGATGGATTATTTGATTGTTGTGGAATGGATGGATGGATGGATGGATTATTTGATTGCTATTGAATTGCTGTGGAATGGATATTTGATTGCTGTGGAATGGATTTTTATTGAATTTGTGAAAAATGGGTTCTGCTGTTTTGTCGTTTTCCCGAGTGCATTTTCCCGAGTGTCGACACTCGGGAAATTGACCAAATATTTCCCGAGTGTCGACACTCGGGAAATCGACCAAATATTTCCCGAGTGTCGACACTCGGGAAAATGCACTCGGGAAAAACACAGCCACGTGTCAATTTCCTCGGTTTCGTCGGCCGAAAGTCGAAAACGTTCCCGAGTGTTTTTGAACCTTTTTCCCGAGTGTCGACACTCGGTAAAGATTCCCGTTACGGACCCGAAGCCGTTTTGCAGGGTTTTCTCCCGAGTGTATTAGTTTCCCGAGTGTATAAGTAAACACTCGGGGAAGTTATATTTCCCGAGTGTTACACTCGGGAAACTATTTTTGTCCCGACTAATCTATCCCGAGTGTGACACTCGGGAAATATATTTCCCGAGTGTTTATACCAGTTTCCCGAGTGTTTTTGGCACTCGGGAAAAATCCTGATTCTGGTAGTGTTGGTAGAAATATTATACCAAGATTTTCTTAGATATGAATGATGAAATACTAATTTGATTGTACATAACATGCCTTGGCAGCTTCAAAGTTCAAACACGTTGCTAGTCTGAAGGTTTTGCTTTACACTGGAAGAGTGAAGAAATACTGATTTGATTGTACATAACGTGCCTGTTTCAAACATGTTGCTTGTCTGAAGGTTTTGTTTAACACTGGAAGTAAGTTACGATTCGTCAAACACGTGCTCTGTTGGTTGAGCTTCTCCCCTGCTTTACCATGCATGGCGCCGTATGCTTTATGTGTTGATATTATCACTGACTTCTTGAATCCAGGGAAAGATTGGCATTTTCCACAGTGTGTACTCTGAGCGATCTGACGAATATAGAAATATTATATCTGGAGACCTTAATTTGTCCAGGGAATTTAGTGAACTAGATCATAATTTTCGTACCCTGACAAATACCAAAATATTATGCAAACTCAAAATAATTCACTGCTAATTCATCGGTCATATGAGCAGATCCATGCAGCCATGAGTGCTCTTCTGTACAGTGTGCTATATTGAACCGTGTTTCATATAGGCGTGCTTAGTAAAATAGTAGTTTAAACGAGGCTGTTTCATGTAATCCACTCCCTCCAGTCACAAATATATTTTATTTTGGATATCGACACATTCCCCAAAACACAACATTGACTACTAATTTCTATTGTAATATATTTATAAAACCCAATAAAACTATACTATTTCAAGATAAATCTACACATATTTTTTTATGTATCTGATCTAAATATTTTAAAAGATATCGATAGCTAAAGTTTCTAAAGTTTGACTATCCATATCCCGAAACAACATGTATTTGTGTCAGGAGGGAGCCGGTAGGCCTGCGGCATGAATGTGCTAGAGAAGACCAGGCCACCAGGGTAGCCCTCCTAGCAGCAACTGGTCACAGGACAGCGAAACTGCAGACCTGATGGCAGCGGTAGCCTTCCCGGCGTTCACCGAGAGGCCCAAAGGACGCCGTCTGTGGCGACTGACCATGGGGCGGCGACCACGCAAGTGCGCGGCCAGCCGTAGGTTTGTGATGCAACGATGCCAATGGTGCAGCATAGAGTCCCGGTGCCTTCCATGCCTACATACGTGAATGATGGGTGGAATTGAACGTGGAATGGAGCTCATCGTGTTCAAATAGTTCACCGGATAATCAGCGCTTAGTGATCGATCAATACATGGTTCCTTTTCACTGGAACTACATGAGTAGTATTTGAATGCCTTCTTCGATCTTTGGATGCCCAACTTATAGGTGAGGCAATCGATGTGATAGTACTTAGGCCATCCGCAATATTGTATTTTAGCCGATTCAAAAGAGGAGAGATAAGACAATGAATCGGTTCAATACGTTGAAGCTATTGATTCCAACCAAAATATTTTTGGAACCGAACCCAAATCAAGCATTTGAAGCATTAAACAAATCGCGTGGCCCACATGGCAGATGTGCACCAGGGGTCGTCACTACCGTCGTTGGGGTCGCTATAGGACGCACGGAGGGGTCACCGCCGGTGCTCATCGTCGCCTCTAGATCCCCCACCCGCTGAAGTCGTCGCATCCGCTACTGGTCACGGAAGACGTCGGCTCCAAAGCTTCCTCCTACAGGTCCACCGGCCGCCGGTCACTGAAGCCATCCCCTCTACCTCCGACGCCGGAGCTGTCGCCTCCACCCCGACGTCTACCTTCGACCGCCAGAGCCGGGTGTTGGGTGGAGGCGAGCGGCGGCGGTGGGTGTTGGGCGGACGCGAGCGGCGGTGGCTGGTCTTGAGGCGGCGCGCAGCGCGTGTGCGAATGCGGCGCCGGCAATGGAGTCTTTGGCGGAGGTGGCGGTAGGCGAGTGGCGACGCTGGTAGGGGCTAGCGGAGGATTCAAGGCACCGACAGAAGGGAGAGAGAGCGGTGATGACGAGATAGGTTTTATTTCTTTTCTTTTTAGTACCTCATGGGCCCCGCTATAATAGGAACCGGCTCAGTACACTGGAGAGAAAAATGATCGGTTCCTGAAATGCTTACGTGGCATATCTTTCAATCAACGTTGATTCAATACACTAAAGATGCTCTTAGTACAGTACTATACTAGAGAATAGCTCCGCTATTTATTTGGCACATGGTTTCTATTCCGCGTTAGTTCAGATTTTGAATACAACCCAGCTACTCTCTGCACACCATTGTTACTCTAAATTCAATACGATAAGCAGATGCACTTGGTAAAGCCCTTGTACAGTGCCCTTTTCTGTTGGCCTATGTTCAGTGTTGATCAACTCTTGTAACCCTAATGTTTATTGGTGATTTGGTTAAGAATCGGTTCGTTCGAACATTACTAAACTGTAATCACGGTACATAGGAACTATGTTGCGCGTGCTAGATACCTCCGATCTGCATTGTAAATTTTTCCTCTCTGTTTCGAATTCTTACTGAACAATCAGTTGCCTACAGGACTGTCACAAGCACAGGGAAGAATGAGGTAAGAAGTAGCAGGGGGTGGATCAATGGCGCGCGTGTGCACAGGGAGGAAGCAAGGATTGAAGAGCAGCGGCAAGGGAAGCATGACATTTCAGTTGGAGTCAATCGTAGCAAGAAGACAGGTGGGGTAGGTAATATGGTGCATAGACAAACAGCGTTTCAGTGGAGTGCAGTGACGGAGCTTTGAGCAAAATCTCAAACGGGGTCAAAGATCAAAGCAAATTTAGAAGCACACTGCTCACTACTAGCGGCACATTCTGCGCGGCGCACAAACTTGGCTCTCTGGCCGTCGGTTGCGCATCTGTCGTCACCATCGGGCCTGGTCGCGGCAAGCCCACGATGCACCAGCGCCTTGTTGCCTTGTCTGCTGCTTCCGTGCTTCGCCGCCACACGATTAAAGTCGTTGTGTCGCTAAGTAGTATAGTAACTAGTAGCAAGCAGCAACAATGGTCCTTCTAGATAAAACTGATCTAAACAAATTAGGCGACTGTGGACTGCATATATATTTTTTTTTCTGAAATGCTGGAGGCCACGGCCCAGGATGGCCTATGCCATCCTCCGTCCGTCCGTCTCTGGCGGAGTGAGTACATGGACCATGGGTCCCATTGTTCAGTGTGTATTTGGCTATAAAGCTCCAAGCCCCTGTACTCGGTGGAAGCAGGAAATGGAATGAAGCTCTGAACTTTTCCCCTCCCAATGCAATAGCTAAATATATTGCAACTTTTGGATGATTTGTTCTCTCTTCAATCCATGTGCTCCATGGCCAATTTATAGAGTAAATCTGGCGGCATCTTAGTACACAGTCTCAAATAATTCACGCTGTCGATGGAGCGGCACATGATTCCTCGCCACTTTTGAAATGAGACCAATGATAATAATATTTGATAGGTGGACTCATCCGTAATGTTCTAACGGTGCTCTCCTTTTTTGGCGATTTCAAATAAACACACACCACATACACACGTATACGTGAGTACTCTCCTTTAGCATACATCTAGAAAAACGGAGGCTAGAGATTAATCTGTGACCTTACAAAATTCTTACAGAAATTGTACTCGCGTGTGCATAAAGGTGAGCATCAGAATTTAAACCAATGTGGATGGAGTCATACGCCCACAAATCCTGACCTACAGCCTACAGGTGCTCTTATTAATTCTTATTACGTTCAAGTGTTCAACGACGACGCCCATGATATACATCAAAACACCCTTACGAGTATATATATCTTCCGTGCGTAATTGCCAATTTACATCGATTGACACATGTACTCCTCAGATTCGTTTTTAATTAGTCCTCGAATAATTTCAAACAAGTAGAAGGATCACACAAGTTTAGACAATGATTAAATCGGACTTGTTTGCCGTCAAAACATGCTGCAGTCAGTCTACGTATACTCCCGATGCCTTCCAAGTCTACGTAAGAACTAGCTAGCGTGCCACTTACTTACGCTCAGTGGCCAATGAGCACGGAGCACTCCACCCATGGCTCCTGTAACACCCCGTTTCAGTTATCGTTTGGTATTTTTCCGTTCGTTTTCTTGATTTTTAAAACCTATTTTAAATTATTGAGTATTTACAAAATTCTCTAGTTTCTGTCTCATTTCAAAACTTGGTTTCGAGTTTCGGCCTAAATCACGGTTTCGATTCGAATCCTCTTTGTTGGGCTTGACCCCCTCTGGCCCCTTTCTTTCCCCTACATTTTTCTTTCCTTTCGACCAGGAGGTCAAAAGCTTCTGTCGACCACCTTTTCGGTTCGATCAGCCTCTTGGTTTAGACCCGCCTCGTGGTTTCGACCACCTCCTCGTTATCGATCACCCCTTCGGTCACGACTACCCTTTTTAGTGTCGACCAGGGTCACTCAGTTTCGACCAGGTTCCTCCGACCAGGTCCGTCGGCCCCGCCTGCCAGCATCTGCTGGCTTTCTCTTTCCTCTCTGTTTTTCCGCAGAGACGTGTGCATTAAACGTTGTTGTCTCCGCTACAACATGCGCATTTAATGCTATCATTTCCACAGAGACGTGTGCATTTAATGTCGTTGTCCTTGCAGTGCCGCCTGCACATTTATTGCCTTTGTCTCCGCAGCGCTGGGCGCATTTATTTGTCATCTGCGCATTTAATGCCGTTGTCTCCACCATGCCGCAGCGACGTGCGCATTAAATATCGTGCCTCTACTGCGCAGCCGCAAATCTCGCCACTCCATCTTGACGCCCGGACTCCCCCTCCTTCCTCTATAAATGGAGCACCTGGGAGCCCTTTTGCCTCCCCTATTTTTCCCCCAAACTTTCCATCTCTCACTTTTCTTGCTGTGGATTGTTCGAAGCTCCAAGCTCTAAGTTTGAGCCACCGCGCGCCTCCTCGCGGTCCTCGCCGCGCTAGAGCCAATGCGCGCCTCCTCTCGGCCCTCGCCGGACCAGTGTAGTCTCTCTTCTACCTTCATCTTTTGGTAACCCAGAGCTCCTTGAAATAACCCCTTCACTCTGTTTCAGTTGTGTTTCATAGGAGCCGCCATTTTTCCGCTTCTCCTTCAGTCCGAACTGACCCCTTCACCGTCGGCCTCCTTCGTCCTCGGTTGCGAGTTTCCTCGCCGTCGTTCGTCGTCCGCCAAGCCCCTCCGGCCTCTCTCTCTTGGCCCTGGTGAGTTTCCCCGTGCTTTGTTCACCCTCTTGTTCTTTGGACCACCCCATCGGTTTAGACCACCCTCTTGTTCTTTGGACCGCCCTCTCGGTTTGGACCACCCTCTCGATCTCGTGTCCTTCCTACGACCATGTCGAGTAGTGGTCGAACCCTTCTTTCGACCTTCTTTCGACTACGTTGCGTAGTCGAATTCCTTTCTTCTTTCGACCACGTTGAGTAGTCGATTCCTTTCTTCTTTGGACCACGTTGAGTAGTCGAATTCCTTTCTTCTTTCGATCACATTGAGTAGTCGAATCCTTCTTCGTTTTTGACCGCTGTTGAGTAGTCGATTCCTTTCTTCTTTCAACCACATTGAGTAGTCAAATTCCTTTCTTCTTTCGACCAGGTTTAGTAGTCGAATTCTTTCTTCTTTCGACCAGGTTCAGTAGTCGAATTCTTTCTTCTTTCGACCAGGTTGAGTAGTCGAATCCTTCTTCGTTTTCGACAGCTGTTGAGTAGTCGAATTCTTTCTTCTTTCGACCACGTTATGTAGTCGAATTCCTTTCTTCTTTCGACCACGTTGAATAGTCGAATTCTTTCTTCTTTTGACCACGTTGTGTAGTCGATTCCTTTCTTCTCAATTCCTTTCTTCTTTCGACCATGTTGCGTAGTCGAATTCTTTCTTCTTTAGACCACGTTGAGTAGTCAAATCCTTCGTCGTTTTTGACCGCTGTTGAGTAGTCGAATTCCTTTCTTCTTTTGACCACATTGAGTAGTTAAATTCTTTTTTCTTTCGACTACGTTGAGTAGTCGATTCCTTTTTTTCTCTTCGACCACGTTGAGTAGTCGAATTTCTTCTTCTTTCGACCACGTTGAGTAGTCAATTCCTTTCTTCTTTCAACCACGTTGGGTAGTCGTATCCTTCTTTGGACCAGTTAGTTGAAACCTCCTTTCGACCTGGTAGCCGAACCTCCTTCTGACCACCTGTAGTCGGATGAGCGATACTCGAAACCAGAGCTTCGAGGACTCTGTTCTCCTCTGTTTTAACTCTGATTACAATGTTTCTTGTTGCTAATTTGTCTAAATTCAAGATCTTGCTTTTAGCTATGGTCTTATTTAATTTGGATTTCGTTTATTATTTCTTGTGTATTTATTTGTTCTATCTGCTTGTTTGTTTCTTTTTCGGTACGTTTGTGCGAGTAGAGTTTGAAGAAGCAGGAGATCTCCTTTTCGACCAAGCTTAAGACCTCCAAGACCCTCCTGCCTTTAATTAAGGCGAGTCAATACTTTGATCATATTGAACCTACGTTTTTTGCAAATTACATTCCTTTAAATTATCAAAACTGCATGCTTTAATTGTTTAAGCAAATGCATGTAAAATCTCAAGGTAGTTAAATACCCAGTTGATGATTAATTATTTACTATGCCATCCTTTGATAATTGAATCTATTATTCCATGTCACCCTAGTAACTATATGGTAACTTACTAGCTATAGGTTGTACTTAAATGACATGCTAGTCTTGCTTAAGTACCAGGACACCAAGTGTCATGAACATCATCTCTTAAAATCATGAAATTGTTTTGGGGCAGTCGTGGGAGGTACATGGCTGGTATATGTTGAGATAAATTGGTTTCCCTCCTCAAAAACCCTAACTTCTTTCACCACGTCTGGGCGAATAGTATGGTTGTGGGTGCCATCGGTGCACGAGAGTGGTTGGTATATGACATGAACTGCCCAGATGACCCTAAGTACTTAATCTGGTGATGACCTCCCTTGTAAAACATGTACAACCACAAGTCCGCAAAGTGTTGACCTGGCTAAATAATTTGTATCCATCAGTACGAATTGCACCAGGCAAATGACCCACGACGTCGCAAGCCTTCGTGGCTATGAGTCAGGGTGTACGGCTTACGGGTTATTGTGAGCGTAAGCCATATGGCGCAAGAGGGGGTCTGGGTGAAGGCTGACGCCGACTTTTGAGTGAAATCCTTCCCAGGTGAAACCTTAGCGGGTGTAACTAATACTGCGGGATACCTTGTAAAGGCCTTGTGATGATCTCCTCTTGATTCACACGTCCAAGACAGCGTGTGTGAATATCAAGACGATTATCTCTTGTGGGTACAGTGTACAACCTCTGTAGAGTGTAAAACTATTTAAACAGCCGCGCCTATGGTCAAAGGCGGACATGGAAATCTTACTAGAGTTAGTTCTATGTCAAAAACCTTTGTGGATGAGATGAAAACTGGTCGGGCTGATGTAACCCGTACCTGGTGTTGCTCCTGGGTGGTCGTACCCGATGTTGTTCCCGGGTTTTCGAACCCAGTGTTGTGAATAGTGGTCGTAGCCACATTTCAAAATAAGCATAGGTGGAGGTAGCCTCTGTTATTATTAATATTGCACAATTACTCTCCTTAAAATGCAATTTGGTTAAAATGCTAAGTGATAGGATTTTACTGATACGACTATTTGAAACATTACTTTAGCAAATAAAAGAACCTGAGCCACCCTTGCTAAGCCTTGCATGTATATTTTGCATCTTGTGTATTGGCTTGCGAGCATAGAAGTTGTACTCATTCTCGCTCTTTCCCCAACTCTTCAGATCCAGTGGATCAAGGAGACTACGACTTCTACGAGGACCCCAAAGTCGTTGGACAAGGCGGCGATGAAGAGTAGTCTAATTTTGAGTAGTCCTGATTTCGCCTTAGTCTAGCTGGCTCGTCGGCGCTTGCGCACGACCGGTATTGTCCAGTTCCTTGGTTAATACCAGTCGTACACGAGCTGCCCCAGTCGTTGCTTATGGAGAGTTGTGCCCTACCTCCTTCTTTTGCTTCCGTTGTAGCTCTCGCAGTTTTTTGAGATGTAATCGTTTTGGCCTGTCTGGCCCTTTATGTAAAACTCGACCCGATGTGGTATATGTTACTCTGATGTTTGTAATATAATGTTTGGTTTGGTCTTACAACTTGTATGAAGTGATTCCGCGATGTGCCTGTGAGTGCTATCTACTGATCCAGAGAATAGCATAATATTTTCACAGAGGACTCGGTTTTGGGTCCGACAGCTCCTCTACCCAGAACATGCGTAAAGTTTTAGCACAGTCTTTTTTTATAGGTAACAGTAGTAACAATGCTGCTTATACAAAGTTTTTCGGATGTAAGTTTTTTTAAGCAGAACTAGCTAAGCCCAGACGTTCAGTGCTACCATTTGTGCTTCAATCCAATCGGCTTTTGTGTCTGACTTTGGAGTTCCGTGTAGCAATTGTGCAACGTACGCCACCCACCCTGCACGCGGACCTCAGCGGCCTCCTGGCGGCAGAGGGGGTGGACGTGACTTTTGAGGTTGGCGGCAAGGCTTGTGATGTAATGATATCAACGGTGCAGCACATAGTCCCAGTGCCTTCCATGGATGATGGGCGGAATCGTGGAATGTAGCTCAGCATGCTCACATAGTTCACTGGATTTTCAGCGCTTAGTGATCGATCAATATAGGATGCCTTCTTCGATATATGTGAAACAATTGATTGGACTGTGTGCATCCTTGATGCAGAGGCTAGAAAAGTTTTTTTCTCTTCCATTATCTAAAATGTGAAACAACTGACGCATTAGCAGTACGGCCTGATACTAAAGAGTAATAGCTCTGCTATTATTTGGCATATGGTGTAATACCCCAAATGTATTCGAGAGAGAAGAAATAAATTAGAGAGAATGACCAATTAGAAAAGTATTTTAATAGGAGATTAGAGAGGGGTTTATGCATAATTTGGACAACCTGGGCTGTGGGTTTCCAGCCCACAGCATTTAGACCCAAGGGGAAGGGGCAGCTGGCCACATAAGAAAGAGAGGGGAAACCCTAGCGTTGCTATAGTAGCACAGCTATAGTACCACCACCGTGCTACAGGGCCCTCCCACCCCTAGCTTTCGCTGCCGGCCAAGAAGGAGGAAGGGAGAAGCCTCCTCGGGTGCTGCCAGCCAAGGAAGAGAAAGGAAGAAGAAGGAAGGGGAAGAAGGGAGAAAGGAAGGAGAGGGATCGCAGGCTGGTGCGCGTTCATCAGCGGTTCTACAAGGGTAAAACCCAATCCCCTTTCGAGTAGTTGTTTAATTGTGTAATTAGGCGTTATCGGTATTAGATCTGTTTAGGATAGTCAGGTTTGGCCGACGATTTTGATGAGGTTAACCACGGAATCTATCCTGGACACCTCCTAGAGAGTTGTAGGCAACGTCACTAGGTTTCCGTAGAGTATTGGATCACGTCATTTGGACGAGCGGTTTAGGAGCTATGAATTTCGTAGCGCTGTTGTTCTGCAGTTCTATCGTAATCCTGGCAGTTAATGGTAATCGGTCTGTAGCAAATAGTAAATGGAATATTTAGAAGATCTCACCATAACGAAAGAAGTAGGTATTTGGATTAGCTTTCCAGAAAGCTAAAGAACACGAAATTTGGATAACTGTATTGAAAGATATGATAATTCTAATATCGCTGTCCAGAACCCCTGACGGGAATTAGCTATTCTGTTAATCAGTTTGGTGAGGGAAGAAGATGGCCGAATCTGGAAAGATCCCCAACTAGGTTTAGGTGGGGAATTTGTTAAGGTTTCCAGAAAGTCTGAGAATGCCATATTTGGATCTCTGGTCGAAAAGTTATGAATTTTTTATTGGGACTATCTGTTAAGGGAACATAGTGCTATTTAAGATTTTAGAGTTGGGGTTGCGCTGGAGAGTGTAGCGATTTTGTAATTGCTTCTTGTTTTGTTTTGTTTTGTCCAGTATTGTTATATTAGAGTGCTTGTTAACTTAATTCAGATGGGGGATTGGTCCCGAGGGCAACGCCCTCTTCACGTCCTCTATTTTCGCACGGTTGAGGCAAGTACATTTATTGTTAGATAATCTATGAGTGTTTGATCATGGTTGCAAGTTATATGTACATATTCGTTATTCATGGATGCTAGAATGATATGTATGTTAATGATTGTGAATGCTAGAAGTATGAGTAAGTTTATTCATGTATGATGCTGCTACTAATACATGTTAATGATGGATAGTGTAATTGTTCATGTACATGATGCTATCATATTTGAGGCTTGGTCGCGTGGTGACCAAGCATTTCTTTGAGGTCCCCATCATGTATATGATGGGCTTGTGGTCCCCACACTTGTAGAGTGTGGGCTTGTGGTCCCCATACTTGCGGAGTATGGGCTCTTGGTCTCTGTGCTTGAGAGCACATACATGGGTATGCATCGACGGTTGCATACCCTGCATTACCGGTAAAATGCAAAGAGAGTCAAAGAGAAAGGATGCATTGATCATTGCATAAGCATGTGATATGATATATTGTAAAGATTTGAGAATGGTTGCTGATGTTATGATTGTGTGTTATAATGTCTTATTATTTGTACTTTGCTGAGTCTGTGGACTCACTCTTACTGTTGTTTGTGGTTTTAGGTATCCCTTACAAGAACGGCATACATGAGAGGGAATAGTCATAAGAGTGGTTGCACATTGACACGCACCATTCACATTTGAATAGATTGAATCATTGAATTAGTATTTGAGTAATCTGCTTAAAGAATTATTTATGATTACTCCCTATGCTTGTTATAATTTGTAATAGAGTGGATTAGAATATTATGGATGCCCTTTGGTTTATGCTTTAGTTGTTTAGCATACCTTGGATGATCTGTGATGATTAGTTTAAATTGGATGATTGGAATATTGAATGTTGCTAGAATAATCTGTTAGAACCTCCGGTATAGCCACCTATACAAAGGAGGTTCTGTCGGAATTTAGTAAAAAGACTTAGTTTTATTTTGTTTTCTCTATTTGTTTAGTAGCATTCCAGGCTTATATTGGGCTGGGGTGTTACAAATGGCTTCTCTACATTAATTGCCATTTTGTTTCTGTGTTCATCAACAATCTATATGCTTGCGTGCATGCCCATACACTCGTTCAGAGTATCGGCTAATCTTTGCTTGGTGATTTGATTAAGAATCGGTTCGTCCGAACATTAAATAAACTGCAGTCATGGTAGGAACTAGGAACTCTGTCGCGTGTGCAAGCCGGCGTCGGTGAGGCCGAATTCAGACTCAGTTTTCTCGATCCTCTGGCAGGGAAGCCGTCGTACACTTGTTTCCTTGTACCTATTTTGAAACTTCGGCACTTCTCTTCAATGAATTATAGAAGTTCTCTCCTGCTGTTTTCTCAAAAAAAAAAAAAAAGGCAGAAGAACACTTTGGCTTCACATTTTGTCACCGAGGAAGCCCCAGAGAAATCGGGGTTCCTCGAGGACGATTGCTTCTTCGACCCAACGTAAGGTTGCCGACATAGAGTGTGTAGGAATCGTATATCTGGCCACCGTTTGGTCTGCGTAGAGATCTTGGGCATCTCTCTCCACCAACGAGGGGGCATAGTGGCAGTCGCGGCTTTCAAGGTTGGCGGCCCGGAGCTTGTGGTGCGCAGGATCATGCCAGCCGCCCGGTGTATGATCTTCAAGGCGAAGCTGTTTGGTCCGATGATTGATGACATGGAGCCCAAAGTGTTCAAGGCTTTGCTCCATTACGTGTACTTATTGACCGGAGAATCGTAAGGCGCAGGTCGTCCCACTTCCAGGTGTGGTTCACACGTAAACATGTCGCGGTGTACCAACGGGCCGGGAACGGGAGCGTCTTGCATCACGCCCTGTTAGTGTTAACACGATCGCTCCACACGTGAGTTATACGCGTGTGGGCGTTGACTTAGTCACGCGCTGACAGGTTTACGCAAATGTTTGTGTAAGCTACTGTAGTTTATGTCGAGCGGTGACAGCTTACTCCTCGAGTGCTTCTTGGAGCTTACTCCTCACATTTGCCTAAACTTGTCGGCATGTGTCTGAAGTGGTCGCCCACACGCCGACGCCAGCGTGGCCCTTCGCGCCTTGTCCTCTGTGCAAATCGCCACCGGAGAAGATGACTATCCCGCCGGCCGGAGCACAAATCTCCCTAAGCAAATCCAACGGTAAGAAATTCGAATGATATGCAAAAAAGAAAATCATTCGACAGTTATATAGCATTTCCGTTAAAACTAATGCCGAGTACCGAACTCTGTTAACTGTAGTAAAAGAAACAGTAAAAATGACATCGCTATGGGCTTTATCTTGACAGATTTGTGTCAAGCAGATATCCTCGTTGACAAAGAAAGTGAGGATTATGTTGAGTAGACAAGAACCATGACAAATCAAGAATTAATGGAGGAAGAAGCTATAGATAACTCCGCGTGTGAGAAACGCGACGACTTGGTCTGTACCACCTTTTGTGCAGGTTTCCGGGGCGGGGAGCCACGAGCGAAAGCTCTGCCCGGCTTATTGGTGCCAATATTGTGGGGACCCCGGGTTATCTCCATAAGACCGAGACTAAGCATGGTCTTAAGGACATAACTCTGGACCTCCGGGAAATGGATTCCAACTTAACTCAATCTAAATGAGAGGTTTAACTGAAAACTAGAGCCCCGACGATCATACGCGCCGCTCCTCTGCGGGCACTACATGATTGTCGGTTCTCCAACAAGTCAAGCACTACACTTAGTGAGTTAAATAGGAAGCCATGATCAGCGAGTGTGACTTATATTGGCTCCCAAGATCAGCGACCAATATAACCATACTCTCATACAACGTTGATCACATCCATACAACACTCATACATAAATAGTACAAAAGGCATACATCAAAGTTCCAAGTTTACAACTAATATAAATGGCCGACCGGCCAAATTCAAATAAGAGTATTAAGTAGCAGCGGAAACAAGTGAATAAACCAAAAGACCAGCAGTGGTATGCCACATAACCCATCGGCAATCGACTGGGAGTTAAATAATAGCACGCTACTCATTGGTGTCGCCTAAATCGACACCGACAAGCTCGTCGGTCTCAACATCTTCCTCACCTGTAAAAGCCAGCAAACATCTGGCTGAGTACCAAAGAGTACTCGCAAGTCTTACACAAATAAAAATAGTTATGCATAAGGTCATTCAAAGGAATAGCTCATATTGGCTTAGTTTTGCGAAAGAGACGCAACAATGTACAACCTACACATACTAGTTTTTCAAGTGCCATTTCAAAATCAGATTTGAAGTAGAAGTAAAGCATGTGAACGAGTAATGAATTCCATAACAAACAAATCATACAAAAAAGCAAAGTGGCTTTCCACTTTGATACAACAACAAGCATGAACATCCCATTCATGACGAATACCGAGTTTACCCATAATTTTAATTCCAAGTCTAACAATAAGCAGTCACAAAATTCAAGCGGTCATCCGTAACCGTGGACACGGCTATTCGAATAGATTTATACCCTGCAGGGGTGTACTACTTTACCCACACGACTTGATTAGCCCATAAGCCTCGAGATGCCTCCGAATATAGCATACTTCATATGGTATGCGGTAGGGTAAATCAAGATATGGTCATTTTAGCAAGAAGATCCCATTGGGCTAAGTCCCTCAACCCAGGGCTCCTAGGAAACACAAGACGTTAACATCTCCATCCTATCGGCCCAAAAGGAACACAGGATTTCTCGGTCCTGTGCCCTTACAATTTCACCACCGTGGGACTCAACACAACAGACCCTTCCCCCTACTTAACCATACGGCACCCATATACCGCGTGTGATAGCACGAGTTTTACTTGAATTGCAACAACCCAAAGTTCGGTCCTTAATTGTCCAGACAAATCAAACCACATACCCAAATCTCGTGCACAAAGCACCATCACTAACCAACACTTGTTCAGACCAAAAGCTCATTTAAAATAGCAAAATTAAACTCATAAAACAGATACAAAGATCTGAAACACGGTATATAAAGAAAGTTGTGTGTATCCCATAATTGTCGGGTTATTCCCGACAATCAAACTACCGGTTCTAGACTTGCATGGCTAAGCAAACGCGAATAATATATTTTCACACATCCTATCATAAGCATTTCAGTACTGGAATAATTCATGGATAGCCACAATGACAAGGTAATAGGATGTGTCTAACTATTCATCACAAAAATAGCGACATTATCAAAATATCATGCAAGCAATTATCATTGCACTTAACTTAACAAAACTGGGATCAAATATGATACAAAAGAAAGTTCAAATGATGCTTGCCTTGCTGGTAGGCTAATTTCTCACTCTCAGTCGCGTAGGAGTCGATATCAAGAGGCTCAGAATCTATATAAATGCAAATACCGAATAAACATCGAGAAATACCTCAAAATTCAAAATGCTAAAAAATGCATGATTTTTCTATAGTAGCCAAGTCATGATTTTAGATGATTTTTGGTGAAAGAATTATTTCATTTTGATTTAATATGTGAAAGTTATGGTGGTTTGAATTTCAGATTTCGATATGTCCTTTTTAAGTAATTTAATTATGAGGTGAAAATTTGTAGAGCAGTGGTGAGCACAAGGATTTCATGGATAAATAGGCAATATTATTACAAATTCAAAACAGTTGAGTTTGCCTTAATTGGAGTTTTCATGATTTAGTTATGAATTTCTAAAGTTATTAGCATTTTCTTTTGCAAAAATAAGAGTGTTAATAGCTTATTTTCCAAAATAATGTTCTCTGTTACAGAGACATGTTTGAAACCAATTTTAATATAAAGTTCATTAAATATAAAAATTTTCAGAAGTGGTTTCATTGTTTTTGGACTTGAGATGAATTAGTTATGTATTTTTAAAGTTATACATATTTTACAGTGTACCAATAATTCGTTTCTGGATTTTATAAAACGTTTACATCTTTTCTCACCGAGCCATGCGCTAGCCACCGCCACTGACAAGTGGTTCCGCTTGTCAGCGGCCCACTGCGAAGAGCACGCACGCGAATCACAGAGCCACGCTCGTAAGCCGTTGGATCAAGATCCAATGGTCTAAAATCGTGGCGCGTTCGGGACGACCCGAACGGCCCAACTGATCTCGATCGTTGATTTCGCATCCAACGGTCCACAACGCCTCTAGTGTACGGGATGACTTATAGCACATGTTTAAAATGTTGGGCCCACACGTAAGTGAGTTATTTGTTCTTTTAAGACAGTAATTAAATGCTAATGATTATCATTTATTCCTAATCATTTGCTACAGTGGCGGTCGGCGTACGACAACGGGGAGTTTCTCCCGTGCGTTTGCCCGGCGGTTCGCCGGCGCTGTGTGCCACGGCGGCGTGAACTAAGGGCAGGTTTAGGTGCACAATAGTGTTGCGCTCCCAATGAGAGTGGTCTCGGCAGGTGGTGCTGTCTGCGTGGCTAGCGGAGTTGAGCGGCGCGCTCAATATGCAAAGCGCATGCGACAAAATAGAGCTCGCGGCGCGCCTGGCGGGTGCACGAGGTCCTACGGGCTACTAAGAGGTTACATGAGCTAAGGAGGGTGCTCGGGGAAGCTTGGAGATGCCGGAGCTGCGTCGACGTCGGAGAAGAAAGGTGGCGGCAATACGGCTTCGTGAGGAGAAAACGACTGGAGGAAAGAGGTGACAATTGAATGGTCAGAGTAGCTTAAGCACCTTATGAGGATGCTAGAAGAGCAATGAATCGACATAAGTCTTACCGAATCAAAGTGGGAGGTGGAAGGTTGGTTCCTCGGCCGAAAATGGACAAAACTTCGATTCACCGGAACCCTGCCGTGCATCCATGAAATTGATTGAGGGGAAAGCTTCAAGATACCCTAATACCCGTTACGACACGCAAGAATGGTTAAAAACCTCACCGGAAACAAAGATGACAAGAAAATGTCCCCGGGTGCGCGCTCTGGACATGAACCGGAGCACGAAAATGCAACCGAAGCTACAAGCCGAAACAAGGGCTGGTATTAGCAAAAATGGATAAGGTATTGAACAAGGAAAAGAATGACATCACCCGGTGGAAGCTTACCCGTGTAGAGAGCAAGAACGAGCTCCCCTCTCCTCGGTCAAACAGAGGAGAAGTGGGGAAGAAGAAGGGTGCCGAGGGGGTATTATGCCCGGGAAGTGACGGAGATGGAGGCGGCGTCATGTGCCGAAGCTCCAGGAGTCGTGGATGAGGGCGGTGGATTGACAGTGTGAGCATCGGCATTTCTGAGCGCGTCGGAGCGTCGCGGCCGCGTGGCACGGGATGCCTGCGTCGCCAACGGACGGAGGAAGACGAAGCTGATAGCTCGGGCCCATCGTGTCAGCGAGACAAGCGGCGCGCGCGAGCACGAGTTAATTGATTCGAGGCTCACCGTTGGATCTCGGCTGAACGGCTAAGATCAAAAGGGTGATCGAAAAAGGCTGAAGGGGTACGCGATCTGGGCCGTTGATTTCCCATCGGGTGGTTCACGTGCGGTGCATTTAGTTGACTCGACCGAGTCAGCTCACCTGGGTCGGGCTCGAGCCCAAGGAACAGTACCGGTTAGTTAGGGTTTAGGATTTTGACTGAGATTTAAATAGTTTTTCCTACTTTGACTAGGGTGCTAAAAATAGAAATAAAATTCCTAAAAATGTGAAATAAATCACAGGTGTTCCTGGGTAGGTCTAGTGTCCATAAAAATTATTGAACCCTACTGTTCGAGATATAAAGTGTATAATTCAAATTCAAACATAAGGTTGGTCTTTAAATCATGTTTGAATTCTCATAGGGTTCAAATCAGTCCCAAAAATTTGGAAAAAATTATATTAATTCATGATAATTAATATAGTATTTGAATAAATTATTTCCAGAGGATCTTCAGTAGCATTCATTTCAGTTTTTAGTTTGGAGTTCAAATTGAAGAGTATGTTTCATGTGTATTTTGAGATTTTTCAAGTACAATACTTAATTAAAAAGTTTCAAAACATGATGAATGCCAATGATATGCATAATAACCTCTTTATTAATTTGGGGATGTGACAAATATCGTTGACGCCCTCGGGTGCCATTCTCTCTCTGGAGGCGACATTATCGCGTCTCCTACACTCTAGATGCTTCTCCGGGTGCAAACCCTGTCCGAGTGTCTGGATGGGCGATGACAGCATTGATGTTGTTACCTTCCTGAAGGCGTCGCTTCGAGAAACCACTGCTATCTCGTTTTGAACTGCCGGCTACTTCTGTAGGTTTACCCCTACGTCCTCGCTTCACGGCGGCTCTTCGTTCTGGACTGACGCTTCATGACAGTAATTTGGTCCAATGCGCGCTCCTCCGAAGCCGACTTGTATGACAAAGAAGTGCGGCGTGGGAGCAAACGGCCAACTCGACGATAGGAGCGGCACAGAGGGAGCTTTAGTACAGTGGGTGTTGACTTGTCCACTTCGAGGCAGAAGGAAGCTTCTCTCTCTGCGTGTGGGCCTCCCGGGGATGTTAACTTGTCAACTTTCTAAAGATCCTATTTATAGGCCATTTAAAGATTTTTGTACAATGGACGCTGCCCAGCAGGTTGCTAAAGAAGTGTGTAAAACTAGTCTGTGTTCTTATATTCAGCATCCTTAAATCAAGACCGCTTACTAGTACTATGAGAAGCAGCTAGTATATCATTGCTTACATAGATCCGAGAGAGAGTTGTATATTATTAGGGATCCGACTGCATAAGTTAAATACTCACATAGAAACAAGAGTATGACTCACATGATAACCAGATAAAGTAAATTGCATGATCAGAAGCAGCTAAAAATCGACAGTACATGAGCACGCTGTTTTGTTCTGTTGCAACTGCTTGCATAGTATCGCACTCTATGCTAATCTTCAGAATTGGTTCCAAACCTGCCTCCATTAAGCTCTCCAATCATACATGGGGTGTACACAAATGAATCATATATACCATTTGAATGGTTGCGATAGTAACATTTTGGGCGTAAGTTGCCCAAACACTGAATCCGTGAGCTGTTCAAATGATAGGCCACCGTTTCGTATAGTGCAGTCAGGAACACAACTTCCTTGAAAGGATGAAATCCAAGGATTTGAAAGTATATTCCATCGTACATCTCAAATCCACCTTCAGTTGCAAGAAAATCATCATTGTCGGAGTCCCACTCCAAATTATCTTCTGATAGACTTCCAAGATAATTTCCCGCGTTGTCATGGACATCAATATTATCTTCTTCTACGATCCAAGGTCCATATTTATGGAATACTGATTCTACTTGTTTGGAAATGAGGCGAAGGTTATTTTGATGCTTCAATACCCACTCCATCTGTCCACATGATTCGCTGAGGATCCAAACATGTAGTTGCAAATCATGAATTGTTCCAAAGTACAACCCCTTCTCTGATCTCCCAAGATATGGTTTTAGGCACATGTAATTCTCATTGCTGGCTGGCATTTTAATTACTTGATATTTATCGTTTGACAAGGACAACCTGAAAAACATAAATTTATTATATGACGTCCTACTGCTCTAACTGATGTAATGTTCGTCTACAATTGATCATCATTAAATAACTAACGCAATTTAAATATAATGCGCAAGAACATAATTTTTTTTACTGAAACTCCGGCACCTTACTGGATGTTGGTGGTGCAAGGAAGAGAAATGCATGGAGGCATGTGAAACAAAACCGAGGAACTTGTTCCTCTTGTCTAATTTACTTTTTCTTTTATTTCTATTTACATGACAAAAAAAAAAACTAGTGTATTATTTTTAACGTATATCATCAATATTTCTATTTATCATCAATGTTTATCCAGAGTTTTCAATAAGCATCAATGTTTTCAACTCTGGATACTGACAAAAACTAGTGTACTGGAGGTAGTACAAATGTACAATAAGCATCAATGTTTTCAACTCTGGATACTGACATAAATAAAACTATGTACATTATCGAAAGAACATTAACCAAATGGTTCATGTGTGCATGAAAACCCAAAGAACACATATAGATCATGCGTACCTCATAACAAAATCACCTCGACAATGCACGTAAAGCTTTCCCTTCCAGTACACGGCGTAGAGCTGGCGACAACGAGCCGGCTCCGATCGATCCAACCGCAGGTCTGCAACTGTACCCGCCGGCTCGCCTTCCCGGACAAAGGTCCTCTCCTCCCACCGCCCAGTCCTCGACGAGAACACGATCAATCTGAATGGCGACGGCGGCCATTCCATCAAGTGCCACGGTGCTGGTGGCGGCTGCGGCGATTCCACTAGTTGCTGACTCTCCTCCTCCTCCTCCTCCTCGGTGTCCTCTGCCATTAACGCGCCGTCCGACGATGAGAACAACCACTCCAGGCAGAACGGCGCGACCATCTCTTGCTCCACCTCCCGGCGGGGCGGAGGCTTCGGCTTCTCCGGCACGGGGGGGATAAGGAACACATCGTAGTGCGGCGACATGCCCGGATCAAACACGAGGTACCTTCTGGCGTTATGAGAAAGCATGTCCTCCGCGCGATGAGGAAGCAGCGCCCACCGCTGCGTCGCGGGGTTGCACACGCAGAGCCCCATCTCGATCTCGCAGAGGAGGAGGCCGTTGCAGTGGTCCAGGACGGACCACCAGTCCCGTTTGTGGTCGTTGGGCATGAAGCCAAGCATGCCGTCGATTCTGGGGATCGTCGATGGCGTCGAGGGGCGAGCGAAGTGGTGCGGGCGTTCGTGGTCGATGTAGTTGACGAAGATGCCGCGCACCGAGTGCGGAAGGAGATGTGGGAGGAGCAGCCCGCGGGCATCGACAATGGGACGCCACGCCTTGCAGACGCACCTGACCGCGGCGAGGCTCCGCTGCGGCACACGGCGGAGGACGTCGGTTAGCACGTCGTCGGGAAGCACCACTACTTCCATCTCCATGGATGGATGCAGGCGGCGGCGCGGCTAGCGCTGCCGCTGGTTAGGGTTAACCGTGGAGCGGCGCGTGGATGTTATTCGCGCGACGCACGAGTAAGCTTAGCACAGAAAGTGGGCCGTCCCAGGCCCACATTGCCCATAGCAACATGGCAGTTGCATATTGATACAGCCGGCCCAGGCCCACATTACCCAAAGCAATACGGTTGTTCCATATTGATACAGCTTGCTTTGATTCACGAATTGCAGCAGTGATCGCTGGTAAATCGTGAATGCTTGTTGCTTAAAAAATGTCGTGAATGCCGAAATAGAGATAAATTGGTGCCGACTTGTACAAATATCACACACATATAGAGGTGGATAACGAGCTGCCTCGGCTTGACTCAGTCAAAGGGCTCGAGCTGGCTCATTAGGCTCATTCGCACGTGGAGACCGAACGCGGAGGGCTGCCAAGGTGCATGGGTGGTGGAGGCGGACAAGCTGAAGGGAGGTGGTGGCGGGAAGGCGTAGCCGGCGAGTTGGACAAACAGAAGGGAGGTGGAGGCAAGGAGGCCAAGGCCGAGACCGGCGAGGTGGATACAGGCTGTGGTCTGTGGACTAGGGTTGCATTGCAGGCGGTTGCACCGTTGTGGTCCTGAAGCAGCCTGGCTGCCTGGGCCATCCAAAACAACTTCTTAATTAAGCTACGTCATGGAGCATGGGCTTGAACATGATAGATATCCCAAGGTCACACGTGGCCGCAAAAGATAAGCAAGTAAAATCCTTTTATCTCAAATAGAAAAAAAAAAACAAGATGTGTCTGAGTAATTCACACTGACCATATCTTCTCGTAAAACAAGACTAGTACTCGCTAGCCACGCATTGATGCCAATGCTGTGGTCAGCTGGCACATAGTTTCTGCCTCAATTGGACTGAATTCAATTGAATTTAGGAATTCAAATATTCAATGGCAAGTAGCTAGATAGTACATGCCCAAATGTGCAGAGCTAATTTTGCCTAGTCATCAGTTTTTTTTTCTTTTTTGTTAGCAATTGGATTTCTAGAACATAAACTCCTGTTTAAACAGAAGCTCAACACTTGTCGGCCGCTCAAGGCTGCACGGCCCAAGCCTACAAGCTTACAGAAGAGAAGTTTGTCACATTTTAATTTAGACCCCAAACAGAAGAAAACCCGAAACATTCAAGTCAGGATTGAAAAAAGTTCATAAAATATCTTGATTTAAAAAATGTTCATAGAATTTGAGTAATTAGAGCATCTACAATAGTTTATTTTTTTAGTTTGTTACTAAGAGGAGAGAGTACTCAATATAATAAAGAGAAACAAGTCTGTCGGGAAAATGAGAAACTCCAGAGTAATAGCTTTGAATTATATCCAAATAGCTAAGAATCTGACAGATCCCTTCACAAAGGGTTTATCACGGAATGTGATAGACAATGCATCAAGGGAGATGGGTTTGAGACCCATGTGAGTTATACCATAGTGGTAACTCATCCTATGTGATCGGAGATCCCGTGAAGTAGGATTGGCGAAACAAGCTATTGGTTAACTGGAAGGAGAGTACCTTTATAGACCCACTCCATTGGAGATGCAATTCTCTCCTAAATCTGTATAACATATTAATTTTTATCTTAATGTGTTCTGTGGTTTGTTTAAGCAAAGATGCTGTTCTACAGAGCAGTCTTGAAAGAACACACATATATGAGTCTGACTGCTAGTCACAGTCTATGAGATAGGGTAATCTCTAGGAAGCTCATGAATAGGCCAGGAGTATGACTTATATGCTCCAACCCGCCGGGATGCTTGGCAGCCTAGTATCAGTTAAGGATTTAAGTGAAACTTATTCACACAAAACTGCCAATTCAAAACTTAGTCCATTGTGCAGTTGTGGATAAATGTAGCTTCTGTTCTAGGTGGATGTTCAACCTTAACCGGTCTCCATCGAAACACTGGTATATCAAAACAATACTATGGATCAAGGTATTTAACATGTGCCATTGGGATCTGGTAGAGGATTGTTGGAATTAATACGGGCTAGGCCCAATTTTAATTCTAATTAATTCCTAAAAAATCCCAAAAGCCCATGTGCACGTGCTAAAACTGTTTAGTCCCACATGGAGAGTTGAAAGGGAGTTACACCATTTTAAAAGGTGGAACATGGTAGCCCCCCTTGTGAAATTAGAGAGAGCCAATACACGTGCGCGCTCGCTTGCTCGTCTCACCACGCCTCACTGAGCTGAGCCAAGCTGTGCCGTGCAGTAACGGTTTAGTTACTAGTGAGTAATGGCTGCGGTTAACACTGGTTGATGGCGAATTAGTGGTGACCGTTTCCTTAGCGAATTAAAAACCTCTGACCTCTTTGTTTTTGGCTTTTTTTTCTTCTTCTGAAGAATAGAGTATTGGTTCTTCTCCTCTCCTCTTTACAAAAGACCAAGATAGAACTCTACTGTTTTGTTGTGGTCTTTGGCGATCTCCATCCCGACGAGGCGTGTGTACGGCCGCACCGGGAGGCAGGCCTCCAGAACCCTCGTCCTTGAAGGCTTGCATGAGCGAGAACGAATAAGGTTTTTGAGGAGCGTTCACGCGACTAATCACTACTTCCTCTTCATACAATTCTCTACTACGTTTACATCAACTGCACGACTACTACCACGACGTCCACTACGCCATGACGAACGATGACCTCACCAAGACTCCTGTTGCTGCTGCTGCTGCTCCTTCCACTAGATCTGGGTATGGCTATCTCGCACTTGTTACTTGGTTAGCTTTATTATCTGTTGTTGCCTTGAACACTGAGATAGATATGCTAGTTTCTGTCCTTATAGAAATTCATATGCCTATAGTGTTCTTGTTTACCTGCTTTGTGAAAATGGTTAGAGTAATTTCTATGGTTTATCTAGTATATTTTTGAATTAAAGTAATTCAAAAAATGCTCATATTTTTAACAATCTCAAGGTCACACGTGGCCTCAAAAGATAAGCAAGTAGAAGCCTTTTATCTCAAAGAGGAGAAATAAAACAAGATGTGTCTGAGTAATTAACACTGACCATATCTTCTCTAAAACAACACTAGTACTTGCTAGCCACGCATTGATGCCAATGCTGTTGTCAGCTGGTACATAGTTTCTGCCTCAATTGGACTGAATTCAATTGAATTTAGGAATTCAAATATTCAATGGCAAGTAGCTAGATAGTACATGCCCAAATGTGCAGAGATCATTTTGCCTAGTCATCAGTTTTTTTTTTTTGGGTTAGCAATTGGATTTCTAGAACATAAACTCGTGTTTAAACAGAAGCTAGGACCCCAGGAGTTTTGGGCCGATGGAGCCCCTCAACACTTGTCGGCTGCTCAAGGCCGCACGGCCCAAGCCTTCAAGCTTACAGAAGAGAAGTTTGTCACATTTTAATTTAGACCCCAAACAGAAGAAAAACCGAAATATGCAAGTCAGGATTGAAAAAAGTTCATGAAATATCTTGATTAAAAAAAGGTTCATAAAATCTGAGTAATTAACAACACAATAGCTCGTCCGTACTATTTATACGGTGACTGTTGCTCTTCTTGCATTATGACGTACGGTACTGATTAAGGTGGACGGAGATTAGCCCATGTAATTGTTAGGGGAAACCTATACTTGCTAGCAGAACAATGATCTAGATAAGTACATTCATGGCGGAGCCACCTCCTGGCGACACTGAGTGGCAGCTTGGTCTTGCCAACGAACCGCCATTAACAGCAGTGGACCGTGGTGGCGATGGTCGAGGCGGAAGGCGGCGACTCCACGTTGCCCAACATGGCTGCTGATCGGAAGGAGAACACGGTGGGATGTTAACTTGTCAACTGATGGTAGCCGGACATTCACCGGTATTCCGTCCCTGGACGTTCTGCTGCATATTTTCATCTGCCCACTCTAGAGCGTAGCCCAAGTTATTTTCGTCTCTAGATAGCATACAGGAGCCCGCGCAAAACATTCTGCAAAATGACGTGGAAACAACGAAGAAATCTAAGCATAGTGATCCACAGTAACACCTGCGGCCAAGCAGTGCGACTAAAGGCGAGGTCTGTTAACAAAGTAGTTTGTGGTACCGCGGAGAATTGCCTCCACAATACCAACCAAAGGGAGGCACCTGACGCCGCGCATCGACTACACACTTGTGAGCCACCTAGTTTTTAGGGAATGCACGTACCAGCTACAACTGACAGTGGCGGAGCGCGAGAGAAACACGAGCGGAGACCAATTGTCGAATGTGAGTCAACAATGAGTGACACAAGTGCTAAATCAACTAAAAAGTTTTGGTAGAATTTATAATCATAGATGTATTAGAGATTTATCTTGTTCATTTTTTAGGTCACAATATGTAATATCATATATATATATATATATAACACAAGTGAACCATGGAAACCAGCACTAATTAAAGGTACACTCTTCTTTTCTTCAGATGATTAAAATCAACAATTATGTCTTCATAACTATAATTAGCTGGGATTTCCCCTTCTATGTGTATTAGCAAGCTATTGGCAAGAAAATCATCTTCCATCTTGTATAAATGGCCTTGTTTCCATGATCTTCAAACTAGAAAATGCACATTCAGCATTGCTCGACCAAAAATAGTGGAGTCAATTTGTCACACTTGGGAAGAAAGAAGAGGTCATGAGGTAGGAGTGGATATATGGACTCGTCATGAAGAGGAATAAAATTAAGTATTGTAGTGTTCTGGAATCTAAATAGACCAATACTACATAGACTAACAAAAAAAAGTTGAGCGAGGGGGTGGCCGGAGCCCTCTTTGGCTCCAACGGCGCTCCGCCACTGACAATTGATATATAAAATGGTTTTTGTATTTAGATACCAACTTACAAACTGGCCATGTGGCTATACGAGTTAAGCTTGGTGCCTTGCTGCCATTTACATCATGAGTTGGAAGCCTAGCCAAAGCACCCTAATTTTTGCAAGTGAGGAAGCCTTTCCCTATGAGGGCCAAGAGATGGTATAACCCAAGAGGGAGCGGACTTCACATCCAAGGTTGGTGAGGAGTAGGGGTGCAAACCGAGCCATAACTCGCGGAACGAATACGAGATGGAGAAATAGGTATCCGGTACTATCTGACTCCGATTCCGATGAAAAAATACAGAATAGGATACAGGATGAGCGATATCCGTCCATATGTACGTATGTCAAGTGGTACGAGGAAAGCCAGTTATGACTTCACTTAGGAACAAGATAACATATATGTGGGTTGTTGCATCTGAGTAGGCAGAGGATATTGAATATTTTTCCTTCGACATCTCAGTGATTGGTGTTTCTGTGTTCGCTCTGACCGTACTCTTACTGTCCAATGTACTGTGTAGGGGTGCAAAAGAAGCGGATAATTTCCGTTCGACCGGCCGATCAAAGGCTCGCGGAGCGAATACGGAATGTAGACATGGGTATCCGATACTATCCATATCCGACTTCGACTCCGAGAAAAAAATACAGAATATGATACAGAATGAGTGATATCCGTCCGTATCCGCTCTCATTGCAACTCTAACGAGGAGTGGTACGTATGTGCTCGCTGCTCAGTCACCGGTCTTTCTTTGGGTCCATGGTGGAGAAGGCTAGCTGCAAGATCCATATGTATCGATGGCATGTATGCCAATGAGTTCAAGGTGCTGCTTCACTTTATATACACCGATGAGTTGCTCGAGATGAACAAGACGCAGCAGTAGTAGCTCCGCATTTGTTTGTTGCGGTAGACAAGTACAACCTGGAGAGGCTGAAGTTGATTTGCGACAAGCTGTGCAAGGGCCCTGATGTGAAGAGATGGCGGAGACCGCATTGACCTTGGCTAAGCATGATCGTTGCTATGGGCTTAAAAAGGGGATATTCAAGTTCCTCAGCTTACTTGGGAATATGAAGCAGTCTTGGCAACCGATGATGGTTATTGTAAGTATCTCATGAAAAGCTGCCCCTCTATTTGCAAGGAGCTTATGGGCAAACTTATTAACCTTTGGAGGTGTCTGGATCATGGTTTTGATTACCGGCAGATTTTCCACCGATTTTTTGTAATTTCGGTTCTATCGGGTACCTCGGTAAAAGTCCAAAGCGGTCAAAACCGGCGTAAAAATCGAATTTGCTTGAATTTTTTTATTTAACTTCGAAAATTTCAATTTTTGATTTGAAAATTGAGGCCGAATTTGACTGAAAATTTCTGATTTTAGGCCATTTCGGTTCTACCAGTGACCCTGGTAAAAAAAGTTAAAACCCTAGATGAGGGGCGATTTATGTGATCAGTTTGCTTGTGTGCATACAATACTACATAAAGGGTCATTACAGACGGTTCGGAACCATCATCACGAGCGGTTTTGAACCGTCTGAATTTGTATATCTGTGATAACAGCGGTTATCACGAGACGATTTCGCCGTCTGTGAAAAAGCTATCATAGACGGTTCTGAACAAGAACCATCTGTGATAGTTTATTTTCACAGACGGTTCTGAACAAGAACCGTCTGTGATAGTAAATTCGCAGCACGCTCGCCGACTCAACGTGGTCTCACCATGTCAAGAACAGCAGCAATAGCTTCCAAGAACAACTCCTCACACAACCAATAGAAACCAATTGTTAAAGCAGAACTAAAGGATCAAGCCGCCGCCGCCACGACCACCACCACCATGACCACAAGCACGACCACCACAAGCACCAGTAACACTCCTCCGATGGCTGTGAAAGAGGAGGCAGTGATAGGGTCAGAAATGGAGAAAGACGTAGATGATACCTCAGTTACAGTAGATAATCACAATGATCTCATGCAGCAGATGTTCAACCAAAGCTACAGGCCGATGATCCCGGAGGCCAGCCACCACGACGACTTCTTCGCCAACCTAGCCGGGTTGGAGTCGGACCCCATGAGCCCAATCTTCTCCAAGGAGTACATGGAGAGCCGGCCTGGTGCGTGATATGTATGCAGGAAATCAGAGGAAAGCAAGGGAAGAAGGGAAAGAACCTAGAGAGCGGGTGAGGTCTTCATCTCTAGCTGAACTCACCGTCCTCCCATGGTAGGCTCAGCTTCCTCGCTGACAGCGCGTAGCACTTGGCGCCGTTCTCATTCTCGGCCACACCTCTGCTCCCGTTGATCATCACACATGTTATGCATCCCTCAAGATGAGCTCCACCTCCGCCGGTGGCGGCCGCAGCGACGCGTGGAAGCCTCGCCCCAGCGCGTCCCGCCTCGACTCGGCTACAATATATAAGGACAACGCCAAAATATTTTGCCTCCCGCGCACGGGTTCAAAATTTTTCGAACTCCCGCGCTGCGAATTACAGATGGTTTCATACAAAACCGTCTGTGATGATATATCACAGGCAGTTCGTATCAGGAACCATCTGTGATAAGTATCTCATCACAGACGATTTGTATTAAAAACCGTGATTTTACCGTGGCTTGTAATTTTCCTTATTCTCTGATTTTACCATAGCTTGGAATTCCCTTATTCTCTGATTTTACCATGGCTTGGAATTTTTACCATGGCTTGAAACGCGGCAGAGGATTGTCTGGCCAAACCCTACCGCGGTGAGGATTGGCTGCCCAAACCCTACGCGGTGAGGATTGACATTTCAAGCCATGGTAAAATCAGAGAGTAAGAAATAGCTCAACATTTACTTGTAGCGGCGGACCGGTACGACATGGAGGGCTGAAGTTGATCTGCGAGGACAAGCTATGCAGGTGCCTCGACGTGAAGACGGCAGCGACCACATTGGCCTTGGCCGAGCAACATCATTGCCATGGGCTCAAGAAGGCGATATTCAAGTTCCTCACCTCACCTCACCTCGGAATCTGAAAGCGGTCATGGCAACCGATGGTTATGAGCATCTCATGACAAGCTGCCCCTCTGTTTGCAAGGAGCTTATGGCCAAGCTTGTTGACCTTTGGATTTAGACAGTAATCAGATGAAATTAAAAGTTTGGTTATTTCTTTTCTTTTTACTCTGCAAGTGTTGCAACTTATTGCGTGCGGTTACTCAATTTGATCGTGAAAAAAAGTTATTCGCTTACACCTCTCACTTGAGACCAATAATATACGTTAATTGGAGTGTACATGAATTAATATTCTTGAATCGCTGTTTGGTTTTCCCATCGAGATTTTTTCTTAGGCGCAACAAAGTGCAGCATGGTTATGATTAAGTTGTAGTACGTGTTGCCACTTGCCAGCCTGCATCACATCGCCGTGCTGCAACCAGTTGCCTCACTGGACGAATTCACTCGGATGTGCTTCAAAATGGCCCGGCGAGGCCAACAATTAAGACATGCATGGGTGGTTAAATTTCCGTATCCAGTGTTGAGAAGGTAGCTTCATTATCAGTTACATGCTTGGGAGAATTACTATACGAAGAACATATGAAAGCAGTCATGGCAACTGATGGTTATAATCCTATCATTGCAAGGATGGCCAAGCTTCTTGGCCTTTGGAGGTGTGTTTGGATGAGGGATTTCGGCGATCTAGTTTACAGCTTGTCTGCATATTCACCGGCTCAGCATTGATTATTTGTTACTTTTCTATGTTTTGATCTGCTCCGTATATGGAATATTTCACGGATTATCTCTTAATTTTTTATAATAAGATTCTTAATTAGCTAATTTGTTTCTGTACTCTGCGAAAATGCTACTCAGTTATTTCATATACCTTTCTTAGGAGCAATAATATCCATTGGCATATCTTTCTCTACAATGTCATGCGTACATTCTACATTATTTGATTTCATGCAAGAAATGGTAAAGTTATGATGGGTACGTAAGTTATTTAATTATTCTACTAGCATTTGGGCATCATAAACTAATATTAGCAAGGAAAAATTCCTATAAAGTATATAATTTTCTTCCAATGCCAGTAATTTTCCTAAGTTTTGTGCAATTTAATTTCGATGGCCAGCAAGTAATTCTACCATTATACTATACATGCCTAAATACAAATACTGAAGTAATTTAAATACCAAAAGGACAAAAGGCAAATAATCCAAGGAACCACTGTTCCATTTTTACCGAGCAGATGATTACACTGAGAAATTACAACTAACCAATAACTATCTTTTAGGTTATAGGATTATAATGACCATGAGCTTTGTTTCATCTAACTATCTAAGAGTCTACGCTCAAATGGTACTAAGCATTGCAATAAGCTCCTTGCAAACAGAATGGCAACTTATCATTAGATACTCATAACCATCTGTTGCTGTGCCTTGAGGTGAAGACGGCGGCGAGCACATTGGCCTTGGCCGAGCAGCATCATTGCCATGGGCTCAATAAGGGGATATTCAAGTTCCTGACCTTACCTCGGAATATGAAAGCGGTCATAACAACAGATGGTTATGAGATCTCATGACAAGCTGCCCCTCTGTTTGCAAGGAGCTTATGGCCAAGTTTGTTGACCTGTGCCCTTAGCAGGGTTCATAATTTCGGTGAAATTTCGATTTCATTACGCTCCGAAATAAATACGTCTCGTTCAAAAAAATTCAGAAACATTTGAATTTAGACTAATTACGTCCTAAATTCGGCAACATTTGAATTCGGACAAAATTCGGTCAAATTTTGTCCAAAATTCATAGCCCGTTTGAACATTTCACCAAAATTATAACGAAAATTCTGAAATTTTGGTAATTTTGGGCCTTTCGCCCCCTAACGACATAAATTGAAAAACGAAAGATTTTTTGCTGGCACGTAGTGCGATGAAATTAAAGTTTCGTTATTTATTATTTTTCTATATATTCATCTGATCTATCAATGGAGTACTAGTTCCATGGGTTATATATTTGCTTAATCTGTTTCTATCCTCTTTTAGCGCAATAGTACCATCTTCTATTTGACGGATTTGCTAAGTAGTGGGATGATGAAATGCAATGCCAACGATTCATGCATGAAAATCAGTCGATCGAAGACTTCGTTCCCTTCGAATTTGCTAACAGAGTATCACAACACTCTGCAAATGCTCCAACTTATTGCACGCGGTTACTCACTTTGATCGTGTAACAAAGTTACTCACCTACACCTCTCTCTCAAGACCAATTAAAAACGTAGATTGGAATGTACATGGATAAATATTCTTGAATCGCTGTTTGTTTTTTCTCATCTCGCTCTCTGCCTGGAGGCCTCGACGACTAATCACTCAGTGTGCGGCGGGTTGGGCAGAGGATTAGGATGGCTCGTTACTGTAAAAGTAGTTGTGAGCCACTGTCCAACAGTACAGGTCTTCAGTCCCGTACTCCCATGTATGTTGATGTTCCTATGGTCCACTCCTCCATCGCTAACTGCTGTCATGGATTCCGACCTCCAAGCTCTTAGCTCCAATATAGATATAGGTGAAACATGGTACGTGGCATGCATCTTTGAGTGCCATTAAACATGGCTGATGGTTCCTCTTTGAAGAATGTTCATCTACCCTCTGCACTACATTTCATTGTAAACTCAATGCAAGTAGACGCACGCATGATGAATATGTAGCACCGGCACCTTTCAAAAATTAAATAAAAACAAAAATTGGTAGCCCTGTTTCATCTGGAAACATCTGTGTCTCTGAGAAGAACTTGTAATATGAATCAAAATCCGGTGCAACTGCAACATGCATGGGAAGTGGGAACTACCTAATTTTACGGCACTGAACATGATGCCGTATCATATCAGATATTCAGATTAGCTGCGGCTCACTGATGTAGTCAATTCGGACCACATATACTAGTCGATTGCCGAGCTGGATACCAATTCACTCGCCGTGAATTGTGGCTGTTCCGGATATATCTCTGATACTTGAAAATTGGAATTGGTGGTCGTCTGTCTTCTCTACCCTTCCACCCTTGTCCTCTCTGCGACATGTGAGCCACATTATAAGCAAACTATCTACAAGTATCGTGCGCTCCTGCTCCTCCTCTCCCGACATCGCTGTGATGCCGTTCGCGCTTCCTCCTCCTCTCCGCCTCGCATGCACCCCTGCTCTCTGCTCTGCCTTCTGCGCCTCGCCCTATCGCCCATGGCCGCTTCCATCGGCTGGATCGGGCGGGCCTCACTTCCTCCTCTTCGCCTCCGCTCTTCTACTCTGCTCTGCGCATCTTGATGAATCGAGATATATTATATCTACTTAATTGATAAATAATTACATTCATGAGATGTTTCGTAGCAACGCACGGGCACTTAACTAGTAACCAATAAATACAAAGGTCCATCATCTTCTGCTCGATCCGCACCACCTGCCACCTGGCCGTGTTCCGATTGATCAACCAGACAACCACCTCGTCACCGGCACAGTCGGCCGCCGGCGACCGCATTGGTCTTGGCTGAGCAGTTCGTTGCTTTGGGCTCAAGAAGGCGATATTCAAGTTCCTTAACGTACCTAGGATCATCTCATGATAAGCTGCCCCTCTTTGCAAGCAGCTTATGACCAAACTTGTTGACCTGTGGACTTAGTCAGTCCGATGAAATTAAAGTTTGGTCATTTCTTTATGTTTTATTTCTGTATATTCATCTTCTCCGTAAATGGAGTACTAGCTCCATGGATTATCTGCTTAATTAATTTGTTTTCTGCCCTCGATCTGTGAAAAATGAGAAATTAAGTTAGACACAGGGATCCATGGATCGTACTAATGTCGGAGGAAACATGCTAGTTATCATCTTGTATTTGTCGGATTTGTTATAGTAGTAGCGATGGAACGGTTAGAACTGATCACAAAGCCAATCACCGAAGTCACAGATATTGCAGCCTGGTGGAAGGAATTTGTTAAGAAACTATAGGTTCGGCCGGAAGCCGGACCATGTATGGGTTCCCCATCCCAAACTCTAGCAGGTCTCTAGCCTATAAATAGAAGGTGTTATTCATTGTAAAGGATTGATCGATACATGGAGGAATAAACCTAGCGGTCTCATCCAGCAAGATGTTCACAGCTGAATTAGCTCCATTTTGATCCTTTTGGCCTTGGTGCCTTGTCGGCCTAGTGTAATTGCCTTTTCTTCTCTTTTGGCTATAGAGTTTTCCCCACCTTTTTTTGTCGGGATTTTCCTATCCGACCCACATTAAAGAAGAAGAGCACCTAACTCGCGAGGCATACCGGAAGCCAGCGCTCGAACCGTGGCGAGCTTTGCCACCTAAGCTTTAGCTCAATCCTCAAACCCACCCCCAACGAGACACGCGCTGAGTCGAAGACTCGAACACGCATGGGCAAGCGCCGAGCGAGCTCCACCTCACGCCGCTACCAGCCGAGCAAAGCTTGCTTCAGGCAGAGTTTATGCCAAATTTCTTTTGAAACTAAGGGCAAGAGCTTTGTCATTAATTTCAAGGAGAAGATAATTACATCAGCCCCGAAGAAACACCAAGACACCAACACTTATGGCCCAAAGAGGACGGGACCCCAACACGGTTAAGGAGTTCCAAACTAGAACTCCTACCAAAGCATCCACTGCATCCACAAAGCAAGCACCTTATGGAGCAACGACAACACAACCCTCACCCAACAAACAAACAAACAACAAACTTGAACTAGCAATCACGAGGTAAAGCACAAAACTAGAGAACCACGAAATTTGAAAGGCCAAAAGGGGGAAAAAAAAACTTAGCCAATCACAAGAGTAGTTGATCTGGAGACAATACTTTACAGAGTACTCTGCAAATGTTTTGCAGGATTGTAGTCACTTACTCACTTTGATCGAGAGAGAGATGAAAATTAAAACAACACAGTTGAGCGGTTACCAGAAAGCAACGACAATCGATCAAAATAAAAACATGCAGGATACAGCAGGACAATTACTATACCTACATGTTACTGTCATCTAATGCATATAGTCCTGACACCTCCCAAACCTACAACTATAAGAGATGACGAGAGTACTGCAAGTTGCTCGTCCTGCTTGCTGGGTAGCAAGCTGCAACCGGTCCATGGTGTTTTTTTCTCCCCACAGTACATCCAGTGTTGGGCTAGCTAGCACTAAATCTCTACAGCTCTCCCATTCTTTTCACTCCGGTATATATAGGTGAAGAGAAATTTTATGATACATTCTACTGGTAGTAAAGGATGATAGTATAAATCAAATCTGACCATTGCTTTGTTAAGGGTATAATAGATTTTTCTTTGTATTTATAATTTTTTTAGGGTATTATGAACTTTTCCAACTAGGGTTGAAAATATTACTCTTATGGCATGTGATCTCCATATAGGCAATTACAATTCTACCCTCCTCAGGATTATAATACTCATACTACTAAGTGTAGTATAACTAAATCACAACTAATCTGAATTATTAGATCAAAGAGGGTAGACAGCCTATATTAAATTAAATGTATCGTAAAAGAGCTCATAGGTGAACCTGGTATTATCGTTGAGAGCTATATGACACGTTGCATGGTTGATGGTTCGTCTTTGAATGGGGTTTGGTTCAACGACCCTCTGCACTACGTTTTTCATTGCAAATTCAATGCTACAGGTAGCCCTGTTGTCTTTGGAAAAGCAAAAAATAGTAGCCACAGGATATTATTCCGTTTCAGATATAGGCGACACGTGTTCCGCTTCCATGTGGGATTAGCCTACGTCTATGACTACGTACAACTTATAATAATTGTTCAATGTGGAATCGTTATTTCTCATTCTTCTGAATTTTCATCTGATCTTTTAATGGAGCACTAGTTCTAGTTCCATGGGTTATTTGCTTAGTCTATTTCTATCCTCTGTTAGCGCAGCATCATGTCGATCAGCATGTTAAGTAGATATAGAGGGAAAAAAAATACTAGTTACTAGGTAGCATCTTCTATTTGACGGATTTGCTACAGTGGTGGTGATGATGAAATGCAATCCCAACGATTCATGCAGGAAAACTACTGATCACTAAACCAATCACCAAGAGTTACGAAGACCATTCATAACAGAGTTTTTTTTAACGTGTAGGCAGAAGCTCTGCCATTTCATTGATAAAGGAGGTTAAGAGAGGTATAGGGTTTGAAGTGCAAACAACTTGGCGGAGGACAACCAAGGCATCAGCTACTGAAAGGTTAATTTTGAAAGGCCTGTTCCCGCAGTTGAATGTCTTGTTTGATCTTGCTACGAGCTGAGCTCAGTGATTCATTTTGGAAGATCCTCCTGTTCCTAATAGAGTATCACAACACTGCAAATGTTGCAACTTATTGCATGCGGTTTCTCAATTTGATCGTGAAAAAAGTTACTTACATATCTATCTTGAGACCAATTGTTGGATTATGTGGGCCAAGCCCATACAATAAGAATAATTCCTAAATTAAATCTCAAATGCCCATTCATGCAAAGGAAGGTTGCATGTGAACTTTAGTACCATATTGCTAGTTCTAGGAGAGGAAGACCACCTTAAAAGGGATGGTGCACTCCTAGCCACTTGAGGCATGTGTGGGAGAGAACTAGAGGATCACACGCGCGCGCTCGCTCGCCTTGCCTCGCCGGGCGGCGCGGGCGCACGGCACCTGCGTGAATGGTCCGCCAAAATCGGCGTCAGGTGCTTGCGCAGACGCGGTTTCCTTTTGCGTTTTTATATTTTGCTGTTTTGTGTGGCGGTGAATTCGGATCGGTTACGAGACTAATCCATTTCGGTTACGAGTTATCGAGAACGTGCAGGCGTCTTGATCACTCCATTGTACTGCGCCGTCCCACGTAGTTTACTCCGTCCCGTTCACCGCGTGCCGCCGTTCGGAGAGCGGTCTCGAAACCGTCGCCTTCAAAGTTACGCACGGGAGAGGCGAATAAGGTTTTGGAGCGCTGCTGCGCGGCGCTGTCGTAGCTCGCTTGTCTTCCTCGGCCTTCGGCCGGCGAATCGTCATCGACCGTGTCATCCACACCGTGTCTGCGGTGTCAACATCGACAAACCGATCGAACGTAATCATCGATGCATGCAATCATGTTCTCCGTTTTAGATCTGTTCATGTTCATTTTCTGGTTGACACACTACTACAAAAGCAGCTATAGAAGACACCCCATCACGAGCGGGTTAATTTGAATCCGTCGTATTTGGGTCTGATGGCCGCGGCATTTGCTTTGCCGGCCTATCACGAATGGTTCTTACTAGTAACCGTCTGCGATATATGCTATCACGAGCGGTTTATATACGAGCCGTGCGCGAAATATCACGACGATTCTATTTATGAACCGTCTGTGATAATCCTCCATATCACAGACGGTTTATAAATAGAACTGTTTGTGATATTTCACGACGTTACGTATATAAACCGCTGCGTGATAAGCTTCAATATCACGAGCGGTTGATAAATATCACCGTCAGGACATATCCTGACGGTTTTATTTATAAACCGTCTGTGATATATGCCTATCACAGACAGTTCATATTGTGAACTGTTTGTGATATCCTCGCGCTATAAATACTGGAGTACCCCTGCCCTTCCCATTTGAGCCCTTTCCCAGATATTGTGAGCCCACTTCGCCGCCGACAGAGAGAGAGAGGGGAGGAGAAGGAGAGGAGAAAGGGAGGGAGAAGGAGAGAAATCGGAAGAGATCGATTTGGTATTTTCGTCGTGAGCTCCGAGGGTAATTATCTTTATAAACCAATTGAGATATCGTAGAATATGCTAAGCATCGCGTGTATAAGAGTCGAAGTGGGAGTGGGTCCTTCCATAGCATCGGGTAACCATACGTGAAGAGGGAATTATGCGGATTTCAAGAATCGCACCAAGGAATAATAAAAAGCACACAAAGTAGTAAGGAATTAATCCTATTATTAGGAATGCAGTTATTAGCTATTTTGAACAAATCCCGAAACTCTACCCTTTAGAGCATCTGCAATTTACATGCTTAATTATCCGGTTCGAATGGCTAGATTTGATGCTAGGAACCGATTCGACAAGTGGAAGAAGCTGCCTATTCCGAAACAAAACTCTAGGAACCGATGCAAACTTTTCTATCCGGATGTAAGGGAATAGAATAATATTTTTCATTGGGTAGTTGGAATAATATTAAAGTTCTGTGAGGGGGAAGGAAATGGAGAGAGAGAGAGCGGTTGAGAGAGATTTTATTAATCTAATTTGACACTATATATTTTGTTACATGTGTAGCGTAGATGGACCAAATCTGGATGTATGGTGTGAACCGTGTGAGTCAAGAGTACATTAATGGCGTGGTTGCTTTTAGAAGAGCCGCGCGAGCGTGATATGTTCAAAAGGGGATAAAATTTATGTATCTTGTCCATGCATTGATTGCGATAATCGAAGATGTTTACCAACCCGCAGAGATAGAAGCACACTTGATTGAAGGGGTTTCAAAAAGGGTATACATGTTGGACGATCACGGTGAAGAGCGACAAGAAGTTAGTAATAACGACATCGCGAGGAAATCAACGATACGGCGGATGTCAACGATATGCCGGATGTAGACTGTGCTTTTGATGAGGATAGGTCACACGATGACAATGCGGATCGGATGCTACGCGATGCGTAAGAGAACTACGATGAGAGAGAGTTTTATAAATTCGGCGCTTAATGGAGGACTCGGTGAGACCTTTGTTCCACGCCGCAAACCGAATATACAAGGTTGTCAACCGTGATTGAACCGCTTAAATTAAAAGCAAGCAATGGTTGGTCCGATAAGAGTTTCACGGCGTTGTTAGGTCTCCTAGCGGACATTCTTCGGGAGGGAAGCGTGTTGCCCAACACCACCTACCAAGCAAAGAAGGTTCTTTGTCCATTGGGAATGGAAGTAGAAAGAATACATGCATGTCCGAACGATTGTATCCTCTACAGTAAAGAGTATGCGACATGCATGTATGTCCGTGTGCAAAGCATCCCGATACAAGCGTCGAATCTTGCTAGGTTGAAGCAAGGACCTCTGCTAAGATGTTGTGGTATCTCGCTGTGATCCTACGTTTGAAGCGTTTGTTTGCGAACTCAAAAGAGGCAAGATTGGTGCGTTGGCACTCGAGGACCGTAAGAAAGATGGAAAGCTAAGACACCTGCCGATTACGCTCGGTGGAGAAACTTCGATCGGAGCTTGAAGAGTTCGGTGCGAACCAAGGAACATAAGGTTAGGGTTGAGTATGATGGAATGAATCCGTTCGGTAACATGAGCGATCGACATAGCACCGGCCCGTGAATCTATGCATGTACAACCTTCCTCCTTGGTCGTATGAAGCGGAAGTACATTTTGATGTCACTACTTATCCAAGGGCGAAACAACTTGGGAATGATATTGATGTGTACCTAGCACCATTGCTTGAAAGATCTTGTGACACTTTGTGGAGCGAAGGGGTGCAGGTATGGGATGCGTACAAGCGAGAGAACTTCACTTTACACGCCATGTTGTTCTCGCACCATCAATGATTTTCCTACAGGTAACTGTCAAGCTTGATACAAAAGGAGCCAAAGCTTGTCCATGCGCTTAGATGCTACAGAGTATATGGCTAAACAACTCACGCAAAGCGTGTATACGCATCACCGTAGGTTCCTTCCAGAGTCACCCATACCGGAAGATGAAGAAACAATTCGACGGAAATAAGGAGGACGGTTCAGCTCAAAGGGCTTTTAGAGGAAAGATGTCTATGATATGGTTAAGGATATCGATGTTGTGCTTGGGAAGGGCGTCAATTAAGAACCCGTCGGAAGAACATCCGAAGAAGCGGTCAATTTTTGGGACTTGCCTTATTGGGAGCACTTAGAAGTTCGCCATCGCATCGACGTCATGCACGTGGAGAAGAATGTATGTGATAGCTTGATTGGTCTCTTCACCGAACATTAGTGGCAAAACAAAGGATGGTGTTAGCATGCGGCGAGACTTGGTCGATATGAACATAAGGACCGAGTTGGCACCGCAAGAGAGCGTCTGAGACGAGCGCATTCTCCCCGACTTGCTACACTGGTCCAAGGCCGAGAAAATGAAGCGTGCGAGCTTGCATGGTGTGAAAGTCCCGTCTGGTTACTCTGCTAACATTAAGAAACTTGTTTCTATGCAAGATTTGAAATTAATTGGTATGAAGTCACATGATTGTCATGTCTTTGATGACACAAATGCTTCTGTTGCAATTAGGAGTATCTTGCCGAACAAGGTCCGAGTGGCAATCTTGAGGTCGTGTTATTTCTTCAACTCAATTGCTCGAAGGTCATCGATCCCCAAGGACTAGATGCTCTGCGAGCCGAGGTGGTGACGACTCTATGTCATCTTGAGATGTATTTCCCTCCGTCATTTTTCGATATCATGGTCCATCTCATTGTTCACCTTGTGAAAGAGATAAAGATATGCGGCCCTGTGTTCCTACGTCATATGTACCCGTTCGAGAGGTACATGGGAATTCTCAAGTCCTACGTACGGAATCGATATCGACCGGAGGGCAGCATCATCGAAGGTTATGCAACCGAAGAGGTCATTGAGTTCTGCGTCGACTATATGGCTCAGGTGGATCCGATAGGTGTGCCTCTATCTCGTCATGAGGGGAGACTTGATGGTATCGGGACCATCGGAAGGAAATCAATCACTCCCGATCTGGATACATACGCTCAAGCCCATTTCATGGTCTTGCAACACATGACTGAAGTGTCCCCGTACATCGACGAGCACAAAGACATGGTATGCCAACAGAATCCAAACCAGTCGGAGGTTTGGATCATGAGAGAGCACAACCGTCGGTTCAACGGATGGTTAAAGGTGCGAATCGCTGGGAGGTCATCAAGTGATGATACATTACTATGGTTGGCACAAGGGCCACAATTTACAATTGTCACATGGCAAGGATATGACATAAATGGGTACACATTTTATACGATAGCTTAGGATAGGAAGAGCACAGTCCAGAACAGCGGTGTCCGCATAGATGCATTCGATCTGATGATGGGTGAGGAGCTGCGTACTATGGGCAAATAGAGGAGATATGGGAGCTCGACTACGTGCTTTTAAGATCCCCTATTTCGGTGTCGTTGGGTCCATCTCCCACAGGTGAAAGTTGACAAGTACGGCGTCACTACCGTGGACCTTGAATGTGTCGGATACAAAGACGAACCATTCGCTTGGCTAATCAAGTTGTTCAAGTATTCTATGTAACCGACCCGGCAAATAAGAAACGCCACGTAGTTCTTCATGGAAAAAGAAGGATTGTCGGAGTTGAGAATGTAGTGGACGAGGAAGAATACAATCAATTTGACGAGTTGCCTCCTTTCGGAGATGGCATCAGGCTCGAGGAAGAACCCAGTGAGGAAGCTAGCTATATGCGCGCCGATCATCGTGAAGGGCTATATTTTAATTAAGAATTTAATCCATTGTAATTAATTTATTCTATAACATCATGTATTATGGACTTGTAATCTCTCATATATTTTGATATTGATGTCAATGTGGACGTTCATCGTAACCGACAATTGGTTTTTGAAGTAAAATGTGTTATGAGCTTGTCTTCATATATATATACTTGTCACCAGGATTTTGTAATCTCTCATATATTTTGATATTGATGGGAATGTGGATGTTCATTGTAATTCATATATACTTGTCATTGTAATTGATAATTGTCTGGAGCTATCACGCATTTGTTCTATTATATAGCTATGCATGCTAATGAATCACGAGCGGTTCTATTTAATAACCGTCTGTGATAGCCCGACAAAACCAATAGGCAATCTGTGATAAAGTTTATCACGAGCGGTTCAATATAAAAACCGCTCGTGATGTGAGCTTATCATGAGCGGTTTAAAAACAAATGCCGTGATATGGAACGTATCATGAGCGGTTATTAGGTAGAGCCGTCTATGATTAATTATCAAAGACGGTTTTAGTAAAGAACCGCTCTGTGATAGCCTCTCATAAGGTGGGAACCGCTAGGGTTTTCTCACTCGTCCCTTCCTCTCCCGCACCATCGAAGTTTATCGCGCGCTCCTTTGCCTCCTCTAGGGCTCCGTTCACCGCCGCCTCGACCTCGACACTGCCGCCCGACCTCGCGCGCCGCTCCCGACCGCGCTCCCAACCTCGGCACCGCGCCGACCTCGGTGCCGCTCCCGACCGCGCCGCTGCTGCCGACCTCGGCGCTCCCGACCTCGGCACACCCGACCTCCACACTGCTCCCAACCTCGCTGCTCCCGACCTCCGCTGCTCCCGACCTCGGTGGTTTTGAGTGCCATCGCCGTTGTGAGTATTGCGACTTAACGTGCTCTGTCTCTTTGCATATATATACACTTTGTGCTAGTTGTTTTTGATCTGTGATTGAGATTGATATTTGAGACTAGCTCTGGAAGATATTGCAAAGAAATGAGTGATTTGCTCTGTGATGTTCATAGCCATATTCTGATAATTGTTTCAATAATTAATTCAGTCTTTTGAGCTCTATAATTGAGGTAGCTACCTGCTGTCTATGTGTGTTTCTGTGATCTTGCACTCTACTTAGCTTCTGCTAGCCTGAGCCACCAAAAGGAACATGGGTGCATGACATCAACAGAAAATGTACTATATGGCAATGTCACCAAAACATATATGAAATTCCAGAGTTGTGCGAGAATGGCTCCTCCAAAACTATATCAATTCCAGTAATTTATTTGAGCTAACCAAGGATTTATAGGTTCAATTAAAGGCCTCAACATGATTTCTTCCAACTTTATAGAAACCCCACCCTACTTCACTGCAACATCTTGGCTCTACATATTTGAGAGATTATTCTATGAATTAATATCCGTTCATCCAAAATATTATCATAATATCCGTTCTGAGAACAGGTCAACTTGTAAACTCTCTTTTTTTTTTTTGAAAAAGTAAGTGAAAACAGAAAGTCCTAGTCTCCTATAGCTGCCCCATTTTATATAGATTAAAACCTAATCCTACTAGCATCTCCATGCACTGAGTGAGTAATAATGGAAGATGGAACACTAATAATCTACAAACTTCTTTGGTTTCTTATATTAGAAAATGAAAAAGATGGAAAACTAGCATGCACGATCCTAAAATGTTGAAGAAGCAAGCGACGTGCCTTCCCAAAAACAGAATGCTTTCTTTGTAGTTTAAGAGATCACGGACCATATCAACATGCCCAAGAACGGCTCGTAACTCGACAGTCAAACCAACAACCATTCCTTTTCTGCACCTTATGGCAGATATTCTATGTAATGTACCTTCAATTCCTGCACGGTTGTCACCTCCAAATTCTCCTACAGCTCTCTGAGCTTCCTCCAACTCTTGCTGTGAGATCTTTCATATGGCAAATCCAAAGGACAGAAAACATTAGTTGTGCATACCTCCCCCCCCAAGGCTCTGTCTCTTTGCATATATATACACTTTGTGCTAGCCGAAAGATAGCCGCAGACGACAATGACACGAAAGCGAGATGGCAGAGGAGAATCGAAGATGCTTGTGGGCCGACTGGTCATCACGGAGGTTAGTGAGTTTGGGGTCCCTCTGCGTCCCAAGAGCTCAGCGGCGAGATTCCGGACCATGTGCGGGATACTTGCAAGGCAACGGGTCCCCATCACCACACCAAGGTGGAAGGATCTGGCGAAAGAAGCGAGAGGCGCGCTGTGGACAGAACTATTACAAAAGTTCACTATCCCAGAAGCAGACATGGCACGCGTGGAACGGACGGCGATGCTCACAATCGATAAATCGTGGAGGTCGTTCAAGAGCATTCTTGTCACGAAGTACGTGAACACGGGTCGACGCCCGCCGCGGCACGGATTCTTGACGCAGAAACATGGGACGCCTTTGTTGCTATGAAGACGACGCCCGAATTTAACGAGCAAAGTCGGCACACAAAGCTCTCGGACACGAAACACTCATCCGCATTGCACTCGGCACCGCTGGATACGCAGGAAAATATGATGAATGGGCGGCGGCGGAGGACAACGCGTTTCCTGATGTCACAGACCCGCGTTCCCTAGCCTAGTTAAAAGCTAGGGCAAAAGTTTCGTCTTCGGGAAGCATCTCTTTCACAAACCCGGCAGATGAGGAAGTGTCTCAACGTTTGGTAAGTATGTTGAACTACCTAGTTAATAACTGCATATATAACTTCATAGTGTCTATAATAACATGATGACTTCTTGCAGCGTGAATTGTCTGCCCAAACTTCCCAAGGCTCCTTCCATGTAGACAGGAGAAGGATATACTCTCTGGCCCTGGGAAACAAGGAACACCCAGTGCACGCGAGGTCTTGGGGTTACCGTACCATGGAGTCATGGATTCGCGAGACGACTCACTCGCACGCATGTGAGTAGGAAGAGATCTAAGGCGGCGTGAGGACCGGTTCGCATGCATGACCGAATATTTTGAAGGAAAGCTAGTAGCATTGCGAGATCAATTGAATCAACTCCTCGGCCAGCAGCGATGCAAGCCGCCTCGTTAATTTGGGAGCGATCCGCCGACATCGGAGTAGCGTCGCGTCCACGCATAATTACGGACATGACGATGTCCAGTTACCGATAGACGAGATCAAGGTAATGTACATCTATGGAATGCGGCAAAGATAGACCTATAGGACACCTTAGCTAATTGCGTGTCGTTTTGTAGGAGCCGACGGCCCGCAAGCTCGTAGTGAGGTTGGTTGGGTCCATTTCTATTGAGGCCAGCGGGGATGGTGCATCCATACCAGAAAGGCGAGGCAAAGACGGTGTCCAGTGGCGCAGGTTACGCCAGTGGAGGTGGACATGGTACATGAACATTTCATGGCCATCCATACCGAGATTCGCTGAACGAAGAGATCACAACACTAGGGGATGTCGGTACGCTTTTATCCGGTGGCCCAAGAAGGACATCGCCCGGACCCAGCGATCGCGATCTCAACACGACCATTCCTCTCAACGGGACCCTCCATGACTCCACCTCATATTTCGCCTCGAAGGCCACCTTTTGGTTCCTTGGAGAAGACATCGGGAACAAGAAAAGCGTGTCACCGTGTCGGGTCCCGAGTCGTCTCGCAAGAAGACGCCGCCAATGCTTAAGACCAAATCGGCGCCCCTCAAGTCCGGCAAGTCGGGAATATCCGCTGAAGTACATCCTCGAAAAACCGTTGTGCTCCCACGCAGATTAGGGCGTCTTTGGATATGCTTGTCGCTTTGCATGCACGGTACTTGGATAGGACCCAAAAGGAGGGTGCGACATCGAATCACCGTCGAATCGAGGATAAGCATTTCTTCAACGGACGAACCACTTCGTCGTGGGCTTCAACGACCTATATGACCTATTCAACCTCGTTGGCCTTGACGCCTCGCTTCTACGATGTTGGACACCGTAAGTGCATACAATCAAGTTCTACATTCACGTAATACCGATAAATATCACAACTCATTTCTTATGTACGATACATGATGAAAATGTCCGGTCGAAAGAACCGGTGGGTTTCTCGACCCACATGTGGTATCATTGCAAACCATCCAAATGCACTCGCCCTTCATCGAGAAATACATAACACGTGCATTGCTTCGTCACAGAACACGAAGTACATCGTGGTGCCCTACAACCGAGGGTAAGTGTCACTACTTGCTCTACTTTATACGCAAAGACGAACTCGGTTTAATGACTATAGTGACATACATGAGTAGGTACCACTGATCCTTTTAGTCATCATACCAAAGAGGAACCATGTGATATACCTTGATTCCCTAATCCGCAACAACCACGACTTGAAAGATTCTAGGAGGAATACTCGATGTGTATGCTCATTTCCTTCATACATAACTCTATTTTAGTCTTCATTAGTTTGAAATGGTCGAGAATAAATTTTGGAATCATGTAGGTCGTTCATCGACTATGTTGCCAACAAAGGAATATACGATGGAAAGAGCGCCTAACTAACACACAGGACAAAATTTCCAGACGCACTATAATACGATAATCCTATATCATACTTCATAATAACGCATCTCGAACTGATATATGTAATTCTATTTTTGCAGTGCCGCCAGCAAAAAAATGATGAGTTATGTGCAATCTACGTTTGCCATCATATGGACCGAATCATTAGAGCTAGGAAGAAGGATCCCGAGGTTTGTGAATCTCCAAATAATTATTTTCTAATTATAAAATTAAATATATATACATAAAACTTTACTCTTGCTAGCAGCGGGGGCTTGAATATAGAATTAGATGGACTCCTTGATAATGAGATCAAGGACATTCGAGGAAGCTCATGGCTTTATCATATCGTAGATAATTAAGGACACCGGAGAATTTCACTCCATTTGCAACCGAGCGCATCACCGCCGGCACTTCTCAACCACCGCAAACAATTGACTCAATTGTAATCCAATTTATTTTGTAACAATACTTGAACAAATGTGATCTTTTGTAATTTATTTTGAGTAATGATCGATTCGGTTTGTCGACAATTGATTATCCGTGATGTATCTTTTTTTGTATGCTTGTTTTCAGAGGGCATGGCTAGCAATTCCTAAGGCTAGCCAAAAATCGAAAAAATGTAGTTAGTTTAATGAACTATCACGAGCGGTTTTTATAAAAAACGATGCGTGAAGACAGAGTATCACGACGGTTCTAAGTAAAAACGCGTCGTGAACTCGAGTATCACGAGACGGTTCTAAGTAAAAACGCTCGTGAACTCGAGTATCACGACGGTTTTAACAACGAACCGCTTGTGATAATCGACTTCACGACGTTCGTGTAAATAACCGTCAGTGAAGACAGAGTATCACGCAGCGGTTTTTACATAGAACCGCTCGTGATATTCTAACTTCGCGCACGCTTTGTGACCATAACCGCTCAGGATACTGCCTTCACGCACGGTTGTTGATAAAACCGCGTCGTGATATTCATATCACGCGACGGTTTATCGACCGCCTGTGATAACCACCTGTTATCACAGACCTATTTTTCCAGACGGTTCGAAAACCGTCTGTGATGACGGTTCCGAACCGTCTGTGATGGCTTTTTCTGTAGTAGTGACATGTCTAGATCTGTTATGCCTGTGATGGTTCTGTTATTTTGCGTGCATGATGTCATGATTAATTTATGGAATAAATTGAACCTACATGTGCTTATATATTTAACACCAATAACATAGGTTAATCGATCGGAATCTACATGAATTAACATTCTTGGATCGCTGTGTGGTTTTCTCATTGAGATTTTTCTTAGGTGTAACAAGTTAAAACATGGTCATGATTGAGCTATAGTATGTGTTGCCAGCCTGCATCACATCCCCTGGGTGTAACCCGTCGCTTCATTGGACGAACTCAATCGGATTTGTTCAAATTTCGCAGGCCGATCGAGCGGAAATCAAGACATGCCTGGTGGGATCAGCTCCCCTCTCCAGTATGTCTCAACCAATAAGTAGTAGGCAACTACATTACCAGTTAAATGCTTGGGAGAATTACTATAGGAATCACTCCACCTCTCCGAATGTATATAGTCCCGATACCCCCCAAGCCTACAACAACACGAGAACACACAGCAAGCAGCTCGTCATGCTTACCTACAGTTAGCTGATGAGTTGCTAGCAGCAACCTATCCGTGGAGTTTTTTCTCCCTGCATGCAGAACTTAGGGCCTAGGCTTGCACTGAATTTCTACAGTTCTTTTAGCTCCTAGCTCCAATATATATAGAGAGAGAGGTGAAACCAGGCGCGTAGCATCTGTGAGTGCAATTGAACATATGGGTTGATGGTTACGTATCTCTTTGAAGAGCGTTCAACTACCCTCTGCACTACATTTCATTGTAAATTCGATGCAAGTTGACGCACACATGCTGATGAATATGTAGCCCCGTCAGTCTGTCACCTTTCCATAATAAAAAGAAGCCCGGTTTCATCTTGAATCATCTACGTCTCTGAGAAGAACTTGTAATACAGAAATCAGAATCAAAATCCGCAACTGCAATATGCACAGGAACAACTTAATTTTATGGCACTGAAGTACTGAAACATATGGAGCTGTATCATATCAGACTAGCTGCTCACGGGCGTAGTCCAATTCGGATCACACATACTTGTCGATTATCTAGAAGGATACCAACTCACAACGAATCGTTGCGGTTCCTGAATCCTGATATATATGACCGATAAATACTTAGGCTCGATCGTCATCTTCTGCTCGATCTGCACCACCTGACCGTACGTGTTCCGAACAACCATGTCCACGTCCGCACCGGCACCGGCGGGCAGCGGTCACCGGCGAGGGCAACGCACGTGAGCCGACACGTTTTTGTTAGAAATATATGTAATATTTTAATTCTAGATTTTACTATGAGGCAAATTTCGCAAGTAACTAGAGATTCGTAAATCAATACTAACATTAATCAACACATTGTACTTCGAAATATACTCAAGAACATAATATAATAGAGTCGATCGGTCACACGAACGACTTACTATTGGGCTTGATGAAGAGCAGTAAGAAACGCAGGCTCGATGCAGTATAGAACTGTCAGACCCCAAATTTAAAATTTAGAATCTTCTGTGTTCACAGCACTAGTCCTTGGATCAATAGCTAGTGCTCATAGTTACATCATTGAATACCAATTACATGTCATGAATTTGTAAAACCATTGCATAATAATAAACAAAACGTAAATATATCTTACGGTGTTTGTCTTTCAGAATGGCCGACCAAGCCAAATACCTTTAAAGAATCATCAGCGGGAGCAAAACTGAAGTACAACACGTGAAACCTTCACGATATACCCATAGACAATTGACTGGGTCACAACCTAGTTCTTGGCCTTCTTGATGTTTGATTCAATGCAATTATTCGCCTCATGTAGTCAGTTCTGACTGAGCTTACTGGTGCCGAAAAGTAAAAAAAAAAATAGAAATTACTAATTGGCTAGGAGGCTTAGTGCCATGAGAGTTGTATCAGATTGTGATTCAGAGGTAAATTGGATACGTTGCGCAATCCAACTATGCGGAGTGGGGACACAAACTTGTACTACACAAGGCCTATAACATGTACATTGATAAATGGAAGTGAAAATGGTTGTGTAAAGCTCTCGGAAGCTAATAGTATGAAACATATATATTGCAGTTGATGTTTCAAATATGTTTTGCACTGCATCAAATCAAATGTTCATATGGATATCGTTTCAACGGAACCGGAAAACTCCAAAGTAATAGAATAGATTGAACATCTATTTGCATAACGACATGACTTATTTTTTAAGGGAATTGATACAGTGCGCAAGGTCCGCACCGGACGCAACACTCCACTTAACTTCATTTTATCCAAAAAAGTTGGGATTTTTGAGTTATGCGTGCAAGTTCTAGTTAGAGTGATATTGAATGAGATGAACATCAAAGCAATCTGGATTTGTGTTGTATGGATTTGCTTTCAGATTTTGTCAAATAATTACTTAGATATGTATGCAGTTTCTGTTCATATTGAGATGTACGCAGTTTTGTGTACATCTAATTTGATAATTTCTTAGAGCTGTATTGGAAATTAAGTGAAATAGACTTCTCTTAATTAACATACTTCCATTTTGTTGTCGACTATACAGGATTGTGTCGTTCAAAATAGACGTGTGAGCATGGAGCAGGATTTCATTATAAATTCATTTTGATAATTGAGTTGCAATGTAATTAATCATTGTAAATATATCGATGTTTTAGTAAACTTGTAATGATGGGTTTTTTTTTTCATAAATTCATTTGTATGAAATATGAATGTGAAATTCTTTCTTGGGTTGTAGAATTGTGTTGATGTATACTTTCTATTGAGGGAAAAATAATTTGGTTATGTAATAAATTTTCGAAATTGGTAATAATTCAAAATACCACTGATATTCTAGTTATAAATAAATGAGTTAATTCATTATTTAAATCAGTTTTGGAGTATATTCAAAATTTGGAGGTACATTCATGGCATATACTTGGTGACTCTTTAAATTGACATGAAAATCAAAACGTGTTTTGAAGTGTCACCAAAATTTTATTGACTCCTCATCTCGTGTCATTTTGGGTGACACTTCTGGAAGAGTCGTGGAATTTGTTGGTGACCTTGAGGGCATCTTCAATAGTGTATTTATTGTCGTCTCTTAGCTATGCAACATCAACAAAATTATACGTGGATGAGAGAGGGGGAGAGAGAGCACATATCGTCTCTTCCTGAAGAGACCATTGTGCACGCGAAACAAAATAGGATACATTAATCTACTCTAGTTGACAAGTGGACCCGTTTCAAAAGAAAATTATAAAATATAAATGTTGAAGAGTGTGCTAGAGACTATATATTGGAGATGTTGTTTCTAAAGATGATGTAATATATGTTAGAGACAATGTTATCTCTAACTATTGAAGATGACCTTAAAGGATCTCTAAATGATAAATAAAGTGTCTCTAAACGATCAGAGAGACGGGGAGTGTCCAAGCTCTGTTCCTCCCTTATCTTCTTGCTCGGCTATGCTTCTCATTTCTAAGAGGTAAAGACAGGAGACGCACGGTGCTGCGGCAGCGAGAGTGGCACCACCGGATGTCACGCGGCCTAAGCCGGCGCGTCGCCGGAGCCATGCAGTTCAACGTGGATGAGACACAGAGACTTCAATATTTTCTTGTGTGATAATGGGGATTCTATTCCTCCTCGATCCTAACCATCCATATGTTAATCTGATGGCTCCACTTGATTGAACAATGCTGTTTAGATATTCTAGCTAGAAACAGAGGATACAGTTACCACATGTTCGCTATGCCTTCTAGAATTTTGGACACTATTGGCCCTCTAGACCACTGTAATTCCAAATCTAGCCCCTTTACCTCCGAAATTCTATTTTTAGCCCCTGAACCCGCTTGCTGCGCAACCAGGCCACAAGAACACGCCTGCTGCACCGCCGTACTGCAGCACCAAACTGTTGCGCCCCCTACTGCAGCAGGTTGGGACACTGTAGCAGCTTTTCCCAAAAATCCATTTAAGTATATTTATTAGAGTGATTTATAAATATAGAAAATAGCCTCAAAAAATTATGAAATTTTTTGTGGAACCTCTTGTCATAGTGTACTTTCTTGCGTAATGTTTTTAGAATTTTATCTATTATGAATTTTTCTTAAAATTTTATTTAAGTATACTGTTTGTAGAAATTTTCTAATATAGAAAATGAGATCCAAACATTATGAATTTTTTCTAGGCTCCTTACATAGTGGACTTGATTGTGTAATGTTTCCATAATTTTATATGTTCTGAACTTGTCTCGACAAATTAAGTGTTTAGGTCTCGAAAATTAGGACGAAAGGTTTTGGAAATCAGGAGTAAAAAATTAACAATTAAAGGGGTAGAGTACTATGCATTAACTGTCGATTCCCGTGTCATCCGCGAGTTCAAACAATTCAAACATTAAATTTTAAAAATACCATCCTTAATCAATAATAGAGCATGAAAGATCTGTTGCCAACTTGCCATAGCCCCACCACCTAACTCTTCATATGGCATTTTTGGAATTTAACACTGTATTGTACCACAGGATATATAAGATTATACATGAACCAACAGCAGCCTCCAACTCGTGTGCGTTTTGAAGGCTACGGTATGCTGTTATATGATCTGCATGCCACGTATTTCCCTCAGTTGGTCGTGTACAAGTCTATCTATCCTGTAGTACAATACAATGTTAAAGTGGATGATATTTTTTAATACTGTATTGTACCAACGTCATCCACATTGAACCAATAAATTAACAAAGAATATCCCATGGAAAGCACTTTTAGTATGTGCCACCCTTTTTATGCCATATCTGTAGTTGGCGCCTAGGATAGTTTTTGGTGGGAAGTTCTGGTGCCACAAATTTTGGGCATGGCTATAAATCCTGAGCCGAATGGATGAGGGAGAGAGGGAGACGTAATGGCTCAAACCGGAGCCATGAGCCAATGTAGCACAGGTAACTCGCAACAACCAAAGAAGTATATGTTCCACTGCGATTGTGGTAGCAAAACAATGAGGTACAAGTCCAATACTGAGAAGAATCTGAGCCATGGTTTTTTTAGGTGTGCTAACTGGAAGGTGAGTCAATTCTTGAACACATAAAACTCTTCCTATTTGCTTCATATTTTTGCATTCTTTATTTTGATACCAGATTTTTTGTGTTGGTTCTGTCAGTCTGGGGGATGTGGTTTTTATTTGTGGGAAGATTTTCTCGAGGCATATGTGAAGAAGAAGACAATAATGCAGCAAGACATAGAGATGGAGAAGTTACAGAAGAATATGCAGAAATTGAGCACTCACTTGGAAGCAATAGGTGCTGCTGATGGCAATGTGCAATAATTGAAGAACAATGTGCAAGAAGTAAGGAAAAATATTCAAGAATTGAAGAGCAATGTAGACAATGTGAAACTGATATGCAACATTTTGCTTTGTTTCTATCTTTTGTCTATTCTCCTAAATTCAATGTAACTAGTTTGTAATTCATGCCTCTAACATGAGTAAGTGCAATATAGCAATACTAGTACCTGCAATTTAATTGAGTGGAATCTATGTTGCCAATAATCTTAGCCAATGATTTTCAAGTTTTCTGGGAGAAGACTACATATAGCAGTTCACATATTACTTCATTGCAAACCCTAATTCATGAAACCCTAATTAGGATGCGACCTCACTATGCAAAGTAGGACGTGACCACACTCTGCAAAGTAGGGCATGACCCAATGAGACAACTTTGCTTAGTGACGTGACGCAACAAGATAGCTTTGCATAGCGATGTGACCCAACGAGGCAGCTTTGCGCAGTGACGTGATGCAACGAGGCAGCTTTGTCCAGTGACGTGACCTGACAAGGAAGCTTTGCGTAGCAACGTGACCCAACGAGTTTGCTTCGAAGGGCGCATCGCAGGACGTGACTTCTCTTTGCAAAGCAGGGCGTGACCACTCTCTGCAAAGCAGGACATGTCGCATGGATGCAAAATACATCCGTGCCTTATCGCAATGGAGCTGCTAAAGCTGCGTCCGCTCTCGTTATAAATACAGTGCTACTCAGCCAGCAACTCCACACCAAAAACACTACCTAGATAACATGGACAAGGAGAAAGAATGGGAGCACATTCACAAGCTTTTGAAGGACTAGGTGTCTCCCCAGGAGACCACCGCTCGTCACAGGGTGTTTAGTCAACAACCTTACACACACCAAACTTTTATGGAGCTCGTGGATCTAAGGAGGCTGCCTCGCAGTACGCCCAATGATTCTGGATTGAGTTGCGCCCCCGCTCCTATGCCCGATGAATGCCCTCCGGAAGGGCCCCCAACGAGGGTGGCGCCACCCCTTTGCTAGTGTCGGGACGCCTGCAAGTGCATCAAATCAATCGACGAGTGGACCATTGGGCAGCGCTATTGGTGCTGCCCAAACTACGGCGCGGACTACCCCGACAACAGGTTTGACAGCCACAAGCAGTCGGTAATGAAATCGCATTTCAGTACACACTACTATTTTTCTTCTCGTTACACCATAACCACGTCTCTCTTCCCACCGTAGTCTCCGCCACGCCTATGTGACTTTAGCCAATGGATCGATGACAAGATCCACCCTTACGACATGTGGATGCTGCTGACATGGAAGAGCTGGGTCAGGGAGAACATCGAGGCCCATGAAAGGCACCTCAGAGCTGCTGGCTGAGAAGGATGAGAAGGAGAAGTGGGACAGGCTGTGTGAGGAGCAGGAGCGCGAGCATGCCAAGCGCCGCGAGGCTGAGAGGGAGCAGAAGAGGGCCATCGAGGGGAGAGCTAAGACACAATGTCACATCCCCAAATTAATAAAGAGGATTATTATGCATCTCATTAGCATGTATCATGATTTGAAATTGTTTTATTTGCATATTGTACTTGGAAAATCTTTAAACACATTTGGAACATACCCTTTTAAATTGAACTCCAAACCAAAGTCCGAAATAAATGCTACTGAAAGTCCTCTGGAAATAATTTATTCAAATACTATATTAATTATCATGAATTAATATAATTTTTCCCGAATTTTTGGGATTGGGTTAAACCCTATAAAAATTCAAACACAATTTAAAGACCAACTTTATGTTTGAATTTAAACTATGCTTATTATATCATGAAAGTAGGGTCCAATAATTTTTGTGGACACTAGGTTATCCCAGAAACCCCAGAAATTATTTCATGATTTTAGGAATTTTATTTTATTTTTAAGCCCTGGTCAAAGTAGGAAAACAATTAAAATTCCACCAAACCCTAAATCGCATCAAAGATCGCTCCTTGGGCTCGAGCCCGACTGACAAACCGACTCACCAACCCCTAATCGCACCATCACATGCAACCGCCGATCAAGGATCGCCGCCTAGATCGCGTACTCTTCCGACCTGTCCAAACACCTCCCTTATCTCGCCCGCCCAGCGAGATCCAACGATCGCGACGAACCGATCATCTCGCCGCAGCGCCGCTTGTCTCGGCCGACGACGTGGCCTAAGCCGCCGCCGTCCTCGACCTCGCGCAGAGCCGAGCTCCACGCGGCCGAGGCAACCCGCCCGAGCCGCTGAGGGATTCCGACGCCGCCAATCCACCGCCTCCATCCACCACTCCGAGCGCTCCCACTTCACGCCGCCTCCTTTGCCGCCATCGCTCGAGCATAACACCCCTCGCATCCCTCTTCTTCCTCACTTCTCCTCTGCTTGACCGAGGAGAGGAAGCTTGTTCTCGCTCTCGCACGGTAAGCTCCCACCGGTGTTTACCCTTTACTCTACCTTCAATGCCATTTCCATTTTTGCTAAGCCCACCTCCTACCTTGCCTTGTAGGTCTCTGCTCATCTTCGAGCTCTAGTTCACGCCCGCAGCGCACTCGGGACATCTCCTTGCCATCTTCGCCTCCGGTGAGGTATCGAATTTTCTTTCGCACATATCGTGCCTTATAGCATGGTTAAGATAACCCCTAAACTTATTTCGACAATGCACGACAAAGACTCGTGGATTTGAAGAAATTAGGCTTTCGGTCGAGAACTAACCTTCATCTCCCACCTTGTTTCTGTAAGGCTTATGTCGATTCCTTGCTTTTACAAAGATTCTTATAGAGTCTTCGAGCTATTCGAACTTTCACTAGTCTCGGTTTCGCTCGTGGTCTCCTCTCCTCGTGCACTGCAGCGCGCTACCTTCTTCTCCCAAGACCACCAAACTCCACTAGCTCGAGCTTCCCGAGCACTCTTCTCAACTCTGTAACTCACTAATAGTCCCTAGGACCTCGTGCACCGCTTGTTTGCACCGCAGAGCTTCACTTTGTTGCTTACGCTTTTTGCCGTGTTGAGCGCCGCTCAACTCCGCCAGCCGCCACTGAACCAGCTCACCGCCGAGACCACTCTCTCGAGCGCAACGTTATTGTGCACCTAAACCCGCCTTTGGTTCGCGCGTGGCGCGCGCATACGCCGGCGAGCCGCCGGTGAAACGCGACGGGACCAAAATCCCGCTGTCGCATTTCGACAACAATCGTAGCAACATGATTAGAAGTTGCGCTAATCATTAGCATTAATCGCCGTCTTAAAAGAACAAATGACTCACCGACGTGTGGGCCCAAAACTTTAAACATGCGCGAGCGCTAAGTCGCTCCGCACACTTGAGTCTTTGTGCACCGTTGGATTAGAAATCGATGGTCGATCGGTTGGGCGATCGGGTCGACCCGACGCGCCATGATCCTCGACCGTTGATCTTAATCCAACGCTCACAAGCGTGGCCGTTGTCCGAGCGCGCGCGCGTCGCGCGTCCACCGTGGGCCATCGGCAAGCGGACCCACTTGTCGCCGCTGAGTGCATGGGAGTGCGCTGCTGCGCAGCCCCATTGTCGCCTCGCGACTAGCGTGAGGCCGTGAGAAAAGTAATAGCTACTTTATGAAATTCAGAATCTATTAACTTATACACTGAAAATTGGTATTAACTTCTAAAATACATAACTAAATCATTTTAACTCCAAAATGAGTGAAACCGCTTCTGATAATTTTTATATTTAATGAACTTTATATTAAAATTTGTTTCAAGCATGTCTCTGTAACAGAGAGCATTATTTTGGAAAAAGAGCTATTAACACTATTATCTTTACAAAAGAAAATGCTGATAACTTTAGAAATTCATAACTAAATCATGAAAACTCCAATTGGAGCAAACTCAACTGTTTTGAACTTGTGATAATATTGCCCTTTTATTCATGTAACCCTTGTATTCACCACTGCTCTACAAAATTTCACTTCATAATTAAATTGCTTAAGTAAAGGCATATTGAAACCTGAATTTCAAACCACCATAACTTTCACATACTAAATCAAAATGAAATAATTCTTTCACCACAAATCATTTAAATTCATGACTTAGCTACGATAGAAAAATCATACATTTTTGAGCATCTTGATTTTTGGAGTATTTCGATGTTTATTCTAGATTATATTTATTTAGATTCGAGCTTATTGATATCGACTCCTCGCAACCGAGAGTGAGCAATTACTTTACCAGCAAGGCAAGCATCCTTTGAACTTTCTTTTTGCATCATATTTGATCCCAATTTTGTTAGGGTAGATGCAATGATAATTGCTTGCATGGTAGTTCTATAATGTCGCTATTTTTGTGATGAGCAATTAGACCCATCCTATTATCTTGTCATTGTGGCTATCCATGAATTACCCAGTACTGAAATAATTATGGTAGGATGTTTGAAATATCGTTGTTCGAGTTGCTTAGCCATGCAAGTCTAGAACCGTAGCTCGATTGTCGAATAGCCCGCCAATTATGGGGTAAACACAACTCTCATTATATATTTTTGTTTCAGATCTTCGATCTGTTTTATAAGTGAAATTTGGTCATTTTGAATGAGCTTTTGGTCCGACAAGTGTTGGTTAGTGATGGTGCCTTCGTGCGAGATTTGGGTATGTGGTTTGGCTTGTCCGACAATTAAGGACCGAACTTTGGGTTGTTGCGATTCAAGCAAAACTCGTGCTATCACGCGCGGTATATGGGTGCCGTATGGTTAAGTAGGGGGAAGGTTTTATTGTGTTGAGTCCCACGGTGGTGAAATTGTAAGGGCATGGGACCGTGAAATCCCGTGTTCCTTTTGGGTCGATAGGATGGGGCGTTAACGCCTTGTGTTTCCTAGATATATAGGATGGAGGCGTTAACGTCTTGTGTTTCCTAGGAGCCATGGGTTGAGGGACTTAGCTCAATGGGATCTTCTTGCTAAAAACGACCGTATCTTGATTTACCTTACGGCATACCTTAGAAGTATGCTATATTCGGAGGCATCCGGAGGCTTACTGCTAATCGAGTCGTGTGGGTAAAGTAGTACACCCTGCAGGTATAAATCTATTCGAATAGCCGTGTCCACTGTTATGGACGACCGCTTGAAACTTGTGGTCGCTTATTGTTAGACTTGGAAATTAAAATTGTGGTTATAACTTGGTATCACATGAATGGGATGTTCATGCTTGTTGTTGTAGCAAAGTGGACCGCCACTTTGTTGTTGGTATGATTCATTTGTTATTGAATTCATTACTTATTCACATGTTTTACTTCTACTTCAAATCTGATTTTGAAATGGCACGTGAAAAACTAGTATGTGTAGGTTGTTCAAGATGTGCGTCGCTTTCAAAAATTAAGCCAATATGAGCCTTTCCTTTGAATGACCTTATGCATAACTATTTTCATTTGTGTAATACTTGCGAGTACTCTTTGTACTCAGCCAGATGTTTGCTGGCTTTTACAGGTGAGGACGATACTGAAACCGACGAGCTTGTCGGTGTCGATTTAGGCGACACCGATGAGTAGTTGCTATCATCTAACTCCCAGTTGGTTGCCGATGGGTTATGGGGTATACCATTGCTGGTCTTTTGGTTTATTTATGTGTTTCCGCTGCTACTTGATACTCTCTTTTAAATTTTGGCCGGTCGGCCACTTGTACTAGATGTAAACTTGGAACTTTGTTGTATGTCTTTTGAACTATTTATGTATGGTTGTTGTATGGATGTGATCAACGTTGGATGAGAGTATGGTTATATTGGTCGCTGATCTTGGGAGCCAATATAAGTCATACTCGCTGTTCATGAATTCCTATTTAACTCACTGAGTGTAGCGCTTGACTTGTCAGAGAACCGACAATCATGTAGTGCCCGCAGAGGAGCGGGCGCATGATCGTCGGAGCTCTAATCTGAGTTAAGCCTTTCATTTAGATGGAATTAAGTTGGAATTCATTTACTGGAGACTTAGAGTTATGTCCCTAAGACCATGCTTAGTCTCGGTCTTACGGAGATAACTCCGGGGTCCCCACACACAAGGTGAGGAGTACAATGCCGAGCTGGGCCGCAAGGGCAAATGGCCACATTCCATGCAGTAGTTCGACCCTCTTCGTCCACATGTCCCATGTATTTCTATTTCCCTAAAAACATGCGTGTACCATCTTTGGTTCGTTAGCCTGTGTGCCATGTAGCCCCATTGTCGGATCAACTGTCGTGTTGTTATCGTTGCATCATTTCTCCAAAGTTCTCCAATGGAGTTGCAATACAACTAATTTTTGGAGCTCATTCATACATTACAGTCCTACCCGCCGTCAAAATCACTATTGGCCATCTCATCGGCCAAAGGTCGTTTTCCAGAAATACAAAAAAGTATAGCATATTTTGAATATCCTACAACCTCCTCTACACCGCTAATATGTCTTGCTATTAAGACATGTATATCACCAAAAAGTAACCCTGGATGTTTATATACAAGCATGTCTCCAGAAAGCTATCCATTGTTGCTGTTTAATAAAAGATAAGTAGGGAAAAGTTTAGCATATTTGGAATATCCCACAACCACCTCTAGACCGCTAATATACCTCGTTGTCAAGACATATATATTACCAAAATATAACCCATGATGTTTATATACAAGCACGTCTCCAAAAAGCAACATATTGTATATCGATGTCTCCAACGGAGTTGCAATGCAACTTTTTTTCCATACATTCTAAATCATATGAAATCATGAAACCCTAATTTCTAAAACCTAAAATCCTAATGACAAGAATTAAAACCTCTATGTATTATTTTTAATACATAATAGACCATACGTCTTCGTGGTCGTAACCCCTGAGGTGCACGACCTCACTGGTCGTAGAGATTCCAGAGGTTACACAATGGGTACCCTGGTCGAACTAAGGCTTGTGCCAAGCTCTCGACCAGGAGAACTGCTCGTAAAAGGTATGAACTGATAGTTGGAACTGAATCCAACTATATTCCCTACCGTGTGAAGAATGGGACACATGCATATTCCATACCACACGACATTTCCCATCCTGAAACACTGATGAATAACTACCATGCGGTTATACAGCTCACAAACGTATAACCGCCGAACGGTTGATTCTCCATCAACCGTCACTCAGCTCCGACCAGACGCGACGCTTCATATCAGACGTCTTCTCCAGAAGTAACTGCCACCTCTTCAAGAGCTATTTAAAGATGGATTATGGACAGAGCAAAGGGGAGGCAATGAAGAGTGAAGCATAGTTATTAGTTTCATGTTTTAAGTCTCTCATTGTAAGACAACAAGTAGTGTACCCAGTGTAAACAGGGATAATATCACCATATAGTCAGGAGGCATCCCCTGTAATCCCCAGTTCGTACGAATAAAAGAGTAGTCCCATTGGTACTCCAGATTTCCCACGTCACTTTCTCCTCTTTTTTTTTGTAAGATCGACGACTTGATCGTCGACAGCTAGCGTCGTCCGTGGGGATCGCGGCGTGGAATATTGGAAGAATTACTTTGATTACCAAATATTTTTCCATTCCCTGTTCGTAATCGCTCAGGCGGTTATGTCGGGAAGTTGGGACGAAGAAAACTCGTTCGATCTGGCAGACTACTCCAACCTTGACATGGATGCATGCATTGAAGGATCGCGGGAAGGCTACGATAGCATAAACAAAAATTTTACCGCGCAACCAAGGAACCACCGCAAGTAATAGATCACGAGATTACCACTAGACGCGCCGACCTGTAGCAGAAGTAGAGCCGAGCGAGTTGAAGCAGTAGTGGTCGTACTTGCCGCGCGCCTTCTCCTCCTACTCCGATGAACGTCGTGAGTCGCGGATCAACCTAGTGCTGATGCTTTGCAACAACACCTCTAAGGTATCCACACATACGGGGCAGGGACACCACGCGCAGGAGTGCTAGCGCCAGCGGCGTGGTTGAGGAGAGCGTGGCTATTAGGGTTTCAGGATTTTTCGATCACCTTACCCCATGCCACCGCCCCTCTATATATAGGCATCCATAATGGGTCCCGACCAGGAGGCCCATTAGGAACTCGTGGCCTATAGGAATTCGGATCACCATCCAAATCAAATCCTAGCCCTTTAAGTGTGTGACCCTATAGGTTCGTGTGTAATCGGGCCAGACTCAAAACTCTTTCCGATCACGAGTCGTCACGGTACCTAGCAAAGACATAACGATTCCCGAACATACACGTAATATATCGGACGAACCTTAATGCAATATGATCTACGACTGTGTCCTTATCACTTTCTACCACTGCACTTAGTCACGATCAGTTCATAATTAGTTACAACCAGCTTGTAACTCCTCACGACCGCTAGTATCTAACTACGACCAGCTTGCAACTCCTTACGCACTATTGGTGATTATGTTCGAGTAGTCTTCGACTAGGTCACATCTCCATACAACTTCACCGCCCTACGACTTCAAGAACCGAACGACCGCTTGTGTATTCTCCCTTTGCCTCACGACATCCGTTGAACTCGTGAGATAATATGTCATCCATGAACTGTTCAATACTTACTCGATCAAGTGTCGAATAACTTCATGTGGTCGACACTTCGACCACTAGTGGCATGGCCATGCACTTTCTTTATTCGACCACAACGAGGGGCCCAGAGACATCTCTCCTGTTATGTTAGGAGGGGCAAATCCCATATCCGACCAGTCACATTCCTCCGCATGTTTCATAGCATACCCGAAAGCTATCTTTATAACTACCTAGTTACGGAGTAGCGTTTGGCAACCCCTAAGAGTGCTATTACACATGTAGGAAACCATGCTGATCTCAGGTCTAAGGATTATACATCATCATTGCTTGAGACCAACTAACGACACGTAGAATCATAACAATCTCAATAGTGTCTCAAGGTGGGCCTTATCCAACACTATGTTCTCTAACATGTGTCCACATTATTGATTCGATATCTCTATATCTATGACCGATGAAACATGGTCATCAATCAATACATGTATCGAAATGTGAGAGTCACCGTGTTCCACCAAGGACATTCGACTGTGGATACTTTTAGAACGACATCATATAAGATAAAGAGTTTCACCAATAAGTCACATACTCATTGATCTATATAACTAATGATTCATTCAAGGAACAAGATAACATATTATCAAATGTTATGAACATAATGAAATATAATCATCTCTATGATTGTCTCTAAGGCATATTTCCAACATGCATGCGCGCCATGGAGGAAAATGGAGCCTCTTCATCCTCCTCCTCTTCCATCGGGTCGCATATCGCAGAGATTAGCGAGGTCGACCGGATGGATGAGGATACACCACTACGATCAGTGGCGGTTTCAGAGGAAGCACTTCTGACCAGTTCGGAACGCCCGAAAACCTCAAAAAGCCCGGACTTTTCGACCGACAAAAAAGGTGACGAAAACTCAACACAACAAATCGAGGTTCAATATACCCTTGATGCGATCGTGGTTGATAGGTACTCACCGATGGCTTCTAGCAATTCCAGGAGCCAAACGACACCTGGTGACGGTGTCAATGAAACCCCCACTGGTTATAAACCAAGTAGGGATAATAAGGCTCAAAGATACGATCGCAGTCGTTTGATCGAGTTGAGACCCTTACGAAGACCTCAGAAAGTGCTGATCACCGAATACTCTCCATCGTGGAAACTTCTCACAGAGGCTCTGAAAGGCTCTCCATCGATTATGATGGAAGCTCATCGGAGGATCACTGCTGGAAGCACAAGGTCAATGCAATCGGACATACAGATCAAAATGCCGTGTACGGTCCTCCATACGTTGCCTCGCCACCACATAATAATGGAGATGGTACGAGTGGTCAAGCACCAAATGCCGAGGTAATGAAATCGTGGACGCCCATCGCATACGCCCGATCCCGCTCCACCAATGTAGGGGACCGTGCAAGACCGACCAGAGATCGGGATTCGTGCCATCGACACCTTCTTCTCGGCGCAGAACCTTTGAGACCTTAACAATACAAAACCCGCAGCGAAGTTAGAGATATATTGAATACGCCCGACCGCCTGGGCAGACTCCGTGTTTTGTACAACTTGTAGGTCAAGTGTCGAGATCATTCAACAGACTATGCAGCGCACAAAAGCATATCGAGAACGAAGGCACCGCAAAGTCGACCATGACTTCATCTCAAGATTCTTCCCGGCGGGCCGCATGGTCGTGTTGAAGACCAACTAACACCAAGACCACCCCGACGATTCCGACCAACAAGTCATGAGGGGAGAAGACTGTTCCAGGAATCCTCACTCTCACTTCATCAAGAAGAGCAACCACTTGGATCTGGTGATCTTCGATATCATCTAAACCAGGCAAGCGGTCGGAGGCGTTCTCGAAACGTCCGTGACCGAATCGGGATGCCGGAAAACCAACAATCTGGTCCTAGGAATCGGTCTCTGACCGATTATAATCCGGCACCTTTTCAAAGAAGGCGCCACGAAACTATCACAGGTTGTCGGGCCTTCTCCGTAAGGCTCCATGCTGTGCGGTTGCCAAATAGGTTTCGACCGGCCAATTTGGATAAATTCAATGGGACCCAAAATCCTTTGGAATTTCTCCAGATATACACCACCGCTATTAGAGCCACTGGTGGTGATGAAAATGTAATGGCTAACTATCTTCCTACAGTATTAGAAGGATCAGCTCGATCATGGTTGCTTAACCTACTAGTCGGGTCTGTGTGCACTTGGGAGCAACTTTGCGACCTTTTGATTGCAAATTTTCAGGGTACATATGATCGCGCTGGGAAGGAGGACGATCTCCACAGAATACGAAAAAAATATGATAAGACTCTCCGGCAATACATCAAAAAATTTAGCCAGGTTCATAACTCAATACCAGAGGTTGCAGAATCTTCTGTTATCCAAGCCTTTAAAGTGTGATTAAGAAATCAAAGGTTTACGGAGGATTTAGCTATACATCCCCCACGAACAACCATCGAGCGTTTTGACATGGCTGACAAGTACGCGACGGCCAGCGAAGCGGTCGAGTGGAACGAGGCCATTGATCAAAAAGATAAAATCCCACAACCTGGCTTAGATAGGACAAAAAAAAACAAAAGAAGGCTCTCAAGAAAAAGAAACACGGCAAAACCAACGATAAGGAGGTTCTTGCTGTTCCTCAAAAATTCATCAAGGGAAGAAAAGATTATTCTGATCATGGCAAGGCCAAGGCTCCGACCAATGATTACAAGAAAAATAAGAAATGGTGTCCTCTTCATCAGCAAGCAGGACACGACCTGCGCAATTGTCGTGCGTGGCAAAAGAAACTGGAGGATTGTTATGCAGGTAATGGTCCCCTCCTGTTGATACAAGAGCTCAAGGAGACAAGCCCAAAGAAGGACAAAGACGGTGACAAAGAGATGGAGTATCAAGAACATCAGCACACTGTCGACGTGATCTTTGATGGATCTTCTTCATACGAATCCAGACGTCACTTGAAGGCCATGGAGCGGGAAGTCAACTTTACCGAACCTTCGATCGCTGTTAAACCTTCAAGGTGGCCAGAGACAATAATCTCCTTCAGCAAAGAAGACTACCCTATTCCTTCAACTCGACCAGGTAGGTTCCCAATTGTCGTTGAGCCTACTATTAATAACTGCAAGGTTAATCGGGTTTTGATATATGGGGGTAGTTCTTTAAATATCCTATTTGCAAGTGCTTTGGAGGATATGCAGATTCCCAAATGTAAGGTAAAACCTGTGAAATATGCTTTCCATGGCATAGTTCTTGGATCTACCGCCAAGCCAATAGGGCACTTATCCCTACTGGTTACGTTCGGAAAACCCGACAACTTCCGGACAGAAAAAATTTCATTTGATGTGGTAAATTTCGAAACCGCATATAATGCAATCCTTGGTCGTCCAGCTTTACCAAAATTCCTGATAGCCACGCATTATGGTTATCAGAGTTTGAAAATGCCGGGACCAAAGGGCGTCATCACGGTTCGAGGTGATTAGAAAATCGCCGCAATCGATCAGATGCGCTCCCCGACCACAACAAAGGAAGTTTAGAAGTTAACCGGTTGTATGGCAGCGCTAAGTCGTTTCATAGCACGGTTAGGCGAAAAAGGACTACCTTTCTTCAAGCTTCTCCGGAGACATGGAAGTTTCGAATGGACTGAAGAGGCAAGCAACGCCTTCGAAGAGCTTAAACGGTGCCTTACGAATCCACCAATCTTAGTTTCTCCAAGATTGGGGGAGACATTGCTAATTTACGTGGCTGCAACACCGCAAACGGTTAGTGGTGTGCTGGTAGTAGAACGTGACCGTATCTAACGACCAATATATTACATAAGCAAAGTCTTACATGGACCAAAAGAAAGATATCCGCAGGTACAAAAGTTGCTCTATGGTCTCCTTATGGCTTCAAGGAAACTAAGACATTATTTTCTGGCCCATAAAGTGGTCGTACCAACCGGATATCCCCTTGGTCAAGTCCTAGGAAACAGGGAGTCATTAGGACGAATAGCAAAATGGGCGGTTGAGCTTGGGGCGTTCGACCTCCATTTTGTCCCACGAACAGCAATTAAGTCCCAGACAATAGCAGAATTCATTGCCGAATGGACAAACCCTAAACCCACCCAAGGGCCCGAGTACGAACGCCATGACGAGTGGACAATGTACATTGACGGTTCCTTGATGCTTCACGGCTCGGGGGCTGGGGTAGTCTTGATTTCCCCTACTGGCGAACAAATAAAGTACGCCATTCAGTTAAACTTTCTTGCTACTAACAATATGGCAGAATACGAAGGTTTGCTGGCAGGACTTTGAGCAGCTCGTTCGCTCGGGATTCGCAGATTGCTAGTGAAAGGCTATTCTCAACTAGTAGCGAATCAAGTAGGGAAAGAGTACCAGTGCTCTAGTACCAACATGTCATCATATCTGGCGGAAGTACAGAAACTCGAAAAGCACTTCTTCGGTTTTTAGATCCAACACATTCCTAGAAAGAAAAACTTTCTGGCAGACCAGTTGGCACGGATGGTTTCTTCGAGGACATCCGTCCCGCCCAGAGTTTTCCTTGAGAAACTCGATTCACCCTCGGTAGTCGAGTCTTCCGAGGATATAGATGTTCGCAAGGAGGTTGCACACCTTGATTCTGCGAACATGGATGCTCCACAGGTCGATGATGGTTGGCGCTATCACGATCAAGGTAGAGATTGGATGATATCGATCTACAATTTTCTTCAGCATGACCGAATTCCAAAAGATGATGTAGAGGCTGATCTTATAGCACGAAAAGCCAAATCATACACTCTAATTGAACATACCTTGTACAAGCGAGGATCTCATGGAGTGTTGATGAGATGCATATCTCAATCGGATGGCATTAAATTGTTAACCAAAATTCATGAAGGAGTTCAGGAGCCCATCATTCCTGCTGCACGTCGGTTGGTAAAGCCTTTAGGCAAGGATACTATCGCCAACCGCCTTCATGATGCAAAAGTGCTCGTGACGGCGCGATAATGTCGCCATAGTCGACAAGTACATCATCGTCCCAAGCTTTGCAAACAATTCCTCTTTCTTGGCCTTTTGCAACCTAGGAACTAGACATCCTGGGACCTTTCCCAAGAGCACCTGGGGGTTTTGAGTATCTTTTCGTCATGATTGACAAGTTCACTAAATGGATCGAAGCCGAGCCAGTTGTGAAAATTACAACTGAGGCCGCGAAGAAGTTTCTCACAAAAAGCATGATCACACGATTTGGTGTACCCAGTAGTATCATCACGGATAACGGTACCCAGTTTTCAAGCAGTAATTTTCAGGATTTCTGTGAAAACCTAGGTATCAAAATACATTACGCTTCTGTTGCTCATCCGGAGCAATGGAGCAGTTGAGCGAACCAATGGTATCATAATGCAAGGAATCAAACGATGGGTTTTTTACCAGTTAATCACACGGTCAGGGGCTTGGGTTCAAGAACTTCCTTCTGTGTTATGGGCCGTTCGTACCACAATTAGTAGTGCGATCGGAGAAACGCCATTCTTTTTAGTCTACGGAGCTGAAGCCATGCTTCCTCCAGAACTAAAAATTGGTTCTGCTCGAACTGATTGCTTTTCCGACAGTGATCAGTGTGAACAACGACTTGATGACATCAATTTTCTTGAGGAATGACGAAATCAAGCTTTGATATGATCAGCAATCTACCAACAAGCCATGCGTCAGTACCACAGCCGTAAGGTGCAACCTCGCAGCCTAGCCGTGGGTGATTTGGTTCTTAGAAAAATACAGAACCAAGCGAGTTGCAACAAACTTTCACCTAAATGGGAAGGTCCATACACTGTGATCGAAGTCACCCGACCAGGATCGGTACGATTAGCTATGCCGGATGGGCGAATTTTGTCTAATTCTTGGAATATTGATCAATTACGTAAGTTCATTGTATAATTTCTTGTACTTTTTTTATATTTCAATAAAGATGCATTTCCTTTTTCTATAGTAAAGTATGGTTGTTTATAATTATTATTCGTTGCTCTTGGTCATCTGCCTTTATTGTCGATGATTGGTCGGAGAAGACACTCATTCTCTCCGATATTCCTTTCAAGGGAATCTCCATTACTCATGGGTGTTGGCTTAAACGTCAAATACCACACTGGTCTTAGTCGTGATCATTGCTTCAATGATACACATGCACGACCACATACTCTTTTCTTAAAGAAACATACGAGTATATGGAGTACAACTCAGGCAATATATATGGTTTTCTTATTTCAAGAATTCAAAGATTAAATACATTATTTCAAACATTCTGTTCTACTTAAGTTTGACTACTGGTCGGGACACAGAAAGCCTCCTAGTCGAAGTCTCTCCTCTCTGCACGTGGTCCTACCCACTGGAAGGAGCTTCCTAGTGACGGTCCTTTTCCTACGATCCTCGCTGCCAATCAGACTTGAGCATGAGCACGTTTCGTGAAATATTTTACAAATCTTAAATTATTGGGATTCATTACGACCATATTCGAATAATTTTTATAAACAAAGGTACTTATCATTTCCTTTCTTGCATACATATTCTTGCGTATTATCTTATCATCAAAGCCAGTTTTGTTATATCTTCAATCTACATGTGGTATTTCACAGTGATTCGATCATGGACAAGATCTAGACTAGTTGAAATCATAAGTCGGTTCCGACCACATGATTTCCTAGTATTCACTAGATCATTGTTACAAACATTATCATCACTTCTACCATGGTCATTGTTATTACTCAGTTTCTTGCTCTACTACTTCATTAGTAAAGTTCATCTACTAATATAAGCAGTCGAGGGCTAGGAGATATAGGAGTATTTAATAACATTGATAAGACAAAACAAGAACTTCATTGATGATAAAAGGTAAGTTTTATTTACAAAGTTTACATTTTACATCAATCTACTTGTTAGAACCACCAGACTGGTCGCTGCGTGATGGAGATCCGACTTCCATTTCCTCAGCAACTTTCTCTCCGAGAGGTCTTACTTCCTCGAAAAGTTTTGTTACTTCATCTTCGGAGCAGTTGAAGTCTTCTTCAATAGCTCTAAGACAAATAGAGGGGTCGGAAGCCTTCAGTTTTGCTAAGGCAACACTAACTCCATTTGCAATAGCTTCCTTCATCGTCTTGGTGTAGTTCTCTCGAAAGAGTGTTATCACTTTCTTAAGATCTTCAAGTTGATCGCCGAAAAAATTGATTCTCTCCGCAGGGTCTCTTAGAATGGGCAGCTGTGTTACCGACCTCAGGTCGAAGAGCATCTTGTTCAGAGCCTTGACTTTGTCATCAAGACTCCGATCAAATTCAGCCCCTTGGCCACGCTCAAACTCGAGGATTTTTTCCGCTCGGTCAAGTGCTTCAGTTTTTTCTGCACGAGTGGATAAAAAAAGAAAAGTTAACACACACTTTAAAAAATTGGAGTCATGGGATATTGGTTAAGTCTACGACCAGTTACCTTTGATTTTCTTCTCGCAAGAGTCGAAAACCTCTTTTTGCCTGGTCATCGCATGCTCGATTGACCGGTCTTTACTTTGATTTTCTTCCTTAATTTTTATTATCATGGCTTCCTTAGCCACGACCTCTTCTTTAATTTTCTCTAAATCTGTCAAATATGATAAAGAGATATTTTGATTATGAAGGGGAACAAGATGATAAGATATAGGAAGACAAGCTAAAAGAGAAAAGTTCTTACTTCTCAATTCGGAGTGCTTTTGCTCCAGATTCTTTATTCACTGGGTCAGTCCTCCGACCATAGCATAATTTTCGACCAGGTGCTACATAAATAAATCCTTTTATTTTGTAAGTTTTCAAATAAACTTCAAAAGAAAGAGCTATAACAATGGTCGTAGAACACTTATCCAAATGGACACATCGTTATATTCGGCAAAAATCATATCAGGACCCATCTCAGCTAGTCGGTCCGATATCTTCTCCCAGGCCTCATCAAGTTACTTATCCTCGATAAATTGGGGGGGGGGAAAGGGAACTTGTTAGCCTGAGGAGTATTTCCAAGAGGAGGTGGAACCTGTTGAGGATCTCTGGGGACGACTACCTCTGGAAAAGGAGTAAGGATTACTAGAGGATCCTGAGCAGATGTCGGAACTGAAACCTGCTCGGGGGCTTATTTAACCCCTCCATCCTCTGCAGTCTTAGCTTGAGAAGTGTCCTAATCAGGAACCTCCACGACCTCTTCTTCCCCGGGAATCTTTTCCTGAGAGGGTTACCTGGTCGAAAACGACCATAACACCAGAAGATCTACGAAAGGGGAAAAGAAAGGAAGATTAAGGCTTTAACATATCAAAAATATCCAAGGTGTGTATATATATGACCTCTTCATTTAAATATACCTGGTCGATTTTTTGAGTTTGACCTTGTAACGCATCGGAGTAAAGTCCGTTGCGCTGGCCTTCCTCTTCCTCTCAATCAATTTCGTTGGTTCTGAACCGGCAGGATTGACTAGATCTTGCACATCTACTGATTGGAAATCAGAAGCAATATCCTCGACCAGCTGGTCGAGGATAAGGTCCCTGATCGCCGGATTAGTAGGTGTAGATTCGTCGACCTCCAAAACAGTAGCTTCAGTAGCCACTGGCAGGTCCTCAGCAACCTTGTAGGAGGATACGACAACCGCCTAAATACATCATCAAAGATAATTAGGCGATGAAAATCATTTGTCTAAATATTATTTATGTTCGGTCACCTACCTCTGGAAGGCTGATATCCTGTATGGTCGTAGGGGTGGTCGAATCATCAATTGGCTCACAACTTTCAGTGGCCTCATTGATCTTCAACCCAACCGACTACACAACAAAGAGGATTTATGGTATACCGATCAGAAATAATATGTCCAAAAAAAGGGACACAGTTGATGGTCTTACCTTAAGTCTCTCGATCCTCTCTTTGGCAGAAACAACCGCTAAGATCCGAGGGAAACTAGCCTTGTCGCCAGGTTCTCCGGCGTAGATCATTTTGATCCGGCTTCTAATCTCATCGGAAGATAAAGCTGTAAAGGTAAAAAAGAAGACTTAAGGATACAGAAATAATCAACTAATATAGGCAAACTGGTCGGAATCTATCATGGCTTACCTTCTTTGGAATCTTTGGTCGTATCATCACGACCAATGTACGAGAGCATTGGGTATGCTCAGGCTTTCAAGGGACTAACCCGGTACGTGGAAAAGTCCTTCACAACGTGCCAGGATGTTAGGCCTTTGACGCTAAGAAGCTTGATAGCTTCGGCCCATTTTTCTATCTTCCCTCCTTCTCCATGGAGGAGCGCCATCTTGGATTCTCGATCGCCTTCTTGCCAAAATAATAAACGCTGTCTTCCTTCGTGACTGTCATGTAGAACCAGCTTTTCTTCCACAACGACCACGAAGATTTTGAGTACATGAAAATGTACTCATCGGCTTTTCCATCATGGAGACGCAAAGTGCACTCTCCAAGCGTCCCAATCGTCTTTCCAGACTTCGTCATCCTGTAGTAGTACTTGAACAGATCCAGATCTGCGGGAATCCCCAAGTACGCTTCGCAATGATAGATGAAGATGCTGAGATTAGCGATAGCATTGGGAGCAAGATTCACCAATTCGACTCCATAATACTCCAAAACTCTGGGAAGGAAGGAGTGGATTGGTAGTCTGAATCCGCATTCGATATATGCAAGAAAAACTAGAATTTCTCTATCTTCATTGCTCGGGGAATGTTCTCCAGCCGCTGATCTCTAGGAAATCAGACTCTTGCTGGGAAAGCATCCCAATCTTCTCCAGGCTCTCCAGCTTCTTCTCGCTCAAGTCGGAGACCGACCAGTTAGTAATTTGGTCCGACATGGTCAAGTCTCTCTTGAATGGGGAAAGGAAAGAAGGTCGGAGGTAGTTTTTACTTAAGGGATGAAGAAGGAAAGTAGGAAGTGAAAAAACCTTAAGTCTACAAAGGGGTTTTATAAGCTTTAGAATTTCTAACTACTATCGGGAGTTACTTAGAAAAGTCCAACGGACACAAAAACTCTTCAATTCCCAAGGCAAGTTCTCAACTTTAAAATGAATATAGACCGCTTCAAATATTATTGCATTTAATAAGCGTTGGCCTGATACGACTTCATCGGAGGAAAAGCGTTCACACGACTTATTCATTTAAAGTTCGGGGGCTAGCTGACGAGGATTAAAACCTCTATGTATTATTTTTAATACATAATAGACCATACGTCTTTGTGGTCGTAACCCCTGAGGTGCATGACCTCACTGGTCGTAGAGATTCCAAAGGTTACACAATGGGTACCCTGGTCGGACTAAGGCTCAGCAAGCTCCCACTGTGAGAATCGCCGTAAAGGTATGAACTGATAGTTGGAACTGAATCCAACTATATTCCCTACCGTGTGAATAATGGGACACGTGCATATTCCATACCACATGACATTTCCCATCCTGAAACACTGATGAATAACTACCATGCGGTTATACATCTCACAAACGTATAACCGTCGAACGGTTGATTCTCCATCAACCATCACTTAGCTCCAACCAGACACGACGCTTCACATCAGACGTCTTCTCCAGAAGTAATTGCCACCTCTTCAAGGGCTATTTAAAGTTTGATTATGGACGGAGCAAAGGGGAGGCAATGAAGACTGAAGCATAGTCATTAGTTTCGTGTTTTAAGTCTCTCATTGTAAGACAACAAGTAGTGTACCTAGTGTAAACAGGGATAGTTCTCCATATAGTCAGGAGGCATCCCCTGTAATCCCCAGTTCGTATGAATAAAAGAGTAGTCCCATTGTTACTCCAGATTTCCTACATCACTTTCTCCTTTTCTTTTCGTAAGATCGACGACTTGATCGTCAACAGCTGGCGCCGTCCGTGGGGATCGCGGCGTGGAATCTTGGAAGAATTACTTTGCTTACCAAATATTTTTTCATTCCCTGTTCGTAATCGCTCAGGCGGTTATGTCGGGAAGTTGGGACGAAGAAAACTGGTTCGATCTGGCGGACTATACCATCTCGACATGAAGTATAATATGTTTTGAGGACATTACATGTTCATTTAACCTAATTTCTAATATATATATATATATATATATATATATATACATGTATTATACCTCAGATATACTGAATTTTTGCCCAAAATTTTTGAGTGTTCAGCTAAACACCCTTGAACCCAGTTGGGTCCACCCTGATGTGAACAGCTAGCTTGTTCCAAATGTTTGGTGTACACTGCAACAAGCTAACTTCCTAAATTAGCCGCGAAACCCTTCAGCAAAGATGAGCAAAAGATTCATCTGGTAGCGAAAAACACATGTATATATAAATATGTTAAATTCATTGCTTCACATTTGTGTATCTAAAGTATAGTTTTCTTACCAATTTACCGAACTCTGGTTTTACTTGAATCTGTACGTCAAACAAAATGCCCTGCATATTGTTGAGTTTGAGTGTGATACGAATGAAGTTTGAGTGTGATACGACTGAAGATTCATACTCTAACTCAAGTTCTACTCAAACACGAAGTCTTTCTTGTACCACTATAAATATATCCCCATAGTACATAGGGAAGATCAATAGTTTCATTATAAACATCTTCTCATACAGTGGCATTGTTTTTTTCAATGAAATACTTTACCACATAGTTATCTTCTACTTCTTCCCAATTACTGCTTAATTCCAACCATTGCGACATCAATACGTATACACATGCAATCGTCATCGATCTGAGCTAGGGACACATGTCACGCTCTCTCCGGTGACCCTGAGCATATTCCCTATGGCTGCGCCATCTCTACTCCAAGCTTTTTGCTCATTTGCCTCTATACGCCCGTGTTTCTATTTATACGGGTGCATGATGTTATACACGCTCAATGTCCACTTCTCTCTTATCGGTTGCTCATCTTCTTCGATGTTGGCCAACTCAATGCTGTGACTTCCTCACTATCGATCCATCTCAGCTGCTACCCCTTCCAATGCAATACATTACCACATAGTCATCTCCTACTTCTCTCCTATTATTACTTAATACTAACCATTGCGACATCAATACACATGCACATACAACCATTACCGATCCCAACTAGGGAAACATGTCACGCCCTCTCCGGTGACTCTGAACATATTCGCTATAGTTGCACCATCTCCACTCCAAGTTTTTTTTGCTCCTTTGCCTCTATACACTCGCACTTTTATTCGTACAGATGCATGATGTTTATACATGCTTGACACCCTCTTATCTCGTGTCGGTCGCTCCTCTTCTTCAACATTGGCCAACTGAATGCTATGGCTTCCTCACTAACCATGGTGACCTCCTATTTTCACTAATGTCAGTATGTCTACTTTAGTCATTGTCTAACGATATGGAGAATCTTTTTGCCATCACCAATGATGACTTGTCCCTCACCAGTGAAGGCATGCTCCTAGCTACCCTATGACACTATATCGTCCATAACTCGTTTTCAATGCAAAGATTCATCTTCTCTTTGTCAGGGCTTCCCTATCATCGAGCTTCTTTGCTCATTAACTTATCAACAATGCCGACGGTCACCACTTGTCATCGCGGCCCTTGGCTCTTTCAACACTGGACTTTCTCCTCAATGGCTTCGGCAAGTAGCATGACATTGTCATCATCTCCGTCATCACTGCCTCGGCTCTTCGCTTTACCGTGGGTTAATGTGTCTTCTTGCATGACACATTGATGTCATTGCACTCTTTCGTGGTCTCTTCCGATATTATTTGTGTCATCTTTGTTATAACTTGTATTTTTAATTAAAATTTTAGTTATTTTTTATTTTTATTCCAAAGGAAGCAACAATAGAAATACATAACCTTGAGAGTCAACGTGGTGGCTTCTTTTGTGTCTCCTTCGACACCATTGGTGTCATCCTCGTTATAACCTTTATTTTTATTCAACATTTCAGTTATTGTTAGGATTAAGTACATTGTTCGTCCCTCAACTTTTGCCCTAATTTAAAGTTCATCCCTGAATTATAATACCGGATAAAACGTGTTCTCCAAGTATCAATACCGTGCAAAAACTGTCAATTATCTCTGTTTGAGAGTGGTTTCGTGCCACGTGTCCTCCAAGTATCAATACACATGGCACGAAACCACTCTCAAACAAGGATAAAGGATGGTTTTTGCACGGTATTGATACTTGGAGGATATGTTTTATCTGGTATTATAATTCAGAGATGAATTTTAAATTAGGGCAAGAGTTGAGGGACGAACAATGTACTTAATCCTTATTGTTATTCCATACCAATCAAATAGCTAAATTTATTTAATTTATTCTGAATTTTAGTTATTTTGGAATTCGTACGAAAATCAAATTGCAAATTTTTCTTTTCTTTTGTTATTCCTACTTTCAATTCTTTTTCTTGGAATTCGTATCCTCATCCAATTGCTATTTTTATTTAATTTTATTTTTGAATTACAATTATTTAGAGATTTTACTTTGGAATTTGTATTGAAATCAAATTGCTAATTTTAATTTATGTTTATTCTGAAATTTCATTTATTTTTTGGTTGGATTTGGTATAAAGTATAATTTCTAATTATTATTTAATTTTTATTCTGAATTATAATTATTGGAATTCATATCAAAATCAAACTGATGATTTTATTTTATTTTATTCTGAATTTAAGTTTTTTTGGATTTCGTGCACAAATCTAATTTCCAATTTTTGATTTTTTTATTATGAATTTTAATTATTTTGGGATTTTACTTATAAATTTCTATGGAAATTAAATTGCTAAATTTATTTTATTTTTATTCCGAATATCAGTTTTATTGTACTTGACATTGACTCTTTTACTTGGAAATTCGAATTGAAATCACATTACTGCTTTTACTTTATTTTTATTCTGAATTTTAGTTTTATTGTACTTACATATACTCTTTCTTTTAATCTGGTCCCATCACAATTGACAGTGTAGACCTTTCTCTTTTTACACCAATTAACGTGGAAATTTCTAGTTCTTGAGAGCGACCATGGTGGGTTCTTTTGTCTTTGCTTTAATAAGATAAAAGAAGATATAACTTTATGAAATTCTATTACATGTTTATATATGATAAATCTATATAGTTATAGTCTGGACTCACTAAGATCGACGGTGTATATATTTTTTAGGGTAAATGGGTGGGGGAGACCCATACCTTACTAAACAGACATAGAAAGAACAAGGGAACGTGGGTATTGGGACAACACACACTGGTGCTAATGCTAAAGGCGCACATTGGTGCTTAAAAGCAAAACTAGAAGGCAAGGAAAATTAATTTTTGGAAAATCAGGGCCAGCTAGACGGCCATTTCTTCCTTCTTTTTTGCCTTGAAAAGGTGTAGATGTTGTCAGACCCAAATCTGAGTCCTTTGTGAACATACTGTGTTATTCCCTAGATCAGTAGATAGCACTCACAGAATACATCACTAAATCATTTCATACACGGTGAAGACCGAACCAAACATTATATTATAAGCATTAGAGTGACATAGACCGCATCGGGTCAAGTTTTACAAAAAGTGCCAAACAGGCCAAATTGGTTACATTACACAAAACACGGACACTACAGCGGAAGCAAGAAGGGGTAGAGCTCATCTCTCCATAGGCAACGATTGGGGAAGCTCGTGTACGACTGGTATTACCTAGGGACTTGGGTATTTCTGGTCGTATGCAAGCACCAACGAGCCAGCTAAATTGAGGCGAGACCCAAACTACTAGAGACTACGACCACTGGAGCTACAACCACCAGAGGCTATGACTACTAGAGGCTACGACTGGTCTTCATCAACTCCTTGTTCAACGACTCCTTGGTCCTCATAGAAGGCATAGTCTCCGAGATCCGCAGGGTCTGAAGGGTTGGGGAAAAGAGCGAGAATGAGCACAAATTCCGTGCTTGCGAGCCAACACACAGAATGCAGAAGTATACATGTAAGGCTTGACAAGGGTGGCTCAGGTTCTTTTAATTGCTAAAGCAATGTTTTCTAATAACGTATTTAGGAATTTTCTATCACTTAGCATTTTAACCAAATCGCATTTTGTAAAGAGAGTAATTGTGTAATAAATACAACAACAGAGGCACCTCCACCTATGCATAAATGAATTGTGGCTACGACCACTATTACCAACACTGGGTACGATCACCTGGGAACGACACCGGGTTTGACCACCCAGGAGCATCAACACAAGGTCTGGGTTGCATCAGCCCGACCAGGTTTTAACCCAACCACAAAGGTTTTTGAAATAGAACTAACTCTAGTAAAGTTCCCATGTCTGCCTTTAACCGTAGGCGCAGCTGTTCAAACAGTTTATACTCTGCAGAGGTTGCACACTGTATCCACAAGAGATAACTCGTAGCCCCACACGTTCCTTAGTCATATGGTTGAGAGATTGTCACAGTAACCTTTCAATTCATCTTGCCCATTCCGTCATCTCACCCTTATGGGCTGCTCCCACTTGGGGTGGGTCTCATAAGTTGTGCGGGATGTCGCCCCCACGACAAGTCATAGCCGGCAACTTCACCCCCCCTTGGTGTCCCCTTCAAGCCGGAACATATCCAAGGCTTGCACAATCCCCCCCCCCCCAGCGAGATGGCTTTCAGGGTTCAACAAATTTACTAAGCCAAGTTGCACTTTGCAGACTTGTGGTTGCGCATGTTTTATGAGGGAGGTCATCACTGGATTAAGTCCTTAAGTCATCTGGGCGGTTCAACCACATACCAACCACACTCGTGCTCCGACGGCACCCACCACCCTACCATCCGCTCAGATGTGGTGAAATAAGTTGGGGTTTTTGAAGAGGAAACCAATTTATCTCAACATATACCAGCCGTGTACCTCTCACGACAGCCCCAAAACAAATTTTATGGTTTTAAGAGATGATGATCAGGACACTTAGTGCCCTGGTACTTAAGCAAGACTAGCATGTCGCTTAAGTACAACCTATAGCTAGTAAGTTACCATATAGTTACTAGGGTGACATGGAATAATGGATTCAATTATCAAATGATAGCATAGTAAATAATTAATCATGAAATGAGTATTTAACTACCTTAAGATTTTACATACATGTGCTTAAAGAATTAAAGCATACAGTTTTGATAGTTTAAAGGAATGTAATTTGCGAAAAAACATAGGCTCAATATGATCAAAGTATTGACTCGCCTTGATTAAAGGTAGGAGGGTCTTGGAAGTCTTGGGCTTAATCAAACTGGGGATCTCCTGCTTCTTCGAACTCTACTTGCATGGTCATACCGAAAAAAGAAACAACAGGCAGAGAGAACAAATAAATACACAAGAAATAATAAATGAACTCCAAATTAAATAAGACCAAGGTTAAAAGCAAGATCTTGAATTTAGACAAATTTAGAAACAAAGAACGTTGTAATCAGAGTTACAACGGAGGAGAACGGAGTCCTCGAAGATCTGGTTTCGAGTACCGCTCAATGACTGTAGGTAGTCGGAAGGAGGTTTCGACTAACAGGTCGAAAGGAGGTTGCGACTAACTGGTCCAAAGAAAGATACAACTACTCAACGTGGTCGTAGGAAGGGTACGACTACACAACGTGGTCGTCGGAAGGGTATGACTACACAACGTGGTCGTAGGAAGGGTATGACAACACAACGTGGTCGTAGGAAAGGCAGGACTACACAAAATTGTTGTAAGAAGGATACGACTACACAACGTGGTCGTAGGAAGGGTACGACTATACAACGTGGTCATACGAAGGGTACGACAAGACAGCGTGGTCGTAGGAAGGGTACGACAACACAACGTGGTCGTAGGAAGGGTAGTCTAAACCAAGAGAGTGGTCTAAACTGAGAGGAAGGTCTAAACCAAGAGAGTGGAGAGCTGGGCCAAGAGAAAACAGAACGAACAGAGAAAGGGGATTTTAAACACCTGAGAACTCCAGCAAACTCAAAATAAACAAAATTTTGAATTAGTTGAAGTTAGATTTAGCCATTTGAACAGAGAAAGGATCGACTGTTCGACGTGGCCGAAAGAACAAAGAAGACTAGACTGCTCGACGCGGTCGAAAGAACAAAGAAGACTTGACTGCTCGACATGGTCAAAAGAAGAAAGAAGGATTCGATTGCCCAACACAGTCAAAAGAAAAGAAAGAAGGATTCGACTGCCCGACATGGTCGAAAAGAAAAGAAAGAAGGATTCGACTGCCCAATATAGTCGAAAGAAAAGAAAGAAAATAGGGCACGGAGAAACTCACCAGGACAGAGAGAGAGAGAGAGGCCGGAGGAGGTCGGCAGACGATGAACGGCGGCGAGGAAGCTTGCAGTCGAAGGCGAAGGAGGCCGATGGTGAAGAGGTCAACCAGGACTGAAGGAGAAGCGGAAAAACGGCGGCTCATGTGAAACACAACTGAAACAGAGTGAGGGGGCTGCTTCAAGGAGCTCTGGGTTACCAAAAGATGCGTGTAGAAGAGGGGCTGCACTGGTGCAGCGAGGGCTGAGAGGAGGTGGACGGCGGCTCAAACTTGGAGCTCGGAGCTTTGGGCAATCCACAGCAACAAAAGTGAGAGATGGAGAGTTGGGGGAAAACATGGGAGGCAAAAGGGCTCCTAGGTGCTTCATTTATAGAGGGAGGTGGGGGGGGGAGACCCGGGCGTCAAGATGGAGCGGCGGAATTTGCGGCGGCGTAGTGGAGGCACAGCATTTAATGCGCACATCGCAGCGGCGTGGCGGAGACGACGACATTTAATGTGCACATCGTAGCGGAGACGTAAGCCTTAAATGCTCATGTTGCTGAGGGTAAAAGGGGCGGAATTCACGCCGAAAGCGACAACTTTTGTCGTGGCAAAAGTGACGGTGACCAAGTGAGGAGACTAACAGGCGGGGCTGGTCGAAAGGCCTGGTCGAAAACGTCGGAACCGAGAGGCGCTCGAAACCGAGAAGCTGGTCGAACCGAAAAGGTGGTCGACAGAAGCTTTCAACCACCTGGTCGAAAAGAAAGAGAAGGGCAGGTGTCGGACCCAGATTTTCTAATCCAGAATCCTCTGTGAAACACTGTGCTATTCCCTGGATCAGTAGCTAGCACTCACAGATACATCACTGAATCAAATCATACATGGCGTAAAAACCATACCATACCATTCATTAATTAACACCACAGAGTTTACATAGACCGCGTCGGGTCGAGTTTTACAATAGGGCCGAACAGGCCAAATTGATTACATTACAGAATACCGAATACGATAGCGGAAGCAAAAGGGGGTGAGAGCACATCTCTCCACAGGCAAGCGACTGGGGAAACCCGTGTGCGTCCGATATTAACCATGGCTTGGGTAATATTGGATGCACGCAAGTATCGACGGAGTCAACTGGACTGAGGCGAGACTAAAACATCTAAAGACTACACTACGCTTCATTATCTCCTGGGCCTCCAACTTCTGGATCCTCGTAATAGTCGTAATCTCCAGGAGTTCCTGCTCCTGAGGGTTTTGGGGGAGAGAGTGAGGATGAGCACAACTTCCGTGCTCGCGAGCCAATACACAATGCAATAATATACATGCAAGGCTTAACAAGGATGGCTCGGGTTCTTTTATTTGCTAAAGCAATATTTTCAATTATCATAAATACAAAGTCCTATTACTTAGCATTTTTAATAAATTGCATTTTTGTTAAATAGAGTAATTGTGCAATAATTTATAATAAAGAGAGGTTCCTCCGTTTAAACTCTACCTTATGCTTATTTTTGATTGGGTCCGTCCCCAATTGCCAACATCACTGAGTTCAAGCACTCAGGCAAAATCCAATCTCAGGGCTAGGTGAGCCCACCACATTTTTCATCCCAACCACAAGGTTTTTGAAATAGAACTAACTCGAGTAAAGATTCCCATGTCCGCCTTTGACCGTAGGCGCTACTGCTTAAAACAGCTTTAGACTCGCAGAGGTTGTACACTTTACCCACAAGAGATAGTCATACTCGTTACCCCACATGATTCCTTAGTCATGTAGTTGAGCGACCGTCACAGTAACCTTTCAAAATATCTCGCCCCTTCCGTCATCTCACCTATATGGGGTTACGCCCATATGTTGGTGCGGATGTCACCCCTACATCTTGTCAGAGAAGGCACTTCACCATCGGTGTCCCATTCAAACGTGATCAAGCTCACACTTGCACCCTTTATTGTTCCTTCCGTGAGACCGACTTTCAAGGTTCAATAAATCTACTAAGTCAAGTTGCAGTTTGCAGACTTGTGGTTGTACTTGTTTTACACGGGAGGTCATGACAAGATTAAGTCCTTAGGGTTGTCTAGGCGGATCATTTCACACATTAACATTCTTTGGGCTGCATTCGCACCCATCACATACTCTTCAACACACAGTCCGCCTACACGACAATAAAGAATATTAGGGTTTTGAGGAGTAAAACCAAATTACCACATTTATCTCAGTCATGGACCACCAATGACTGCCCAAATCATTTTTATGTTTAAAGGGATGATGATTGGGACATTTTAATATCCCGGTACTTAAGCAAGACTAACATGTCGCTTAAGCACAACCTATAGCTAGTATTACCACATAGTTACTAGGGTGACAAAGGTTAAGGGATTCGAGTTGTCAAGGATGGCGTAATAATTAATTAATCATCAAATGGGTATTAACTACCTTAAGCTTTAACATACATTTGATTAAAGAATTAAAGCATGCAATTTGCTATTTTAAAAGAATATAATTTACATGAAATGTAGGCTCAATATGATCAAAGTATTGACTCGCCTGGGATATAGGCTAGAGAATCTTGATAATCTTGGGCTTGATCAACTTGGGGTCTCCGCTGCCTTCAAATCCTAGTCTGACTAACGTCTAAAAAGGCATGCATAAGCAAAAAGAGCAATTAAATACAAAAGAACAACAAATAAACTCCAAATTGAACAAGACCTATGCCATTAGCAAGATCTTGAATTTACACATTTTTAGAAATTTATTTTATAATTTTTGGAGTTGAAATGGGGGGGGGTTATTAATATTTGAAGTCTCACTTTTGAATTAAAAAGAAAAAGGAAAATAAAATCAACAAAAAAAGGAAACGCAGCGGCCGACAAACACAAATCGGCCCGGCCCAAAATCCGGGCCGAAACCGGGCGCATAGGTGCGGGCGCGGCCCACGGGGAAGGGCGCAGCCCAGGAGGAGGCGCGGGCGCGGCTAAAAGGAGGGGGCTGGCTCGGGCGGACAGGGGGGGAAGAAAAGGGCGGCGGCACGCAGCGAGAGAAGGAAGCTCGGGCGCGGCGGCACGCGGGGGAGGGGAGGGGAAATGGAGGCGCGACGGCGCACGAAGGAGGAGGAGAAGGAGAAGGAGGCTCGGGGTGCGGTGGCAGCGACGGCCGGAAGGAGCGGCGGCGCACGGGAGAAGAAGGGACGATGCCGAGGGGATGGCTCGGGGGCGCGGCGGCGGCCACGGCGAGGAGCTCACCACGGCGACGGCAACCGGGGGCGACGACGACGACGGCGACGGCAACGGGGAGGTAAGGGCTTCGGCCTTATCCTTTCTTCCTTCTTGCTTGGGGGGAGGAAGAAAGAAATGGGGAGGGCGCCGGGTTTTAAAGCCGGGGAGGAGCTCGGGGAGAAGGGGTCCGGCGAGAGAAGGACGGCGTGCGGCGGCTCCGGGTGCGTGCGCACGGAGGTGATGATGGCGGCGGGGAGGCGTGCGGGAGGGCGCCAGGCGGTGGCGTGCACACGGGGGGAATGGAAAGCACGGGCGCGGTGCTGCGGTGCAGAGCACGCCCGAGGTGGGGGGTCCGGGCGGGATTGAAGAAAGGGGGGAGGGTTGACCCGGGGAAGAAGGAGAAAAGGGGGCGTTACAGCAGGGGGAGGGGAGGGGCCAGAGGAGGTCGAAGGAAGGGACGGGCCAAGTGGCTCAGGGGGGCTTTCAAAAGGATTTTGAAAAGAACTCCTGAATTCCAACCAACTTTGAAGCTTACGGGGAAGGTTTTTGGAAGTACACACACAACTTCAAATAAATTTTTGAAACTCCAACGCAACTAAAATCCAAAAACCAACCATCCCGGAAAGAGCTCAGGAGCTCTTTTCAAAAGGATTTTGAAAAGCGCTCCTGAATTCCAACCAACTTTGAAGCTTACGGGGAAGGTTTTTGGAAGTACACACACAACTTCAAATAAAATTTTGAAACTCCAACGCAACTAAAATCCAAAAACCAACCATCCCGAAAATAGGATGTTACAGATGTTTTCTCTTATTTTTGACCTATTAACTCCATCGATTAACATGCTAATTTCTGCATCTTGAAGAGTGAATGTGATGACTTTTTTTCTATATTTTAATAATATAATAGATACCAGCCCAAGTACATTTGTTATGCAAAGTTATCCCCTAGAACAAAAGCTTAGTGCATACTGATCAAACATATGAATAAATAATTACAAAAATTTCTAAAGCAGTAACAGAACATTATGCGGTTCAAGTGTCTGATATGTTCTCATTACACGGAACACAAAAACTTCAAAGCAACAAAAAGATTGAGCGCTCTGCTGCACAAAGAGAGTGCTCATGGTTTCAAGTCCACTCAATGCATCCTGAAGAAAGTGCTGACAAATTTGGAGACAACAGCACAATGAGTAACTTCGAACATTGGAATGAGTAACTTGATTCACTTCAGCAACAATTGTGATCCGAAACAATTGAACAGGCAAATCTCATTATCTCATTTCCGGCCAGCTTAGCCTCCCGTTCTGACGATCTAACCAATGAGTAGCGACAACCATCCACTTCAAACATAATAAAACCAGTTTTAAAAAAGAGATTTTACGATTCATTCTACTAGTAGTATATGGTGGCAATATAAATCAAATTTGATCATTGATTTGTTAAGGGCATGATATAATTTTCTTTGTATTTATAATTTTCCGTCAGAGTATTATAGACTTTTCCAACTAGGATTGAAAATATTACTCTTGTGGCATGTGATCCCCATATGTGCAATTATAATTCTACCACATCGAGATTCTACTACCCATACTACCAGGTGTAGTATCACTAAATCCTAACTAACATGAACTATTGGATCAAAGAAAATGAACGGTCCGTATTAAATTGAGTGTACCATAAAAGAACTTAAAAAATAGCGAAAGTCACTGGTGTCAAGAAGAATATGGTACGATGAGCAGTATCTTTGCTTGGTTAAGCCGATGGGGAAGAAAAAAATGTAAATCTCATGTACAACATTCTCTAGTTGATTTAACAGCATAGATGTGCGTCTCGGATGATTGGATGAGCTTATAATTAATACCTTAATTGGATGAGCGTCTATCGAAAAATGGCGTGGGACGGTTGGGAAGTAGACTGGCCTCATTCTTGATGGAAGCCTTCCATGCTTCCACCTCTTCAACCCTCGCACCCCTGGAAGCAATATAGACACAGAGTTCCCTGAGAGCAGAGAGATGGTGGATTCCAAGGCCACATGCAGATTGCACCTCAGGTACTACGGTCTGAAACGTGAGTACTTCCAGCTTGGGCACGGCTCCAGCTTCGAACACCGGACCCATGTTGAAAGCCCACAAGCGGAAGTACTTCAGGCGTTGGAATCCGCCGTTGCATACGACGAGCCTTTCTTTGGGGCCATCTGATTGTAAAACCAGAAATAGCAAGGCGGGCAAGTCCGCGAGGATCTGGAAGGTTTCCTGAGTCACTTGATTAACCCTGATGTCTAGGAGGGTGAGGTTGGCCAATGAGGCCATCCACTCTGGAATCCCTTTGAGATAGAAAGGTATGAGGGCAAATTCCCGCAGGAGATGAGCAGGTGAGGACAAAGAATCCAAACGGAAGCCTTCAGTAGAACCATTGTCGGATCCCCGCAGGAGATGAGCAGGTGAGGACCATGAATCCAAACTGAAGCCACCTCTGGAAACGTGCAAACATCTAAGGTTCGAACAACAGAGTTTGCCAAGTGACGAAGCCAAGATATCACGGTGTGAGCCACCAATGCACCAAACTAGCTGAAGAGTTCTCAATTTGGTCAAATTGGCCAACTCCTGCAAAGAATTTATTGAGTTTTCGTAGTTCACAACTACATCTGACAGTTCCTCTAGAGCTTGCATGTTACCCACCCCATCTGGCAATTTTACATGCATACCAAGTAACCGTTTCAACCGTCGCAGCTTAACAATGCTTGCCGGCAATTCTCTTATACCAGTACTACAAACATCCAATGTTTCCAAATACTGTAGCTCACCTATTTGTTCTGGAAGATTTGTAATGCTAAATGCTTCAATCCGTAGGTACCTCAACTGAAATAGCTTCCCAATATTTCTGAGATGACAATTTTCCAACATATCAGTGGTCTCTATATCTAGCACTCTCAGAACATGCAAGTCTGAAATAGAAGGCATTTGTACAGAATATCCAAATATGCCAAGAGATCGAACATGAGCAGTAACCATGGATGACGTCACTATCACGTTTTCTTGGCCACGGTAGTCAAGTGACAGTCGACGGATCTTCCTTCGATCACCAACGGAAGTGATAAAATTTTCTTCGACTGCCTTGGATATAATGAGATCAAGAATCATATCATGCACCCTGCATGCACCTACTCTACCATCGTACCGGATATCTACTGGTTGGATCATACTTCTGTTTATAAGTTCATTAAAATAGCATTCCCCGTCCTCCATTAAATTTCTCCCGCCATCAACCTTGACAAATCCTTCTGCTATCCACCTACTTACTAGATGATCCCTCTGAATTTCATAATCTTCTGGAAACATACTTAGATATAATAAGCAAGTTCTTAAATGGAGAGGAAGGTCATTATAACTCAAAGATAATATCTTCTTCATTTCCTCCAAATCAGAATTTTTCTCTAGTCCTAAGCCAATCGAATTAAGGACCATTAACCATTCTTCTCTTGCATCTGATTTAGTTGTCAACAAACTAGACATCGTAATGATTGCCAATGGTAGACCACCACACTTTCTTATGATTTCAGTAGAAACTTCTTTCAGATGAAGTGGGCATTTGTCTTCAGAGCCAAATACTCTTCTGAAGAATAAACTTTTAGAGTCACCTTCACTTAGTGGCCTCAGTTCATATACAAGATCGTGGCGAGGGGAGCAACATGACTTGGCAACAGTAGCAATTCTTGTTGTCACTAGTATCCTACTGCCACAAGTATTCTCAAGCAAGGCACATTTAATAATCTTCCATGCTTGGGTACTCCATATATCATCAATTACAATAATGTACCTAACAAATGAGAGATACTATGGTTCAATTGGGTCGTGTTAATTGAATACATACGGGATATAATATGAAAAGTAAATTGGTAGCTAAAAGTAATGTTTCAATGTCGAGCTAATTAAAAATATGTAGGGCTGCAAATGAGTCGAGTATAAACGCTCAGCTCTGCTCGTCTTAAAAAATAAGCGAGCTCAATTTAAGTCAAGTTGTATGTCAATTCTGGTATTAACTCATACTCGGCTCATAACGATCTCTAGTCAATCTCGTGACTATTATAAACAATGAAGATGGTGTGCAAATCTATAAAATAATTAAGGAACTGACGTGACTGATGGTGTTAGTTGAAAGTCACATATATGGATAGATAAAAATCTCAAATGTCTCATGTAAAATACATATGGTAACTAATGAGTAATATAAGAGATATATTATAATACGAGCTATATCCAGCTAATATTGAGCGAGCTAACCTAAGCTTGAACTCGGCTCGTTTTTCACTGGGCCCCAAAAGATGCTTAAACTCAACTCATTTATTTTTTACATGGTCTAGCTAGAGTTGATCCAAAAAACGGGTCGAACTCTTGCAGCTCACGAGCCTCGAGCCTTTCTTGCAGCCCTAGTTATATGCGTGCTCATGGAAAGAATATTAGAGTATTCCATCATGCCAGTCAAAATATAATTATATTTTTAACATATATAATCAATTCGTCTCGTATTATAAAGAATTACGGTTTGTTGAATAAAAATGAGATGACCGGTAAAATGACCAGCTGTCCTATTTAAGATGCCTTTGCACAAGAGGCCCATTAAGTACGGACATAATGTTACAATTAAGTTATGGTAGAATGACTTAGAATACAAAATACAATTTGAATCCTAGAACCACTTGTAATAAGAAACAAAGGCGTACCTCTTGTCCGTTAGGAAATCCCTTAGTGCATTAATGAGGCATTCCTCGTCCCCTGACTCAGTTCGTTCACACTCTGGATTTCCGATTTGAGAGAGTATGCTCCGTAAAATTTTTCTTGTATCGGGTTTTTGGGACACCGACACAAAAGCCCCGCAATAAAATTGTCCGCGAACCATGTGATATACTTGGTTGGCGAGAGTAGTTTTGCCTAACCCTCCAGACCCCACGATTGACACCACCTTCAATGACTTCTCCTCATCATCCACCAATTTGATGAGCTCATCCCTCGGAACATCAATGCCGACGAGGCTGGATGCCTCAGCATAGAGGGCAGGTAGCCGGGGATCGATGTGAACAACATCGGTGCTGCCAGAATCGAGGGTCGCATCAAGCTTGTACCTGTCACGTCGTTGGCTTGCCTCGACGATGCGAGTCTTTAGTTCTCTCAACTGCTCGGCGATCTCATGACAAACTCCTAGCTTCTTCACTTTCTTGATCGTTTCAGAAAAAAACCCCTTGATACTGTTGGATTTGTCCGAATCCTGGTGGAGCCGATGCATATAGTCGTCGATGCAGTCCTCGATATCATAGGCCATCTCCCTCACTTGGTTCCTCCACTCCTTCTGTTGTGGGTCGAGCACCTCTGTGTGGGCCAGCTTCTCTAAGAGAGCGCTCATGCTGCTCAGCTCATCCTTGAGGAAGGCGACATCGCGATTCACTTTTTTTTGCAGCTTGTACTCCTCACCCAGCAGCGTGGTGAGCTTGGTGAGGAGGGAGTTCATCACCCCCGTGGCGGCGCTCACCATGATTCCTTCCATCAACTACTCTGTTCTTTGTGTGGCGAAGCTTGTAGACCAGCTCAGACAGAACCTCGAGGTGATTTGCGGGTTGCGGCTGCGCGAGTGAAGAAGAAGCAGAAGTTAGTTGCTGCTGCCAAGGATAGTATCTCAGAGTGGTTCAGACATCAGAAAATTTCACACAAGAACTATGTTCATGGAAAATCGAGAACAAATTCGTGTCGTAGTTGTAAGTGCGTACGTACCTACTGTTGTTCCGCGGCCATGGCCTCACGCTGGTTTTAGGCGAAAGTGGGTAGAGAAGACCGACCAAGACTCCACTGAACGCTCTCTTAATTTTATTCCTCCCTTGTGCGCTTCACACAAAGCTTGGGTGTTGGCAACCGGACGAATATGGAGCGAGGGCCCAAAGCAGTAAATCTTCCCTCAATTTTATTCCTCCCTTGTGCGTTCACACAAGCGTTCATACCCAAACTTCACAACTTTCCGCGACGTCATTGGCCAATGACGCTGCTATCAAACAAAGGTTTCGCAGGAGTGCGAAAAAGGAGTGCGCCTCCTGATATTTATCTAGCAAACTGAAACTGACATATGTAGGAGTGACGACATGGAATTTTAGAAGTCTTGGCGTGAAAACAAACATGTAATTGAGATGCAGACTAAGACATCACATAAGATGCATTTTCCCTGTCATTTCACAATAGTCAAATGAGAAAACAGAATAAGTGTCTTGTTTGCGTTACAAGAAGTCTACCTGGCTCAAGGTTCAAGCTGAGACACAGAAATCATAACCCTAATTCATAACGCTTTATGGAGACAACTTATAGGCTCATGTTGATCAAAATATCTCTAAGCAAACGGGTCAGAAACAAACGTACAAAATCAAATCTAGTATAATCTAAAAAACATTAAAAAAAACACTGCAGGTTATGTGGCTCTAATTTATTAATCCGGATTGATATGTTTTGCATACATATGAACAACCAAATTAACTAAAGGCAAGGTGTGGTCATGAAGAAAAATCACCGATCATCCTTTCTCATACTATGCAAGTCTTGTATCATCATTTCGTATTTCCTTCTCAGCAGAATTTGTTTTTTATCTCTTAATACGTCGATCGAATTTAGATTTGAAATTTCGCCATTTCGACAGCGAAACCACAAGAGACTCTTGTGTAGATTTCGACGTTTTGGAAATTCAGGTTTGTCTGTTTCCCCAAGCCTTTTAAACTAAAATATTCGAGGTGGAAGCGTACAACAATTGGTTCGACATCATAGCAAGATGAGTGGGTGGTGCATATGTGGCCAACGACAATTAATATCTTTGTCCCGTTGAGTTGTGTTTTGGAGTATGCCTGTGGCGATAATTTTCCCACTTAATTTTTGCGCTGGGGAATTTTCAATATGAACTTTTATGTGCTAAATATATTTCAAACTTCACGTAGACCATTAGGTTCGAACCACTCCGCTCAACATTCATGTAGGTTTCAAGATATGTTAATCAACCATGCGTAAATACAAGTTGTACTACTCATAGTCACGCATGGAACAAAATTAAGATGACTTTGATTGGCTATAATTAGTTTATTGTACAACAAATTCAATATGTTTTCGACTATAAGTACTATAATTGCATTTTTTTCAAGAAGTGCGCCTCATGATATTCATCTAGCAAACTGAAACTGGCATATGTAGGAGCGACAACATGGAATTTTGGAAGTCATCTCGTGGAAACAAACATGTAATTGAGATGTAGACTAAGACATCGCATAAGATGCATTTTCCCTGTCTTTTCACAATTGTCAAATGAGAAAACGAAACAAGTGTTTTGTTTGCGTTACAAGAAGTCTACCTGGCTCAAGGTTCAAGCTGAGACACAGATATCATAACCCTAATTCATAAAGACTCATGTACGCAACTGTAACGTCCTGTTTTCAGACGGCACATAGTAGATTCTGTTTGGTTTTCGGCTTCCATTCATAATTCAAATTACTAAGCTATTTACGAAAACTTTCTTTTTTTTTTCCGGTCTGTGTTTCAAATGTAATGTCCTTAACATTTGAAATTTGAATTTCCGGTTTGGAGTTTCTTCCGGGCTCAGCCCACTTCTCCTCTGGGCCAAGCCTGTTTCCCACCCAGCCCATTTTCCCTGCCCCGGCCCAAGCCATCCCGGCCCTCTCCTTTTCCCAGCCCGAGCCGCCCGGGGGCCATCTTCTTCTCATTCCACCCCCCAGGTCAAAGCTGCAGCGCCTCTCTCTCCCTCCCATGGGCGACGCCGCCACCGACGTCAAGCTGCCTGCTCCCTCTACCACCGCCTACGCCGCACCTACGTCCGCTCCAACACACCCGACCCGCGCCCGGCGCTGCGCTATTCCCTGGATTTTCTAATCCAGAATCCTCTGTGAAACACTGTGCTATTCCCTGGATCAGTAGCTAGCACTCACAGATACATCACTGAATCAATTCATACATGGGGTAAGAAGACCATACCATTCATTAATTAACACAACAGAGTTTACATAGACCGCGTCGGGTCGAGTTTTACAATAGGGCCGAACAGGCGAAATTGATTACATTACAAAAGCGGAAGCGACAACGGAAGCAAAAGGGGTGAGAGCTCATCTCTCCACAGGCAAGCGACTGGGGAAACCCGTGTGCGTCCGATATTAACCAAGGCTTGGATAATATTGGATGCTCGCAAGTACCGGCGAAGTCAACTGGACTGGGGCGAGACTAGATCAACTAAAGACTACACTACACTTCATCAACTCCTGGACCTCCAACTCCTGGATCCTCATAGTAGTCATAATCTCCAGGATTTCCTGCTTCTGAGGGTTTTGGGGGAGAGAGAGCGAGGATGAGCACAACTTCCGTGCTCGCGGGACAATACACAATGCAACAATATACATGCAAGGCTTACAAAGATGGCTCGGGTTCTTTTATTTGCGAAAGCAATGTTTTCAATTATCATAATTACAAATTCCTAACACTTAGCATTTTGACAAATTGCATTTTGATAAAGAAAGTAATTGTGTAATATTTAATAACAGCAGAGGTTCCCTCCATCGGAAACTCTACTTGATGCTTAATTTGATTGGGGCTAACCCCACATATTAACATCACTGAGTCTGAAAACTCAGGCCAAAACCATATTCAGGGCTAGGTGAGCCCGCCACAATTTTCATACCACCCATAAAGGAATTTTTGAAATAGAACTATCTCAAGTTAAGTTCTCATGTCCGTCTTTGACCGTAGGCACGGCTGTTTAAACAGTTTATAATTCTGCAGAGATTGTACACTTTACCCACAAGAGATAATCGTCTTGATATGTACACACGTTTCCATAGACATGTGAATCAAGGGGAGATCATCACAAGGCCTTTACAATGCATCCAGCAGTATTAGTTACACCCGCTAAGGTTTCGTCTTCGAAGGGTTACGTCCGTTTAGATCCGCTAACCCTTACCTAGACCCCCTCTTGCGCCCTCTTAACGACTTACGTCGTGCGCCCCGACACCCTTCACCACAGAGGCTTACGGCGTCGCAGGACATCTATCTGGTGCAACTCGTACTGAGGGATACAAATTATTCAACCAGGTTTGTACTTTACAGACTTGTGGTTGTACTTGTTTTACACAGGAGGTCATGACAAGATTAAATCCTTAGGGTTGTCCAGGCGGTTCATTCCACATACCAACCACAACACAACAGTCCTTGGGTTACATTAGCACCCACTGCTGTACCATCCATCACACCAGCCGGTAATAGCAATTTAGGGTTTTGAGGAATAAAAAAATACAACAATACAACCATCTCAGTCATTTACCCGCAATGACTGCCCAAATCATTTTATGTTTGAAAAGATGATGATTGGAACATTTTAATGTTCCGGTACTTAAGCAAGGCTAGCATGTCGCTTAAGTACAACCTATAACTAGTATTACCATATAGTTACTAGGGTGACAATAGTTAAAGGATTCAAGTTGTTAAGGATGGCATAATAATTAATTAATCATCAAATGGGTATTTAACTACCTTAAGCTTAACATATATTTGATTAAAGAATTAAAGCATGCAATTTGCTATTTTTAAAAGAATATAATTTGCATAAAATGCAGGCTTAATATGATCAAACTATTGACTCGCCTGGGATAAAGGCAAAAGGGTCTTGATAATCTTGTGGTCGATCAACTTGGAGGTCGTCCGCGTCTTCAAATCCTAGTCGGGCGAACGTACCGGAAAAAGACACAGACAAACAAAAAGAGCAATTAAATACAAATAAACAGCAAATGAACTTCAAATTAAACAAGACCTATGCCATTAGCAAGATCTTGAATTAACAAATTTTTAGAAATTTAATTTACAATTTTTGGAGTTGAAATGGGGGAGTTATAAATACTTGAAGTCTCTCTTTTAAAATAAAATAGAAAAAGAAAACGAAAATCATTCAGAAAAGGAAAAACGCAACGGCCCACAGAGCAAGTTTTGGCCCGGCCGACGACCTCGGGCCAAACCAGCGTGCGCGCACAGGCGGGCCCACGGGGGCGCGGCCCAGAAGGAGGGGGGTGCCCTAAAAGGGGGCTCGGGCGCGGCGGCCGAAAGAGAAGGGGGAGAGCGGCGGCGGTGCGTGGGGAGAGGGGAAGCGGGGAGGGGCTCGGGGGACGGGGGGTACGGCGGCGGCGGCGACAGCGACCGCAGGGGAGGCGTAGCTAGGGGCGCGGCGATGCGATGGAGACGAGGAGGTCTCGAGGCGCGCGACGGCGACACGCGGGGAGCTCAGGAGAGCGTGGCGGCGACGGCGACCGGGGGTGAGCGGGAGGTGTGGCGGCGGTGCTCACCGATGGCGGCGGCGAAACTCGAGGGGGAGTGTCCCGGGGCTCACGGCGGCGACGCGAGGGGAGACGGCGACGACGACGGGGAAGGCTCGGGGTGGCGGCGGCGACCGGAGGTAAGTCCCTCGGCCTTCACCTTCTTCCTCTTTTCTTCTTGCTCTTCTTCCTCTCTTCTCGGTTCTTGCTTGGGGGGGGGAAGGAGAATGGCGAGGGAGGAGGGGAAGGGAGGTACCGGGCTTTATAGCCGGGGAGCTCGGGAAGAGGGGTCCGCGAGACGCGCGGCAAGGGGGCATACGGCGCGGGGCGGCGGTGCAGAGCCGGCACCGACGGCAGCGGCGGCACGGGTGGCGGGAGGCGCGCGTGCGTGCGGCGCGCGGCGGCGAAGCGGCAGCTGCGGCGGCAAGACCGGTGAGGCGGGACGGGCGCCGACGCGAGGGAGGCAATGCACGGGCGCGGCGGGCTCGAGCGACGGGGGCAGCACACGCGCGACGAGGGGGGAGAGGGGGTCCGGCGGGGAAGAAGAACGGGGGTTACATGTGCCCACCCCCGCCGCAAGCTAGCACCTACCTCCTGCCCTATCGCCTCCGTGCGCAGAGCTCGCCTTGACCGCCTCGGGACCGCGCGCACGCTCGAGCCCTCTCAACAGCTCCAAGCTCCCTTGACCGCCTATTTAAGGACCCCTGCGCCCCCTTGCTCTCCCCATGCTGCCCCCTTCGTCCTGGTAAGCTCCACCGAGAACAGCCGCTCCCCTTTCTTTTGGCCGCCGCTGCCTCCACCGTCGATAAGCCACCTCCGTTGCCGCCGCCACCCCCATCACCGTGTGCCACCGACGCCCAAGAGAATTTCCCCTCAAGCTCCCTCGGCTTTGGTCCACCGCCGAGCTCGGATTTCATGTTCTTCCTCGCCTCCGGCCGCCACCTTCTCCACTGCTTGCCACCTTCCACAGTCCACCTCCGGCCCCCATTCTTCACCCGGTAGGACCGCCTCCCGAGCTCCTCCCCTGTTCCCCTTCCCCAGCTCAGGCCGCCACTAGAGCACCTCCCCCACCATCATCGAACCGCCACCGCCGCTTCTCCGCCACCTCACCGTCGCTCCGGCTATCCCCTAGCCATGCCACCCCTGTCATCGGCTCCCCCTCACCTGCAGCTCCCCGTTTTGGTCACTCCACCGCGCTGCCATGCCCGTCCCCACTAGCGGCAAGCCGGAGCCGTGCATGCCCGAGAGCTTCCCCTCGCGCGTGGCACGCTCAGACTGCCACTGTTCCCTCATCATTATCTCTAATGATAGTTCTTAAACTCTAAGCAATCATTAGCCACTTAATTGATGTCTTAAGCTCCCGTTGCTCTCACTGCCTCGTGAGCCCCGCAAAACAGTAATGGCCACCCTTGAATTAATCACCCAGTTCAGCCCCCTCCTTTCAATGACAGTGGGCCCTGCGCCTCACTATTCCCATGGACTGGCGCCTCACCCGCGTGAACTCGATCTACGCACTATGCCGTGAACCATTCTCTCTCCCTCTCTTTTAATTCAATTTAATCTTCATAAATCCCGTTCTCCTCTGTTATAACTCCAAAAATTATGAAATAAATTTCTAAAAATTTGTTAATTTAGGATCTTGCTAATAGCATAGGTCTTGTTAAATTTGGAGTTCATTTGTGTATTCTTGTGTATTTACTTGCTCTCTTTGCCGTTGTGCCTTTTTCCGGTATTTTCGCCCATTTAGGATTTGAAGTTGCCAGAGATCCTCTTGACTTTAACCAAGGCGAGTAAATACTTTGATCATATTGAGCCTACATTTTATGCAAGTTATATTCTTTTAAAATAACAAATTGCATGCTTTAATTCTTTAAGCAAATATATGTTAAAGCTTAAGTAGTTAAATACCCATTTGATGAGTAATTAATTATTATGCCATCCTTGACAACTTGAATCCCTTAACCATTGACACCCTAGTAACTATGTGGTAATAGTAGTTATTGGTCGTACTTAAGCGACATGCTAGTCTTGCTTAAGTACCGGGACATTAAAAATGTTCCAATCATCATCTCTTCAAACATGAAAATGGTTTAGGCAGTCATTGGTGGTCCATGACTGAGATAAATGTGGTAATTTGATTTTACTCCTCAAAACCCTAATAATTGCTGTTACTATCTGGGTGGATGGAGAGGTGGATGGTATAACATTGGGTGCTAATGTAGCCCAATGAATGTTATTTTGTGGTTGGTATGTGGAAGAACTGCCCAGATAGCCCCTGAGGATTTAATCTTGTCATGACCTCCCGTGTAAAATAAGTACAACCACAAGTCTGCAAACTGCAACTTGGCTTAGTAAAATTATTGAACCCTGAACGTATCTCATTGGTGGAGTAATGGAACGCGCAAGCTTGCGGTACATCCAGCTTGACGGGGACTCCGATATCAGGTGAAGTTGCCAACATCGTGGGTAGTTCAACTATGCCAGGCGTTGCGGGTACAACATCCCTCGCGAACGTATGGGCGTAACCCCATATGGGTGAGATGACGGAAAGGACGAGATACTTCGAAAGGTTACTGTGATGGTCGCTCAACTACATGACTAAGGAATCATGTGGGGTAACGAGTATGACTATCTCTTGTGGGTAAAGTGTACAATCTCTGCAGAGTTAAAAACTATTTAAGCAGCCGTGTCTACGGTCAAAGGCGGACATGGGAACTTAACTTGAGTTAGTTCTATTTCAAAAATCTTTGTGAGTGGTATAAAAATTGTGGCGGGCTCACCTAGCCCTGAGATTGGTTTTTGCCTAAGTTTTCAGACTCAGTGATGTTAATAATGGGGTTAGCCCCAGTCAAATAAGCATCAGGTCGAGTTTCCGATGAAGGGAACCTCTACTGATACAAATATTGCACAATTACTCTCTTTAATAAAATACAATTTGTTAAAACTGCTAAGTGATAGGAATTTATAATTATGATAATTAAAAATATTGCTTTCGCTAATAAAAGAACCAAGCCATCCTTGTAAGCCTTGCATGTATATTATTGCATTGTGTGTTGGCTCGTGAGCACAGTAGTGGTGCTCATTCTCGCTCTCCCCAAAACCCTTCAGATGACACAGATGAAGGAAACTATGCATACTACGAGGATCCAGAAGTCAATGGGCAAGGAAATGATGAAGAGTAGTCTAGGTCTCGTCCCAATCTAGTGGACTCGTTGGTACTTACGTACAACCGATATTATCCGGGTCCTTAGTTAATATCAGTCGTACACAGGTTGCCCCAGTCGCTTGCCTGCGGAGAGATGAGCTCTACCCCTTTTGCTTCCGCTGTAGTCTACGTTGCTTTTATGTAATGTAATCAATTTAATCTGTTCGGCTCTTTTGTAAAACTAGACTCGACGTGGTCTATATCACTCTGATGGTTGTAATATATTTGAATGTTTTAATTCGCACCATGTATGAATGGTTCAGCAACATGCCTGTGAGTGCTATCTACTGATCTAGGGAATAGCACAGTGTTTTCACAGAGGATTCGGGATTTGAAAATCCGGGTCCGACAGAGCTGGTATCAGAGCATACAACTGTAGGAGCCTTAGCTAGACTTGTCGAGCCTAAGGATTTGAGTCTTATTTTCAAAAACTAAGAAAAGGACTTTTGTTAAAATATAGCGTAATTGTTGCTCTTACTCATCCCTCTTAATTCTTCACTTACCTTGACTTCACTTGAGTTCTACTCAGTTCTGACCCTCTCTCTTATTTCAAAAAATTTGTAGATGGCCGCACCGTCATCCGATGCTCTGTGGGACCTTCTATCTCATGGAGAGAATGAAGGAGGGTTCACGGACATCCTGCGCCAGCTGATGGAGTACCTTGACTACCATCACCAGCCCATCTTTAGAGGCCGAAAGACTCAAGTCATGGCCTGTGAGTCTTGGTCTATGGAGGTGTACCTCTACTCGAGGGAAGGCGAGATCCTCACCCACACCTTCAGAACCGAGCACCCTAGGAGCCACTGTTCTGATGCAATTCAGGACGTAGCTCATTTCGCCTCGGCTCGCCTGTGCCAGATGCACGAAGATGACCTGCTGAGATCTCCGTTCTTCTTCTATCCATCTCTTCAGGAAGGATTGCGCTACCCCAACATCTTCGACGTCAGGGTGGATGACCCACACCTGTCCCACGGTGCGCTCCACTCGAGCCTTGACAGCTTCCTCGTCCGCCACGGTATGCGAGATTGGGCGGCCGATGCTTCACCAGCGGCTCGCCCACTCTGACACCCTCCGTAACCAGCTGATCAGGAGTGATGAAGCCCACTTCACTGCATTACAGGAGAGAAACACCGCCATCGCAGAGTTGGCACACCTCACAGCAGCTACTGCGATCTCTGCCCTAGTTCCTCCCCCGCTAGCCATCGCCTCCAGCGACAGGACGCCAAATCAACCACTCCGACCTAGAGGAGCCCACACCAGGATGATTGCGCGCAAGAGCGTGAGACGTCCCAGTCCACCGCTCGTCATCAACATCGAAGACTCTAGTTGAGGACAACACCTTTCTCGTTATAGCTCTTGTTCCCGGTCGCCTGACTTCTGTCGCAACCATTCCCGCTCCCGCTCCCCAGGCAACTACACCGCTTGTATTGGCCAGTACCCACCGTTGGAGTAGTCAAGCTAGTCTAGGTTAGCTAGCAGTGCTTGCTAGGCAGTCTTTTGGTCGCAAGCACTTTTTGTTTTCTTCTTTTGTAGACGTTGTGTTTGTATCTTGTATCGTGGCTTAACAAGGCCTATATGCTGTGCTTCAAGAGTCACGTAACACTTAACCCCATTAATATAATGCAACCACTCTAGGCTGTGTATTGTACTTGATTCTTTCTCCTCGTTGGTTTGAAGTTCTTTTGTGTGTGCTCTAGAGGGCCAATAAGCCCTCATATATCCCCTCTGGTTCTTAACCCCTGCTGTCCGCTTCAGATGGCACCAAAGAGAGTAGCAGCCCAAGAAAGTGGTTCCAGTCACAAAAGGAAGATGACAGCGTAGAGACCACAAGACAGCTACCCCCAGCGGTCAGTCTTTCCTGGTAGCTCATCATTCAAACAGTTAGCAGCCCCGCGTCCCAATGGAAATAATCTCCGTACTCTTCACTCCACTGGACAGCGTGCAGCAATAAACCCCGCAGCCCACCTTAACTGCTTCAGCTGTGGAGAAAAAGGGCACTTCGCTAAAAGATGCCCCCATAAGAAGTTTCGCCTTACACCTTGTGTAGAAGATGACAAAACAGACCCTGTCACTAATCAACTTAAAGAATTACCCAGAAGAAGTTGTCACATTGAAGACAACAGTGTTGCTACGCCCGAAGGACCCCTGAAGGTTATCACTTGCTTCTATTGCGGAAATACAGGACACTTCGCCAACAAATGCCCCCAAAGGAAGCAAGGTCAAGAGATCAAATGTTTCTATTATGGCAACCTAGGACACCATGTGCCCAGATGTCCCCAACGAAATCTTGAAGGACCAACAAAGAATGTCATCGCCACCAACCTCAACTTTGGTGAAGAAGAACTCATCAAGAGCCCCACCAAAAAGCAAGATGCACCAGCCGATGTTCTACCAGACCCAGAAGCTCCGCAAAATGCTTGCCTTGAATGTGGCAAGACAGGACATGTCACCCAATTCTGTCCTCTAATACGACAAGATGCAAGAGGACCATGCTTCACATGTGGGCAATATGGACACTATTGCTACACGTGCCTAGTTCCCTACTGTCCCTGCTGTAAGGAACACCATCAACCCAAAGATTGCCCCATGAACCAAGTAGCATGCACACGTTGTGGAGAAAAAGGACATTCGGCAGACCAATGCCATGTAAACTGCCCCAACTACGATGAGGACCATCAACCAGGTGAATGCCCGATGCTTAAAGTTACGTGCTTCCTCTGCGAAGGACAAGACCACTGCCCCAAAGACTGCTCCCTACGCCTGTTACTGACCAAAGCCGTCGAGTTGCAATGGACAAGTTTCCAAGCCGCTGTGAGAATTGTCATGAATGAAGTTGGCCAGGACAGCCAATGTCAGATTTTAAAGGAGAATAGCCAGATTGTACCGAAGTGTTAGAATACCACGATAGAAATGAGAAGAAATCAGAATGTTTTTCGCACTCACCACCCCATGGAACCATCTGCAGTGCATAACCCAATAGCACATCTTCGTTGCTTCAATTGTGGAGAAAACGGACACTTTGCTAGAAGGTGCCCTCAACCAGTCACCTCGAGGGAGTACAACTTGAGAGCCACACCAGCTCGAGGCCAGACTTCGGCTGCAAGCCAAAGTTATCAGACCTCGCAGGCATCCAGAGCCATTTCTGTGCGAAGCCAGAGTCGGAACCAAGGTCAAGTGAATCATGTTGCCGCCGCAAAGACCCAAGTAGCTCCAGAAGCTATGAGAGGTATGCTCTCTGGGAAGCTCGAATCTCAGGGTCGAGATTCCATTTAAGGTGGGTAGGATTTGTAACGTCCCATTTTCGGACGACAAATAGTAGATTCTGTTTGGTTTTCGGCTTCCATTCGTAATTCAAATTACCAAGCTATTTATGAAAACTTTCTTTTCTTTCCGGTCTGTGTTTCAAATGTAATGTCCTCAACATTTGAAATTCAAATTTTCGGTTTGGAGTTTCTTCCTGGCTCAACCCACTTCTCCTCTGGGCCAAGCCCGTTTCCCACCCGGCCCATTTTCCCAGCCCCGGCCCAAGCCATCCAGGCCCTCTCCTTTTCCCAGCACGAGCCACCCAGGGGCCATCTTCTTCTCATTTCCCCTGGGTCAAAGCTGCAACGCCTCTCTCTCCCTCCCGTGGGCGATGCTGCCGCCTACGCCAAGCTGCCTGCTACCTCTACCACCGCCTTTGTCGCACCTACGTCCGCTCCAACACGCCCGACCCGCACTACGCAGGCGCACGCGCCCACCGCCACCGCAAGCTAGCACCTACCTCCTGCCCTATCGCCTCTGTGCGCAGAGCTCGCCTCAACCGCCTCGGGATCGCGCGCACGCTCGAGCCCTCTCAACAGCTCGAAGCTCCCTTGACCGCCAATTTAAGGACCCCTGTGCCCCCTTGTTCTCCCCACGTCGCCCCATTCGTCCCGGTAAGCTCCACCGAGAACAGCTGCTCCCCTTTCTTTTGGCCACCGCTGCCTCCACCGTCGACAAGCCGCCTCCGGTGTCGCCGCCGCGCCACCACCCCCGTCACTGTGTGCAAGCGACGCCTAGGAGCATTTCCCCTCAAGCTCCCTCGGCTTTGGTCCACCGCCGAGCTTGGATTTCGTGTTCTTCCTCGCCTCCGGCCGCCACCTTCTCCACCGCCCGCCACCTTCCACAGTCCACCTCCGGCCCCCCATTCTTCACCCGGTAGGACCGCCTCCTCGAGCTCCTCCCCGTGCTCCCCTTCCCCAGCTCAGGCCGCCACCAGAGCACCTCCCCCACCATCATCGAGCCGTCGCCGCCGCTTCTCCGCCACCTCGCCGTCGCTCCGGCCATCCCCCGGCCACGCCACCCCCATCATCGGCTCCCCCTCACCTGCAGCTCCCCGTTTTGGTCGCTCCACCGTGCTGCCACGCCCGCCCCCGCCAGCGGCAAGCTGGAGCCGTGCACGCCCGAGAGCTTCTCCTCGCGCATGGCACGCTCAGACCGCCATTGTTCCCTCATCATTAGCTCTAATGATAGTTCTTAAACTCTAAGCAATCATTAGCCACTTAATTGATGTCTTAGGCCTCCTTTGCTCTCACTACCTCGTGGGCCCTGCAAAACAGTAATGGCCACCCTTGAATTAATCACCCAGTTCACCCCCCTCCTTTCAATGACAGTGGGCCCCACACCTTACTATTCCCATGGACCGGTGCCACACCCGCATGAACTCGGTCTACGCACTGTGCCATGAACCATTCTCTCTCCCTCTCTTTTAATTCAATTTAATCTTCATAAATCCCGTTCTCCTCTGTTATAACTCCATAAATTATGAAATAAATTTCTAAAAATTTGTTAATTGAGGATCTTGCTAATGGCATAGGTCTTGTTCATTTTGGAGTTCATTTGTATATTCTTGTGTATTTACTTGCTCTCTTTACCGTTGTGCCTTTTTCCGGTATTTTCGCCCGTTTAGGATTTGAAGACGTCGGAGATCCCCAAGTTGATCAAGCCCAAGTTTATCAAGATCCTCTTGACTTTAACCAAGGCGAATCAACACTTTGATCATATTGAGCCTACATTTTATGCAAATTATATTCTTTTAAAATAACAAATTGCATGCTTTAATTCTTTAAGCAAATATATGTTAAAGCTTAAACTAGTTAAATATCCATTTGATGAGTAATTAATTATTATGCCATCCTTGACAACTTGAATCCCTTAACCATTGTCACCCTAGTAACTATGTGGTAATACTAGTTATAGGTCGTACTTAAACGACATGCTAGTCTTGCTTAAGTACCGGGACATTAAAAATGTCCCAATCATCATCTCTTCAAATATGAAAATAGTTTGGGCAGTCATTAGTGGTCCATGATTGAGATAAATGTGGTAATTTGGTTTTACTCCTCAAAACCATAATAACTGCTGTTACTATCTAGGTGGATGGTATAACATTGGGTGCTAATGTAGCCCAAGGAATGTTATTTTGTGGTTGGTATGTGAAAGAACTGCCCAGATAACCCCTGAGGACTTAATCTTGTCATGACCTCCCGTGTAAAATAAGTACAACCACAAGTCTAGAAACTGCAACTTGGCTTAGTAAAATTATTGAAACCTGAATGTATCTCATTGGTGGAGTAATGGCACGTGCAAGCTTGCGGTACATCCAGCTTGACGGGGACACCGATATCAGGTGAAGTTGCCAACGTCGTGGGTAGTTCAACTATGCTAGGCGTTGCGGGTACAACATCCCTCGCGAACGTATGGGCGTAAACCCATATGGGTGAGATGACGGAAAGGACGAGATACTTCGAAAGGTTATTGTGATGGTCGCTCAACTACATGACTAAGGAATCATGTGGGGTAACGAGTATGACTATCTCTTGTGGGTAAAGTGTACAATCTCTGCAGAGTTAAAAACTGTTTAAGCAGTCGTGACTACGGTCAAAGACGGACATGGGAACTTAACTTGAGTTAGTTCTATTTCAAAAATCTTTGTGGCTGGTATGAAAATTGTGGCGGGCTCACCTAGCCCTGAGATTGGTTTTTGCCTGAGTTTTCAGACTCAGTGATGTTAATAATGGGGTTAGCCCCAGTCAAATAAGCATCAGGTTGAGTTTCCGATGGAGGGAACCTCTGCTGATACAAATATTGCTCAATTACTCTCTTTAATAAAATACAATTTGTTAAAATTACTAAGTGATAGGAATTTATAATTATGATAATTAAAAAATATTACTTTCGCAAATAAAAGAACCGAGCCATCTTTGTAAGCATTATATGTATATTATTGTATTGTGTGTTGGCTCGCGAGCACGGTAGTAGTGCTCATTCTCGCTCTCCCCAAAACCCTTCAGATGACGCAGATGAAGGAGACTATGCATAATACGAGGATCCAGAAGTCAATGAGCAAGAAAATGATGAAGAGTAGTCTAGTTCTGTAGTCTAGGTCTCGTCCCAGTCTAGTGGACTCGTTGTTACTTGCGTACAACCGATATTATCCGGATCCTTGGTTAATATCAGTCGTACACAGGTTGCCCCAGTTACTTACCTCTAGAGAGATGAGCTCTACGCCTTTTGCTTCCGCTGTAGTCTACGTTGCTTTTATGTAATGTAATCAATTTAGCCTGTCCGACTCTTTTGTAAAACTAGACCCGACGTGGTCTATATCACTCTGATGGTTGTAATATATTTGAATGTTTTAATTCACGCCTTGCATGAATGATTCAGCAACGTGCCTGTGAGTGCTATCTACTGATCCAGGGAATAGCACAGTGTTTTCACAGATGATTCGGAATTTGAAAATTCGGGTCCGACAGCAACTTATAGGCTCATGTTGATCAAAATATCTCTAAGCAAATGGGTTAGAAACAAATGTACAAAATCAAATCTAGTATAATCTGAAGAAAAAAACATTAAAAAACACTGTAGGTTGTGTGACTCTAATTTATTAATCCGGATTGATATGTTTTGCATACATCTAAACAACCAAATCAACTGAAGGCAAGGTGTGGTCATGAAGAAAAATCATCCATCATGCTTTCTCACACTATGCAAGTCTTGTATCATCATTTCGTATTTCCTTCTCAGCAGAATTTGTTTTTTTTCTCTTAATATGTAGATCGAATTTCAATTTGAAATTTTGCCATTTCGATCACGAAACTACAAGACGCTCTTGTGTAGATTTTGACATTTTGGAAATTCAGGTTTTTCTTTTCCCCAAGCCTTTTAAACTGAAATATTCGAGGTGGAAGCGTACAACAATTGGTTCGATATCGTAGCAAGTGCATATGTGGCCAACAACAATTAATATTGTCGGTGTTTTAGAACCGATCTTACGTAAAGATTATTTGATTCGGGGGGTCTCCACAATTGATCACGCAGACAAAAGAGACACGGGGATTTTTATACAGGTTCGGGCCTTCTCTAGCGAGAATAACAACCGTACTCCTGTGTGTTTTGTATTGGGTATCCTGATTACAATCAGTGGAAAGACTTGCGCTAATCCTGATTGTATCTCTCCCAAAAAATGGGCCTCCCCCATATCTCTAAAAGACACCTATTTATACTATGTTGTGGTGGTGGTTGTTGTTTCAGGCTAATTAGTCGCCCATTATTGCGTAATAATGAGAGTAATTACTGGAGTAGTAACCTCCCCACACTGTCCAACGGTTATCAATCAGAGATAGTGGAGAATTATCTATAGTTATTTCAGGTATAACTACGTATTTCGACTGCTTAGATTCTCACAATAAATGGGCCTCCTGATGAGTGGACCCAGTTAATCGTGAGGAAGTCGTAGCAGGGCTGGCCATAGCAGAACTTATGACCAGGGGGTAATCATAGAAAGGCTTACGACTGGTTACTGGTCGTAGGAAAACTTACGACCGAATGTAATCGTAGCAGGACTTACGATTACTCCATAGTCATAGAAACACTTACGACTAGGGGGGTGGTCGTAGAAGATCTTACGACCACCTAACTTCCTCTCCCCTTAGAATATTAAGGGGTATACCATATGACGTCTTATTACATTATAATGGGATAATAAAATGAGGATTATTAGATCCTCGTTATCTAGCCCCCCAACTTCAAGTGAAAATAACTTGCTTGGTTGAGGAGTCATAGATGATCTTGTGACCACTAGGAGGTCGTAAAAAAATGTTGAAGGAAAAACTCTTCAACATATGTTTCTCTCGACCAGAAATATGCTTGGTCGAGGTAATTTGTTGAAAATCTCACGATTACAAAGTAGTCGTAGAAAATCTTACGACTTAGGGTAATCGTGGCCTTATGGTCGGAAGTAAAACTTTTCCGATTGGCTTTTCTTTTGATCCGAAGGTCAAGAAGGTAATTTCACTTGAGGTGTGAAAAGAGTCTCGGTACTTTCGAACGGGCAGATTAAAGGTCTGTCCGTTTGAACAATTCCCAAAGCGATGGAAACTGTTGGGCTTCCACGGCGTTTCGTTCCAGGTGCACGGTCATAAAACGGACAGTGGGGATAAACTTAGGGTTCTTACCTTTTCACTGATTGACCCTGATTGTTCATTGCTTTCTCGTCTCTTCCGCCGCCGGTAATACTGTGTGCTTGCTTGGAGTTTTCCCAAATCCAACTCTTTCGTTCATTGAGAGAGAAATGGCTAGGACTGTCTCCAAGTGGGCTGAATCGGAGATGGACGATGTGAAGATGACTGCTCTGGTCGCCGCCGAGAAGATCCCTGAGGGACTACTCGTGAAGTGGATTGCGACGAGCGGAGAGCATTGGCCTTCGGGGGAAGAAGGTCAAATTCTGGTTTTCCAGGCGTACTGTGAGTGCGGCCTTCGATTACCTGCCCACCCTTTCCTCACACTCGCGCTTGAGCACTTTGGGGTGGAATTAGTGAATCTTGGTCCTAATTCCATCACAATGCTGAGCGTGTTCGTGTACTTGTGTGAGGCTTACCTGGGGATTCTGGCGGATCTCGAGCTTTTCCAGTACTACTATGGAATGGCTCGATAGGCCGGGATTACCGGTAGCTGTGGTCTGAAGCTCCACGATGGTAAGTTGAAGGAGTACATTCAGATGTTTACCCGGTTGTCATGGCCGGGGTGGAAGAAGAAGTGGTTTTACTGGGAAGTTACTAAGGAAGACAGTCTCTCATTCGTCGGGAAGGCCGCTGAGAGGTCCTCTTCCTGGGATTCGACTCCCAGTAATCTCGACCGGATAGCCCCCTACATTCAAGCCGTCAAAGACTTGAAGTCGGAGGGGCTTACCGGTTGGCACGTGGTGAAGGACTTCATCTCGCGCCGAATCAGCCCTTTGAAGGCACGAGTCCCTCCTATGTGGAGGTACTCGGGAAAGGACAATCCAACCAGGGATTACAAGGACGGTGAGTAGAAAAACTTACTTTTTTGGCTTTGTCCTTGGTTAATCCCTATTTAGTCTGCTAATCGTGCTGTTTATGTGTTCAGATCTTCCACAGGGGGAGATTGACGCTCGCGTCAGGCTCGTCTGCGAGAAGAGTCCGTCCAACATAGTAGCTCCTCAAATCCTTGCGGTTTTGACTGCAGAAGAGAAAGAGGAGCGCCTAAAGGTAATCGAAAAGATGACTTTGTCTTTAGGCATTTATTGTCGTAAAACGCTTTACGACTAGGGGGTAGCCGTAGGAAAAGCTTACGACTAGGTACTGGTCGTAGAAAAACTTACGACCGGATGTAATCGTAGCATGTCATACGATTGTGTCATAGTCGTAGAGATACTTACGACTAGTGACCGTAGAAGAACTTATGACCACTTTCTTTTTCTGTTTATCAACAGAAAGTAGGCATGGAGAACCGCCAAAACGACGAGGGAGTCGGTCTGGTGGTCATTGGGGCGACTGCGCAGGTGGAGTTAGTGAAGTCCCTTCCAACTAAGAAACGTCGATTGGTAAAAGTCGACGACAAGGGGGGTTCGAGTTCAGCTCCTCCTGCTCCTTTTGCTAAATTTGCCGCGGACATGGCCGCAGCGAAGAAGAAAGCAGAAGAAGCAGCTTTCGCCCTTAAGCGCAAAGTCCCCAAGGTTAAGATACCTTTCTATTACGACAACGAATCTTTCGCAGTTTCTGCTTCTCGTGGCTTTATAAGGCAGCTAGAAAAGGAGAACTGGAAAAGCTTCATATCTTTCGTGAAGGAAACCGCTGCTCCAGTGGGACCCGAGGCCAAAGGGAGCAGTGCTCTGAAAGTGGTTGGGACTGACCTTGACCATTCGGAGGGTCAGGAGGATGAAACTCCCGATGTCCCATTTGAATCTCAACCAATGATGGTTGAGAAGAAGTCAAAGAAATCTTCCGTTGGGAAGGTTGCTTCCAAGTTTCGAGTTAGGTCCATTGCGCAGAGGTATGTAAAAAACATAAGTGTAAGGACCGCATTTACTCTTTGTTTTTTACGAGTTGACTTACTTCTGCATTTTGTGATCTCAGCTCGCCGCCTTCAGCCCCCAGGGATACTCCTATGGAGAAGCCCGCTGTCACCTCTTCAAGTATCGAAGGTGTGACTGCGGCAGTAGCTAGAGCTCTAGCTACTGTTCCTGCAGTGGAAGAAGTCGTTACCGCCGAAGTTGCTACGACCACCGGGGTTGTCGTAGGTACTGAAGAGGAGGCGAGAGAGGGCTCGAGGGAGACACCAGAGGTCGGTGGTGGTGAGAGCTCCGACCACCGTGCCGGTAAGGAGGTTGTCGAGGACGTTCCTTCCAGCCCTCCAGGTGGTGCTCCCGTCACCGAGTCAGAGGAAGAAGAGTACTTCAACTTTTGCTCTGATTTCTTTGGCCCGGATTCTATCGTAGGATCTTCTGCCTATCGATCACGCGACCGAGTTCCTCACCCCAGCAGCATTCCCAATTGCGGGGATGTCTTTGACAATGAACGTCTCGAAGGGGTTTGGTGGAAACGAGTCGAGGAGATGCATGGGCTGAAGGATCCGTCGCGAATAGTCTCCATGTTTGCTTGGTCAAATATGAATATAAGTATTCATCGATACTCACGTTTGGTTTTATCTCTGTCTCTTGTCGTTTTTCTCCCTTGTAGAGAGCCATAGAGCAAGTCGCTACGATTTGCGAATATAATCGGCAACTTGTCAAGTTACGACAAGAGAAGGCAGTACTCTGCGAGCAAGCAGAGAGGTGGTGAGTAACCGATTCTCGTAATCGTTTTTCAAACTGATTACTTACTCAGTACTCGTAGAAGATTGTCGTAGAAAACTTACGACTCGGTACTAGTCGTAGAAGAACTTACGACCAGGGGGTAATCGTAGAAAAACTTACGATTATCCATCGGCCGTAGAAATACTTACGACCGCTCGTCTGTGTATTCATGTCTTCCCTTTACCTTTCAGGTTTAAGAGCGACGAAAAGACTTTAGCTGATTCACTCGACTTCGAGAAAGCCGAGGCGAAAAAGCTAAGGGATAAGGCCGCTGACCTCCTGAAGAAGCTTCAGGAGGCTAACTCTGCAACTCAGCAGTTGCAGGAAAAAATATACAGTACGTGGAGTTACGACTGCTTTTGATCTTAATCTTTGCCTTCTTGACCTCTCATTCTTTCGCAGAAAAAGAAGTAAAAAATAAGGCCCTTCAAACCGAGGTGGGGGCTCTTCGGGCCGAGGTCCAGGAGAAGTCCTCGGTCATCCGCGAGATCTCCCGCATCGCGAAGGATAAAGACCAAGAAATTGAGAATCTAGGCTCTCAATTAGCAGGTAAGTAGGACTTTACCTACTATTAAATCATTTTATCTTCCCGTAGAATCGTTTTACTTAATTAACCCTTACTCCTTTCAAAGCGATTGATTGAAATAAAATGACTCCACGAGGCTTCGACTTGTACCCAGGAGGAGATGAAGTCGATGAAGATCTTCAAGACAACATTTCGCTTCTGAACAATGTACTCGATGGGCTCCGTGCCAGGAAGGTCGCCCCTCGCGATGGCACGATGGCCGCTCATACGAGTGCCATTGGAGAGCAAGTCGGTACCTTGCAAGAGTTGGTGTCTTCTCTGAAGACCAACCAGAATGATTCGATAAGGGAAGCGGTCAAAGGAGCTGTGAGCTTTGTTTTAGCAAAGCTCAAAGCTCGTGACCCTAACCTTAACCCTCATTCCGTTGAAGCCGACTTCGACTGCACCGAATCTGAAGCAGAACGGCTGATCGAGGAGATGCAGTCGGTCAGTGAGAAGGTCGCGGAGGAGATGCAGATAGAGTCTCCTTCATCAGAGTAGTTTGTAATAGGGATCTGTAAAGACAAGTCTTTTTTGGCGATGCGCAAATATATGATCTTTTCTTTTTTCCTGCAAATTATCTCGTAAAGTAGTCAGTAACTCGTAACATAACGAAAAATGGAAGAAATAATCAGACCAGATATGAGTGATTGCTCCTTTCTCCTTCTTTTTCCCTGCGAATCATCTCGTAGAGTAGTTAGTAACTCGTAAGATGATAACTCAGAAAAACCAAGACTAAGAAATGAAGTCATGTTTATAACTTTATCCTAGCCTCTGACTATTTACTTAGTTTATTGGAATAAACTAAGAAAATAGTAAAGAAAGGGTTTCTGAAAACAGAGAGGTTTATTCGACTTATAGTTCTCGCGTATCGATTATCTTGCTCTAGTCGAAAGAATAAAAAACAGATCGATGCTAGGAAGTTCCCTCTAGTGGGCAGGATCATGTGCAGAGAAAAAAGGCTTCGACTAGGTGATGTTTCCATCTCCTACTAGTTTAATCAAATCGAAAACGACAACTTGAGTGAAACAAACATCTAGAGTACCTTAGAGATTTATTCGACTGTTTTCGATTTACCTGACAAGTTTGTCCTGGCAGCAAGAGTAGGAAACGGAACGACGCTAGGAAGTTCCTTCTAGTGGGCAGGACCACGTGCAGAAAGGAGAAGCTTCGACTAGGTGTGTTTCTTCCTCCGACTAGTGAAAACCGATCAAGTTTACCCAAAATGGTCAAACAAATCTCAAAAATGCGCTCTTCTTAGAGTTATTTTTCAAAATGAATAAATAAACTAAGGTGACATGAAATTGCTTAAGAATTTTCGACTATGTTTCCTACCCCGAAAAGCTTTGTACTGGTAGCAACAGTTAAGAACAAAGCAACACTAGGAAGCTCCTTCCAGCGGGCAGGACCACATGTAGAGAGGGGAGACTTCGACTAGTTTTGATGTCCTTATTCCGACCAGTATAAAGGGAAAATGAGCATATGAATGATAGTAAAAAATAAAAGCAAATTTCAAAGAAAGACAAAAAGGATAGGATGAACCTGGTACTTTATTGTCGTAGAAGCTTGTTACACATAGAATTTACGTAACTGGTCAATGTTCCAAGAGTTTGAGAGAACACAACCATCTTCCATTGCAAGTCGTACCGATCCTGGACGCGTAACTTCGACCACAGTGTAAGGACCTTCCCATTTGGGGGAAAGTTTGTTCCGATTAGACTGGGATTGGATAAGCTTCAATACCAAGTCACCTACATCGAGGCTGCGAGGTTGGACCTTACGATCATAGTATCTGGGCAGGGCTTGTTGGTAGATTGCGCAACAGATTAAAGCCTGGTCCCTCGTTTCCTCGAGCAGGTTGATGTCATCTGCTCAAAGCTGTTCTTGGATGGAGTCGTTAAAAGCTTCGACTCGTGCTAACCTGATCTTTAGTTCTGGCGGAAGCATGGCTTCTGCACCAAAGACTAGAAAAAAGGGTGTCTCCCCTGTAGCTCGACTAGCTGTCGTGCGAATTACCCATAATACTGAAGGTAATTCTTGTACCCAAGCCTCCGAGCGCTTGACAAGCTGATCGAAGACTTGGGTCTTGATTCCCTTCATTATTTGGCCATTCGCTCTTTCGACCGCCCTGTTGCTTTTTGGGTGGGCAACAGAAGCGTAACACAAACAAGTTCCCAACTCGTCGCAAAATTTCTGAAATTTTGCGCTGGTAAATTGTTTGCCATTGTCTGTGATAATTCGACTTGGTACTCCAAATCGAGTAATCACGCATCTCATCATGAACCGTTTTGCTACTTCCATTGTTATCCCAGTCACAGGCTCAGCTTCTATCCATTTTGTGAACGTGTCGATGGCCACAAAAGGAATTCGAAACCTCCTGGAGCTCTGGGTAACGGTCCTAGGATATCAAGACCCCGGGTCGCAAAAGACCAAGACAGAGGAATTGTTTGCAACGCCTGAGCCAGCTGGTGTATTTGCCGGCTATGAAACTGACACTGTACACACTTTTTAACCAGCTCCCTGGCATCGTAGAGGGCTGTTAGCCAATAAAAACATTGTCGAAAGGCTTTACCAACCAGCGTTCTGTAAAAAGTATGAGTTCCACAGATGCCTCCGTGTATGTCGTGAAGGAGTTTTAATCCTTCGGTCTGCGGAATACATCGCATGAGTACCCCTTGTGTTCCTCTTTTATAAAGGACACCTTCGACCAAAGTATACATTTTGGCTTTTCGGGATAATCGATCTGCTTTGAGATCGTCGTCGGGTATGGAACCCGTCTGAAGATACTTGTAGATGGGTGTCCTCCAGGTATCTTCGTACTCTAGAGGGGCTGTTTCCATAGGAGGCGTCTCTAGTTCCTCAACTAGGGACGGTTTCTGAAGTTGCTCTAGAAACACCCTTTTCGGTACTTAGGATCGGGAGGAAGCTAGACGAGCCAATTGGTCTGCGAGGAAATTATCCTTTCGAGGGATAAATTGTACCTCAAAGCCCAAAAAGTTCTTTTCTAACTTTCAAACTTCCGATAAGTACCAGGACATGGTCGGATTAGAGCACTGGTACTCTTTTCCGACTTGATTCACGACTAGTTGAGAGTCTCCTCTCACCAGTAGTGGTCGAATCGAGAGCGCTTTTGCGGCTCGTATGCTAGCTAGCAAACCTTCGTACTCTACCACATTGTTAGTGGCCTGAAAGTTTAATTGTATGGCATACTTTATGGTCTCTCCGGTAGGAGATTCCAGGACCACCCCAGCCCTCGAGCCACTTATCGTAAGTGACCGTCAAAGTACATCGATCCGCGGTGGTGGAATCGTCTTGGGGATCTGAGCAGGTTCGAGATTTGTCCATTCGGCGACAAAGTCGCCAAGATCACGGGATTTAATGGCGTTCGGGACACGAAATGGATGTCGAGCGTCCCAAGTTCGTGACCATTTGCCATGCGTCCATTGTTTCCCTAATGCGGAGGATCGCTCCCAAGGAAACTCGGGCGGCCTGACTAGTTTGTGCGCTTTGAAAATAATACGCGATTTCCTCGAAGACATAAGGAGGGCATATAGAAGCTTTTGAACACGAGGTGCGCTCCTTAGGTCCGTGTAAAACTTCACTAACGTAGTAAATCGGTGGTTATGCGTTCTCACGTTCTCACGACCGACCTGCGCTCCTTGCACGTGGCGTGGCGGCTAGATAAATTAGGCGTCTCTCACGGTTTGGAAACGAGCAGAGCACTTGTAAGATACCTCTTGACTTCCTCGAATGCTAGGTTAACCTCTTCTGACTACTCGAAGCCCTCATGTTTCCTTAGAAGTTTGAAGAAAGGCAGTCCTTTTTCTCCCAGACGCGTGATGAAATGACTTAATGCCGCCATGCATCCTGTGAGTTTCTGGACTTCTTTTTTCGTCGTCGGGGGACGCATCTGGGTGATGGCTTTTATCTTTTCAGGATTTGCTTCGATTCCCCGTACGGAAACCAAGAATCCAAGCAATTTCCCTGAAGAGACCCCGAACACACACTTCTCGGGATTAAGCTTCAAATGGTGTTTTCTGAGGTTGTCGAAAGTCTCCTGTAAGTCTATGATATGATTGAGTTGTTTGCTGCTTTTTACAACCAGATCATCAACGTAGGCCTCTAGGTTTCTGCCTAGTTGAGGAGCAAAAGTTGTTTGCATCAAACGCTGAAAAGAAGCCCCAGCATTTTTTAAACCAAATGGCATTTTGACATAGCAAAATATTCCAAATGGTGTAATAAATGCGGTCTTTTCTTCATCTTCTCGACACATACTGATCTGGTGGTAACCAGAGTATGCATCTAGAAAACTCAACATCTCACATCTGCGGAGAGTCAACGGTGATCGTCACGAGTAAAGGAAATCATCTTTTGGACAAGCTTTATTAAGATCAGTAAAGTCTACGCACATACGCCATTTGTCGTTCGACTTTCTAACCATTACAAGGTTGGCCAACCACTCTGGGGTGGTTGACTTCTCTTATGAAGCCTGCTTTAAGGAACTTGTCCAATTCTGACCTAATAGCATCTCATCGATCAGGGGCAAATCTCCATAACTTTTGTTTTACGGGTAATTTACCAGGCCGTAAAGCTAGCCTCTGCTCGATCACTTCCCTGGGGACTCCGGGCATGTCAGATGCTTGCCACGCGAAGACATCTACATTTGCTCGGAGGAAAGTGATGAGGGTGTCTTCCTATTTGGGGTCGGAAGAATCCCCTATGCGAACAATCTTCAAGGGCTCCTCCGCGTCCAGAGGAACCTCTTTGACCTGGTCGTTCGGCTTTGGTGCAGCTTTAGGCTTCGACTTGCTAGTCAAAGGCTGACTTTCGTCTCGAGTTGGTAATTGTCCAACCATCTCGAGGGAACGACGGTCGCAAGAGTGCGCCATCTTCTTGTCACAATATATTATGATTACTCCTTTGGGACCTGGCATCTTAAGACATTGATACCCATAATGAGTAGTTATTAACAATTTTGCCAAAGTAGGTCGTCCAAGTATGGCATTATATGTCGTATCCAAATCGACCACATCAAAGGAGACCTTCTCTGTCCTGAAATTGCTTGGTGAGCCAAACGTTAAAGGAAGAGAAACTTGGCCAATTGGTTTGGCGAAGACCCGGAGTCCCCAGTCGCAGAGATAGCATGGATCATGGCAGCCACTGTGATCTCTACCCGACTCAGTGCACCGTCATCATCCCCAAGAACCGGTGCGGCCCGACATTCGAGACCCGCATCGGGAGGATTGCGCGCATAAGAGTGTCGACACCCGGTCCAGTGGTGAAGCCGATATAGATGCATGGGGGTACAGTTGTACCCCTAAAATTTTTACACAAAAATCTGGTATATACTCCCTTTAATACATAAAGTATACACTACACATACTAATATACATACTCCTCAACTCCTAGCAGCCCATTTAGCATTAGGCCCAACAGAATATGAGAATCAAGCTGTAACATCCCAATTTTCTGAGCTTAAAAAAATCTTTTAATAGTTAGTAGGAGAAAATTCACCATTTGGTTTTTATTTGAATTTAATTTCACAAGCTTAATATTGGACTTTGCAATCAAAAACGTTTAATGTGAATAATCCCAAGTGGAACAATGGCCAAAACTATTTTATTTGGGTTCTATGTGCTCAGATATATTTTCTAGATTTTTCTAGAATTTTTCTGAGTCCATTTGCTAATTTCTATTGCTTATTTGAATTTCTGGTATTTTCTAAAATAGAAAAGCTATTTATAATCTCAAAATCCTCTCGAGCCTAATCTTTCAGGCCCAACCCTATTCCTTGACCCACGGCCCGACTCATGCGCCTGACCAGATTCACCGCGCGCCTCGCTTTGACATGCGGGCCCGCATGTCGACCTCTCCTCTCTCTCGGCGCCTCGCTCGTTCTCCACCGTCCGTCGAGGATGAGCGGCTAGATGCGCGTGAGGTAACGAGCGGTCGAATGTTCCTTTGATTGTGGGTCGTTCGATCGGATCTGAGCAGTCGAATCGTGAGTCGTTCGCGGCCGCATCGTTTACGCCGCGCGCGTCTAACCTTAGCCAGCGGCGTGTGGGTCCCACCCGCCACGTCATCATCGTCTCCGAGTCGGGGCGGCCGGGACTCGCCGCCACCCGCTTTTCGCCGTTCGTGCCTGGACTCTCCCGAGCCTCGGGTATAAAGGGAGGCGACCCTCGGTCTCCACACTCCAACCGCGCGCCGCCGCTCGAAACCTAACCTAGGCGCCGTAAAAGCTCGGAGAAGCGTCTGCGCGCCCAACTCCGGCGAGCTTGTTCTCGCCGTTGGTGCCGCGCGCCTCTTCGTCGCACCCTCGGCATCGCGCGGGCTCCTCTACCTCTCTGGTGGCCTTGGTTTCGCGGAAGATCGCCGTAGCTCCGATCCGTCGAGCCCGAATCCTCTCGCCGCTCTTCTCTCACCGCGGCCACGGCGAGCGTTCCGTGCACGGTGAGCACACCGCGTGATCCTCGTGTCATCCTCTACCTCCGGTACCACCCACCACCGGTGAAAGCGCCGCCGTTCGCGGAACCCTCGATCCCCGAGCGCCGCCGTCGTCGGGTCGGCGTGGCACGCCATCTCACCGCCACCTCGGCGCGTGCCTCGTGTCGCCCGCGTGGAGCCCCGTCAGCGTCCACGTGCGCGCCCACGTGGTAGTCCACCGGTTCCAGATTCAATCGGCTCGGTAGACTTGGTCTACCGTGAGCCATCTCACTGACATGTGGGTCCCACATGTCAGGTTTTTCTTTTATTTATCTTTTTCTGAAATTACGAGGGTGGCGTCGTGATTGCGCAATAATCCGATTTTCTTTAGAAATAATTCGGAAATTCAAGAAAATCCAAATTAGGGTTTTTTTTAGATTTCCAATCTTCCAAAGCCCATAACTTTTGCATCCTAACTCCGATTGAGCCCATTAAAATTTCTAAATTTGTCTAAATTCAAGTTCTATTTATCTGAGATTTTTATTTAATTTTTGGAGTTAGTTTTGCCTCTGTTATTTATTTGTTTTGTTTGTTTTTGTTTAGTTTTGAGTAGACGTCGATTAAATCGGAAATTTTGTGGAAGAAGGAGCACCCCAAGATCAAGACCAGTACATAGACCTTTTCCAAGGCAAGTCATACCTTTGATCATCTTGAACCCAGTTTTCAAATTACTTTATTTCAAAGCATCTTGCATTCTATTTTAATTATTTATTTAAATGCTTTGGGTATAGTTATTATCAATTTGTTATAACACCTTGGCCTTGTATGTCATATATCCTTGTCACCTAGATTGGTTATTAGTTGGTATTATTATAGAACCAACGTGGGTTGGTTAGATCGAGTACAATTGCTTAGCCATGCCACGAGTCATCATCTCATGTGAGTCGCAAACATTAAATCGACTAAGTGATTATGGAACTTTGTGTAAAGCGTGTGCTATGTGTTATTACTTCGTGATGGCATGTGTTGCACTAAAACCAAGCCCAGGTGGTAAAGGATTTAGGCGAGGCAAGTGGTGGAGGCGTGTGACATGGTGGTCTATGTGATGGGAATGATGGTCTATGTGACTTAGTTAGAACATGGAAGTCTTGCCTTGGTCAATTAAGGACTTAACTTTGTGCGCCATTGAACCGAGCCTTCTTTGTGCGACCACATGCACGTATGGGGCGGGCCTAACTTAGTAAGTTATGGATTCTCGGCATTGATGTTCGGTGGATAGGTTAGGTGTGTGACAGGGTGGAGGTGTGACTACTTGGTGGTTGCATCGCGGGGCGATTCGTCTTCCTGTCCAATGGTGTGTGTTATACCAATTCTATGTGAGTGGTATAGCGGTTTGTAAGCACACCGGGAATGTCAATGGTTGAGATGAAGTTTCGAACTGTTTTATTACGATTGGTGCTTGCTACACTAGTTGTATCTTGTGGGTAAAGTGTACAACCTCTGCAGAGTGTTAAATTAATCTATTCGGATAGCGCGTCATGATCATGGACATGCTCGGGATTTCACACGAGGGTAGTTTTATAAAATGTTGGAATGGGAGTGTGTGACCTCAATCATATGGCTATGTGAAATAATCTGCTTAGTGTGTGTCTTTGTGAAAACAAGCTGTTAAATTAATATTGTCTATTTGTTTTGAAGTATGTTTTCAATCTATTATTGTATTCAATTGCAAATGTTGCTTTCATGCAAAAGAACCACGAAGCCTTTTCTTTGGAATAAGCTGCATCTATACATTGCATTACGTGGTATGATTTGCAGTCTTGTTGTGTACTCACGCTTGTTGTAAAACTTGCGCCAAACCTCTGAAGAGGAGGAGTCTATGCACGCTTTGAGGAGGAGTTCGTTGAAGGCCGATCGTTCGTTAAGTGCGGAACCCGATCGGTTGCTGTGGTGAATTGGTGGGATCTCTGTTGGAGTTATTTCCGTTCATTCTTTGCTTTATTTCTGTTGGCCTGCGTGGCTTAATAAGTGTAAACTCGACCATAAGGTCAAAACCCTTATTTGTTATTCAAACTAATCGTTTACTTTATTTATCGCTTGTGTGGATCGATATTTACCTATGTTAACCTGTGTGCACTAGCGTGATCTGGACTAGTGCAAAGATATACAGAGGGTTCGAAATCGTGATGCAGGTCCCGACATAGGTGGTATCGAGCCATCTTGTTGTGAGTCTTGACCTTAGTTAGATTGGCCGTCTTTAGAGTGTCCAAATTATTTTCTAAAGAAAAATTAACTTGCAAGGTTAATTAATTGCTTAACTCTCCTCATATCTCTCTTGCCTCAACTATTGCTATAATCCTTTCTCTCCCGCTGTTTTAAAATTGCTCTTACCAGTTAAATGCTGTCTTGACAGATGCCTGCATCTTGAGCTACGGTGGCGCTTTGGAGGTTATCTTTGCCGAGCTTTGGAAGGCATTGCGGGTTCTTGGAGGTTTTGATCGTCCGTGTGCGTCGGCAATACCGGGCGGTGAATGGACAAAACCGTGGAGTGATCTGTCGCTTTGACGATCGCGCCAGAGGAGCGACAAGGCAAGCCAACCTTCGCGTCTCGTGAGGAAGATCACTTGGTGGAAGGTATCCGAGTCGTCGCGCTTGGCCATGCCGTATCGCAACATCTACGCCGAGCTTGAGACACCGTCTTCCGTTACCACCCAGTAGCTGCACTGTGGACTTGCCAAAGACGCTACCGTCCACGAAGGAGAGAGCAACGCTTCTGATCGTGCACCTCGCCCGATTCGTGGCCGCCAGAGAGAAGCTTTGGAGAGAACCATCACGGAGTTGGATCATGTCTATGAGGCCTTGCAGAGTCAAGAGAAGGTCGCCACTCTGCGGGAGATTCTCTCGACCAAGTCCCGAAGAAGAGGAAGACCCGAGGAGGACTCGAAGAAGATCGAGAGGAAGGCCAGTTGAGCCCAAGAAGATGCGAGCGGAGGAGCAGGCGGGCGGTTGCAGACGAGAGCGCTGTTCTGCTGCACGATTCGAGCATCGGATCGGTTTGCCAAGATGCCGCTCACTTCCGAGTCTGACCGTCGGGGCGTCGCGCGGTTGCGGAGGCTTTCTCGAGTAGTTGGTCTTAGTTCCGATTTCGAGCTTAGCGATTTGATTTAGTGAGTCGCCCTTTAGGCGGTAGTTTTGTGTGCTTAGGTCGTTGTTTTCTTTTGTGTGCAAGTATGAGCTGCAAAGGCCCTTAGGCATTTGTTGCAGCCATGCTAAGACCCTAAGTAATAAAGGTATTTCATTTGAGTTTCTTGAGCTGTGTTTTGTTGGGTTTAACCTACCCCCTGCTTAGTTCTCAACTTATCTTGTGCTTGCTACCTTATCTAACCCATGGAGCTTCGCCAGATGGTCTCAACCCGTCAGATTGCTGCAAGTGGTTCCGGCACCCCAGCGTCGAGGAGCAATGAGCAACCAGCCGCAGGAGCAGTTCCGCCACAAGCACCCCTAATTGACTTGCAGAACTTTGGAGCTTTCATGGCGGCCGCACTCGGTGATGAATACTATGATGACTCGGATGCAAGCTATGAACAACCAGAACAACAACAACAATCAACAGTATGGAGCCCCAGCTGCTCATGGTCACCATGGACCATCCAAACTTGCAGAATTTATGAGGACTCGTCCACCAACCTTTTCTGTACACGTCTCTCCAGTGGAAGCAGATGATTGGCTCAGAGTTATTGAAAGAAAGCTGCTGATCACTCGGTCGGCGATCGTGAAAAGGTTACGTATGCCACTCACGGATGGAAGGCACCATTGCTGAATGGTGGGAGAACTTCGTGCCGCCCATGAGGCGCCACGGGATATCACAGGGAGGAATTTTCTGCGACATTCGCCAAAGATCATGTACCGAAGGCATAATCGATCGAAGAAGGATGAGTTCCGCGCTCTCAAGCAGGAGCTATGTCGATGTCGACTATCTCAACAAGTTTTCTCGGCTAGCTCGCTATGCGGCGAGAAGATGTAGCTACGGACAAGGCTCGCCAAAGCCGTTTTACGAAGGGCTAAACAACGGGTGCAAGTCGGTTTGATCGCCCATACTTTTCACGATTTCAAGAGCTGGTCAACAAAGCTTTTGTTCTAGAGGACAAGCGCAAGGAACGGAGGATAGCATGCGCCGGATGGCTCGGCAAAGGGAACCATCGATCCAAGAGAGGCAAAACGATGCGGCCGCAGTTCAACGAGTTTCCACCCTGACCGTTGAGCACTGCACCAACTTCAGCACCCGTCGGTGCCGAACTTCCGCAACCTGCACCGTCAGCGGTCCGAGAAGCAACGAGAATGCACCAAAGGTGCATTCGCTTTATCGTCAACGGGACATTTGCAACGGTGTCGCAAAGGGGAACAATCACTCGATGCGCTTCAACCTTGGAGCTACTCCATCCAAACGCCCGACACGTGCATCAACCAAGGAGCTTCACAAGTTGCCGGTCAAGCGGGAGGAGCACCTCGATGCGTGATCGAGGCGTGTCAACCACGTCACTCGGAAGGAGCCGAGAATCACGGGCGTCGTCTTGGGTAAGTTTACGTTAACTCGATACACATCGGTTTTGTTTGATTACGGAGCTTCGCATTCGTTTGTTTGGAATATTTGCAACCAAGAATAAATTGGAAGTTATGCAACTTAAGCATACTCTGTTAGTCGATCGCTGGAGCGAGCTAAGTACTAGAGTGGGATGTTTAGGAGCTAAGTTACTCATAGGCGGAGTTGAGTTTCTAGCCAACCTAAGCGTCCTAGATACCCAAACCCTAGATGTCATTCTTGGCATGGATTGGTTATCAAGCACAAAGCGTGCTAGATTGTGGCGAAGAGCCGTAACGATCGAGGACGCCAAAGGAAACAAGGTAGAGTTTCTAGCCACCTCGGTTCGTGATGGACATCGGCGGTGAAGCGATCGAAGACCCTTTCCTTAGAAGAAGTGCGATCGTCGGTGATTATCGGATGTGTTTCGGAGGAATTACGGGAATGCCACCGGATCGTGACATTGAGTTTGTCATCGACCTAGTGCGAGGACAGCACCAATTTGAAGAGACCTTATCGGATGCCGGTAGATGAATTGGTAGAGATGAAGAAGCGGATAGAAGAACTTCTTGAGAAAGGTTTTGTGAGACCTAGTTCGTCGCCATGGGGAGCGCCAGTGTTGTTTGTCAAGAAGAAAGATGGAAGTATGAGGATGTGTATTGATTACCGTTCTCTCAACGAGGTCACCATCAAGAACAAGTACCCATTACCCCGGATAGATGATCTGTTTGATCAGATGAAAGGAGCCGGATTATTCTCAAAGATCGACCTGCGATCAGGTTACCACCAGCTAAAGATTTGTCCTAAGGATATACCGAAGACCGCTTTCTCAACGCGGTATGTACATTATGAGTTCTTAGTCATGTCCTTTGGTCTGACTAATGCCCCGGCCTATTTCATGAACATGATGAATAAAGTATTCATGGAATATTTGGACAAATTCGTAGTTGTGTTCATTGATGATATTCTAGTGTACTCCAAGTCGGAGGAAGAACACGCTGAGCATTTAAGGATAATATTGGAAAAGCTCAGAGAGCATCAGTTGTATGCCAAGTTCAGTAAGTGTGATTTTTGGAAGAAGGAAGTGGATTTCCTTGGTCACGTGATGACAGCCGAGGGAGTAGCAGTTGACCCCGGTAAAGTTAAAGCAGTGTTACATTGGGAGCAGCCCAAGACCGTGACTCAGATTCGCAGTTTCTTGGGAATGGCAGGTTATTACCGTCGTTTTATCGAAGGATTCTCATCAATTGCTAAGCCCCTTACGCAATTGTTGAAGAAGGAGAAAAAGTTCACTTGGACTCCAGCCTGTGAGGAAAGTTTTCAAGAGTTGAAGAAGCGTTTGACTTCACCCGATCTTGATCTCGCGGATATTCGCAAGGATTTCGATATCTATTGTGATGCTTCGCGTCAAGGATTAGGATGCGTCCTGATGCAAGAAGGAAGAGCTGTCGCTTATGCGTCAAGATAGTTGAGACCTCACGAGGAGAATTACCCTACTCATGATCTGGAATTAGCTGTCGTAGTGCATGCTTTAAAGATTTGGCGTCATTACCTCATTGGTAATCGCTGTGAAGTCTACACAGATCATAAGAGTCTAAAATATATCTTCACCCAGTCAGATTTGAATATGAGACAGAGAAGATGGTTGGAATTGATCAAGGATTATAATCTTGGAATCCTCTACCATCCCGGAAAAGCCAACGTAGTTGCAGACGCTCTAAGTCGTAAGAGTTACTGCAATGCTTTGGAAGTAAAGGAAAGTTGCCCGGAACTTTATGAAGAATTTCAGAAGCTAAAGCTAGAAGTTGTGTCCGAAGGATTTGTAGCCAATTTGGAAATCAGTCTACCTCGAGAAGCAAATTCGTGAAGCACAACCAAAGGATCCCGTGTTGTCAGAAATCAAGATCAAAATGGCAGAAGGGAAATTCAAAGATTTCACCAAGGATGATCAAGACATACTCTGGATTAATGGTCGTATCTGTGTACCAGACATCGATGGTCTAAGGCATTTAATCTTAAAAGAAGCCCATGACTCAAAGTATTCAATCCACCCTGGAAGTACCAAGATGTACCAGGATGTTAAGACCAAATTCTGGTGGCCAAATTTGAAGCGAGAAGTCGCAGAGTTCGTTGCCTTGTGCGACACCTGTCAGAAAGTAAAGGCAGAACACCAGAGACCAGCAGGTTTGCTGCAACCGTTGAAGATTCCAGAATGGAAGTGGGAAGAGATCGGAATGGATTTCATTACGGGTTTACCCAAGACTCAATCCGGGTTACGATTCGATCTGGGTAATAGTCGATCGTTTGACCAAATTCGCCCATTTCCTGCCTGTCAAAACCACATACTCAGGAGATCGCCTTGCAGAGTTGTACATGGCCAGAATTGTCAGTTTGCACGGTGTGCCCAAGAAGATAGTATCAGATTGAGGATCGCAGTTCACCTCTCGTTTTTGGCAAAGTTTGCATGAAGCATTGGGTACCCATCCGAATTTGATGCGCGTATCATCCACGAGCAGATGGACAGACTGAAAGAGTCAATCAGATATTGGAGGATATGCTGAGAGCTTGTGCTCTAGCTAATGCTACCCGATGGGATAAAAGTTTACCGTATGCAGAGTTCTCGTACAACAACAGTTATCAGGCTAGTCTGCAGATGTCACCATTTGAAGCTTTTTATGGCCGTGCCTGCCGAACCCCGTTGAATTGGTCAGAAACAGCTGAACAACGTATTCGGTCCAGACATCATTCAGGAAGCAGAAGAACAAGTGGCCATGATAAGAGAAAGATTGAAGATAGCTCAGTCCAGGCAGAAGAGCTATGCTGATAATCGTCGCCATGATCTCAGCTTTGAACCCGAGGATTTCGTTTATCTTGGTGACCCGCTCGAGGTGTCAAAAGGTTTCATGCCAAAGGGAAGCTTGCCCCTAGGTATGTTGGTCCGTTCAAGATTCTGGAACGCCGTGGAGAAGTTGCTTATCAGTTGGATCTACCGCAGTCGTTAGCAGGAGTGCATGATGTCTTTCATGTCTCGCAATTGAAGAAGTGTCTTCGTGTGCCAGAAGAGCAAGCCCCGTTGGAATCAATTGATCTAAAGGAGGATCTTACCTACAAGGAGCAGCCAGTCAAGATTTTGGATGTCGCAGAGCGCCTCACCCAAGCAAGGCTGTTCGTTTTGCAAGGTCGGTGGAGCAACCACTCGGAAGGAGAAGCCACGTGGGAGCGTGAAGAAGAGCCAAAGCCGAGTTTCCTAGCCTTTTCTCTAGCTAGCCTGAATCTCGGGGTCGAGATTCCTTTAAGGGGGGAGGTTTGTAACATCCCAATTTTCTGAGCTTAAAAAAATCTTTTAATAGTTAGTAGGAGAAAATTCACCATTTGGTTTTTATTTGAATTTAATTTCACAAGCTTAATATTGGACTTTGCAATCAAAAACGTTTAATGTGAATAATCCCAAGTGGAACAATAGCCAAAACTATTTTTTTGGGTTCTATGTGCTCAGATATATTTTCTAGATTTTTCTAGAATTTTTCTGAGTCCATTTGCTAATTTCTATTGCTTATTTGAATTTCTGGTATTTTCTAAAATAGAAAAGCTATTTATAATCTCAAAATCCTCTCAGGCCTAATCTTTCCGGCCCAACCCTATTCCCGCCACCACGCCCAGCCCGACTCATGCGCCTGACCAGTTCACCGCGGCGCCTCACTTTGACATGCGGGCCCGCATGTCGACCTCTCTCTCTCTCCGGCGCCTCGCTCGTTCTCCACCGTCCGTCGAGGATGAGCGGCTAGATGCGCGTGAGGTAACGAGACGGTCGAATGTTCCTTTGATTGTGGGCGTTCGATCGATTTGAGCAGTCGGATCGTGAGTCCGTTTCGCGACCGCATCGTTTCGCGCGCGCGCGCCCTAACCTTAGCCAGCGGCGTGTGGGTCCCACACCGCCACGTCATCATCGTCTCCGAGTCGGGACGGCCGGACTCGCGCCGCCCGCTTTTCGCCGTTCGTGCCTGGACTCTCCCAGCCTCGGGTATAAAGGGAGGTAGCCCTCGGTCTCGCGCTCCAACCCGCGCGCCGCCGCTTAGAACCCTAACCTAGCGCGCAAAGCTCGAGAAGCGATCTGCGCGCGCAACTCCGGCGAGCTTGTTCTCCGCCGTTGGTGCGCCGCGCCTCTTCGTCGCACCCTCGGCATCGCACGAGCTCCTCTACCTCTGGTGGCCTTGGTTTCGCCGGAAGATCGCCAGTAGCTCCGATCCGTCGAGCCCGAATCCTCTCGCGCTCTTCGCTCACCGCCGCCGCCACGAGCGTTCCGTGCACGGTGAGCACACCGCGTGATCCTCGTGTCATCCTCTACCTCCTGGTACCACCCACCACCGGTGAAACGCCGCCGTTCGCGGAACCCTCGATCCCCGAGCCGCCGTCGTCGGGTGCGGCGTGGCACGCCACCTCACCGCCACCTCGGCGCGCGTCGGCGCCGTGCCCTCGTGTCGCCGCGTGGAGCCCCGTCAGCGTCCACGTGCGCGCCCACGTGGTAGTCCACCGGTTCCAGATTCAATCGGCTCGGTGAGACTTGGTCTCACTGTGAGCCATCTCACCGACATGTGGGTCCCACATGTCGGGTTTTCTTTATTTATCTTTTTCTGAAATTCGAGGGTGGCGTCGTGATTGCGCAATAATCCGATTTTTCTTTAGAAAATAATTCGGAAATTCGGAAAATCCAAATTAGGGTTTCTTTTAGATTTCCAATCTTCCAAAGCCCATAACTTTTGCATCCTAACTCCGATTGAGCCCATTCAAATTTCTAAATTTGTCTAAATTCAAGTTCTATTTATCTGAGATTTTTATTTAATTTTTGGAGTTAGTTTTGCCTCTGATATTTATTTGTTTTGTTTGTTTTTGTTTCGTTTGCGAGTAGACGTCGATTCGTCGGGAAATTTTGTGGAAGAAGGAGCACCCCAAGATCAAGACCAGTACATAGACCTTTTCCAAGGCAAGTCATACCTTTGATCATCTTGAACCCAGTTTTCAAATTACTTTGTTTCAAAGTACTGCATTCTATTTTAATTATTTATTTAAATGCTTTGGGTATAGTTATTATCCAATTTGTTATCACACCTTGGCCTTGTATGTCATATATCCTTGTCACCCTAGATTGGTTATTAGTTGGTATTATTATAGCACCAACGTGGGTTGGTTAGATACGAGTACAATTGCTTAGCCGTGCCACGAGTCATCATCTCATGTGAGTCGCAAACATTAAATCTGACTAAGTGATTATGGAACTTTGTGTAAAACTGTGTGCTATGTGTTATTACTTCGTGATGGCATGTGTTGCACTAAAACCAAGCTGGGTGGTAAAGGATTTAGGCGAGGCAAGTGGTGGAGACTGTGTGACATGGTGGTCTATGTGATGGGAATGATGGTCTATGTGACTTAGTTAGAACATGGAAGTCTTGCCTTGGTCAATTAAGGACTTAACTTTGTGCGCCATTGAACTGAGCCTTGTTGTACGACCACATGCCTGGTATGGGACGGGTCTAACTTAGTAAGTTATGGATTCTCGGCATTGATGTTCAGGTGGATAGGTTAGGTTGTGTGACAGGGTGGAGGTGTGACTACTTGGTGGTTGCATCGCGGGACAATTCGTCTTCCCTGTCCAATGGTGTGTGTTATACCAATTCTATGTGAGCTGGTATAGCGGTTTGTAAGCACACTGGGAATGTCAATGTTTGAGATGAAGTTTCCGAACTGTTTTGTTACGATTGGTGCTTGCTACACTAGTTGTATCTTGTGGGTAAAGTGTACAACCTCTGCAGAGTGTTAAATTAATCTATTCGGATAGCCGCGTCCGCGGTCATGGACATGCTCGGGGATTTCACACGAGGGGTAGTTTTTATAAAATGTTGGAATGGGAGCTGTGTGACCTCAATCATATGGCTATGTGAAATAATCTGTTTAGCTGTATGTCTTTGTGAAAACAACTGTTAAATTAATATTGTCTATTTGTTTTGAAGTATGTTTTCAATCTACTATTGTATTCAATTGCAAATGTTGCTTTCATGCAAAAGAACCACAAAAGCTTTTTCTTTGGAATAAGCCTGCATCTATACATTGCATTCTGTGGTATGATTTGCAGTCTTGTTTGTGTACTCACGCTTGTTGTAAAACTTGCGCCCAAACCTCTGAAGAGGATGAGTCTACGCCGCTTTCAAGGAGGAGTTCGTTGAAGGTCGATCGTTCATTAAGTGCGGATCGATCGGTTGCTGTGGTGAATTGGTGGGATCTGTTGAGTTATTTCCGTTCATTCTTGCTTTATTTCCTGTTGGCCCTGCGTGGCTTAATAAGTATAAACTCGACCATAAGGTCAAAACCCTTATTTGTTATTCAAACTAATCGTTTACTTTATTTATCGCTTGTGTGGATCGATATTTACCTATGTTAACCCTGTGTGCACTAGCGTGATCCTGGACTAGTGCAGTATACACAGAGGGTTCCAGAATCGTAATTCTGGGTCCCGACACAAGCCTAAGTCAACTAGTCAAGGAGGTGTCAGATCTAAGTGCCATCTGTCCATCCAGACGCTCTAGCCGCAGTGCATGAGCGCATGGGCACAGCACCACAGCCGGCAGCTCATCGCGGCATTGGCGCATCACGGCGCTCTAGCGCCGCTTCTGGCTTCTGCGCCGATGATCTTGGCCTCGACGCGCTGATGGTCGGTCGCGCCCCTTGAGTCTCGACCCTGAGGACTGCTCGTCCGCCCACTCCCCTCCTTAGCTCCAGGCTCCTTCAAGGTCTAGTGTTGGCTTGATCTCCGCGCTCCTTTCCTTATACTCCTTACTGCCTGCTTGCTGATTCATACGCATGGCATCTTTGCATCCTACTGATTCATTTGCTTCATATGATAAGGATAAAGTTCTTAAATTTGCTAAGTTTTATCCTAAAGATTTCTCGAACACAGATTTGATCCAACTTGCTTTGCAACTTAATATATTTATCACTGACATGCATCAAGATACAAAGTTTCGATAAGTGAAGAATCTCAGTGAGCTCTCTATTAAACTTGTTGAGACAAATAAGCATGATCGCTATAAAATTGTTTATTTGTTGTTTAAATTGGTATTGATCCTTCCTGTGGCTACTGCAAATGTAAAGAGGGTATTTTCAGCAATGAATCATGTGAAAAACAAGCTAAAAAATAGCATTGGTGAATAATACTTGAATGATTGTTTAGTTACGTACATTGAGTGTGAATTTTTTCTAGAAGTTAGTGATGATGCTGTCATCAATCGCTTTCAAAGTATGAAGGAACTCAGTACCAAGTTGTAATTAAGTAATTTTCTAAAATATTTTGTGATGTTGGTTATAGTGTGAATTTGTAATTTAACACATTTGAACTTATGTACTATGTCATTTGAACTTGTGTTGGAATAGATGTGTCTTAAGTTCGCACCCCCATCGTCAAAATCCTGGCTCCGCCACTGCCCAGTCCGCTGCGCATCAAGTGCCATCCACTTGACTCTAGCATTACAAACCAAATATCCTGCGCCTCGGCGCATATGTACTTCCCAGAATTGCAGTACACATACCCTATACAAAAATTAAGCATCAATTCCATACGCAAGTCATTACATTACCGAGGTTTCATAATTTACAACATAGTTAACATATATTAAGATTCCATACAAAAAGAGTCAAGTCTGCAGCGGAAACACTTGCTATAAGATGGCTAAACACAAAAGCCAACCGGTTTTCCCTTGCCCATAAGGCAACCGACCGGAAACGTCCAAACTAGTCGTCGAAGTCAAAGTTGTCGTCGAAGTCAAAGTTGAAGTCGGTCTCACAAACGTTAACCCCTTGGGGGTCAACCTCCTCTGCAGCAAATAAACAATGCAGTTGAGTACAAAAAAAAAAGATTGTACTCGCAAGACTTACGTTTCACAAACCTATACATAGCTACATGCAGGCTTAAAACAATGGAGATGGCTATATGGTTCCTTTTCAGCGTAAAGCCACAATTTATTTGCAATAATGTAATAAATTGAAGGCAACTTGTCAAAACAGTTTTTTTAATTGAAACAGTGAGACAATAATTATAGACTTAATCATCATCCTAGAGGTGACTTTCCAAAGCCACCACAATAGCACGAATTACCCATTCATACCACCCATTCTCAAGTTTTATCAAAATGTTGAAGTCTAACTCTTGAAAGACCTCCCCAAGTATGTCCATAACCAAGGACGTGGTTATTCAAATAGTTTAAACCTTGCAGGGGTGTACAACTTTACCCACATGTCAGACCACTCCTTTTGCCACCGGATAAAGCACACTTCCGTAGGTATGCTGGCAGAGCTAAGTTCTACGAGACATTTTCCAATGGAACGAGTTAATTAAGAGTCGCACGTATGAGGGTTAATCCTCCGTGTACCACCTTGTCCAGGCTTCCACGGGGACCCACACGTTGTGTCGGAGACATCGGTCAGCTATAACGACTACCGATGCTCCTTCGGGTGTGGGAACTTAACCAGAATCTCACCCCGCATATGCCCAACACACAGTACAATAGAATATTCTTCTCCTACATCTACCACCGGTGACTCATCAATTAACACACCACAAAGTACTGAGTCAAGAGGGGACCCATATAACCCTCATGAGGTTGCACGCGATAATGCTTGATTTAGTGGGACGAGATGTTCGGTCCTTGTTGACTCGAGCACCAAGCACACACCCAAAAGTACACTAGCCAACCAATATGCCCAAGTGTAAAATATTTTATTTTTATTTTTAGTTATAAAAGCACAAGGTGCTGGGTATAACATAATAAAAAATAATTTTTGTGATCAAGGTTATCGAAAACTAAGCATTGCTAAGCATAACACAAAAAAAAAAACATAAATAGACCATATAACATCCATTAGGCTCTAATTCACCAGCAGGATTATTAACCTAGGCTAGTGGCAGGGGATGAACAATTTTAGGGAATTCATACAACAGGATTAACTACCTCTAATCGCAAACATAATTTGAGAAATAAAGCATGTATGTATTTAAAGCATGCATACATACAGTTGCAAAACAAGATAATAAATTTTTGAAACTAATAGGATCAACATATGGATCAACGGAAAACTGCTTGCCTTGCCGAAGAAAGTCCACTTGCTGCTGAGGATCACTCTCGTATTCAATAGTATTGTCGGTACCTATCGATGGGACCGAGAAGAAGGAATAACATCGAATAAACCAAAAATTCAAAATCATCCAACAAGCAAATATACTGTAAAAGAAGTTGTGGGTTAACAGTCACCTTACATAAAAGTTTTGCTAACCCACAAACTGATTACACTTCTAAGCATACAACAACTGAAAGCTGGTTAAACTCTTGCAACTCCTCATGCTGCTAAAACCTTAAGCTAAAGTCAAACTAACTAAGAGTACTTCCAGTACTTATCTCAATCACCACTTAACTAATATGTGAAAGCTACTAAAACTCCAGCATGTGGTTTCCTTATTGCCTTACTACTCTGTGATCTGCTAACATGCTACTAGCTGGCTAATCTTTAATTGTCTAAACCAACACTACAAGATGTAACAAGGTAAGTGTATACTAGCAGAAAAAAACCTACAAACCAGATTCATCCACTAATCAAAAGCACAACAAACTCATTTACACTACCGAACACTCACTGCTTGTTAACTACTTTGAGTAGTCCAGCAGTTAGCCAAAATGCTTATTAGCAAAATGTATCCAGCCTCTTCTACTTAACCCTGATCTTGGAGCCAACTGAGATGTCAAAGCTTAAATAATTAAAGACAAGAGGTCTGCTGGCACATGTTTACTAACCACAAAAGATTTTACTAACCTCTGAAAACCTGCACAAATATGCTATTCAGATTGATCAATCTACTAATCCTTCAATTGATTACATTACAAAGACATTCATAAATAACTTCTAATTTACTAATCTACTTCTCTGAACTTAATCACTAAGTGCCAAGGCCATACAAAGAACAATGTCCCCTGTCAAACATACACAGAGGGCATTCACAGAACTCAGAAGAACAGAGGAGGTCAGGGGATGGCTCGGGAATGGCATGTCGCCGGTGACAGGGAGGACGACGGCGGCCAAAGAGACAAAAATGGAACCGGTGAAGTGTGTAGGTTCTAGGGGTAGTGGTGGCGTGGCCGGAGTCGGACGGTGGCGGCCGGAAGGCGGGAAGAACCAAGGAGACGGCACTGGAGTGGGAGAGGAAGGGGGTTAGCGCGCGCATGGCAGTCGGCCGGGTATGGGGAACCCAACCCGGTGACCGGTGAAGGCCGAGGGGGTCGGTGGAGAGCCGGCGGCGCGAGCTTGAGCCGGCGCGGCGGGAGCATCGTGGGGGCGGCGCCATGGTGAGGGAGAGCTCCGGTGGGCGATGGGAGGAGGTCCGGGGCACCGAGGGGGTTCTCCCACGGAGGGAAATCGAATGGATTCTCACCCGGCGGCAGAAGGCGACAGAAATGGTGGCTCGGCCGGTGACGGGGAAGACGGGGTCGGCGCGGCGCTCCGGTGGACGGGGCTTCCAATTGGTTGAGGGTTCTCACTCGAGGAGTCGTGCGGCGCGTCTTGACACGGTCGTCCGGCGGCGGAGCTCGCCGGAGCGGTGGGGAGACGAAATGGCGCGCGGCGGCCGGTGCGGTTCTTCCTTGGCTTGGTGGAGAAAATGGAAAGGTGGGAGGGGAAAGAAGAGCCAGTGAAGAGCTGTGGCTATGGCCTATAAAGGCGAGCGGCGGAGGGAGCTAGGTGGTGGCGGCATGGGCGACGAGGTGATCGGCGGCATGGCGTGGCACACATGCAGCCGAGCGGCGGTGGCTGAGTGGAAGGGAAGTGCTGGCTAGCGGACCCGGCTAGTCAGCCGCAGAGAAAAGGGGTGGTGCTGTGCGGTTGGGTCTGACCGAGTTGGCCGAACCCGGCTCGGTCGGAGGAACAGTGAATTCTTATTTTGAATAAAAGGGCTGATAAGAGAAAGAAATTGCTAGATAGTGTTCCTAATCCCCAAAGTTTCTGAAATTTTTATTGGAGGTTTAGGAATCCATGAACAACCTTGCATAATTTTTATAGAGTTTTTCATACAATGCATTGCTCTCTAGAAAAATTACAAAGTCCTAACCTAAGGTTTTGACCAGGAGTCAAACTGGTTTGACCGGCCTCTGAAAAATAGTAAATAATTTCTAAAAATTGTGAAATTTTTCATAGGAGTCACTAGGATGATCTATAAGTTAGAAAAAATATTTACAAGGTAGGATCATAGGATTTGTTCTAGATGTTTTCAAAGATTATGTTTCTTGTCAAATGAAACATTAAGTCTTTGAAATCAACAATTCCTTTGGGAGAGTTTCCAGAAAAATTTCAAATGAAAACATGATACAAAAAAAGTTTTAATTTCTTCTCATTTTCATATATTTGAAACACAAAACAAAATTTGGGATGTTCTGATCCGATCGTGGACGCACCTCACCGCCCCGCTTAGAACTTGGTCGATGCCGTTCTCGCTCTGTTCCCGAACAGCAACAGCGTTTGTGGTAGCCTGTACCCCCGTTGGAGTAGTCAGGATTAGTCTAGGTCAGCTAGCAATGCTTGTTTTAGCAGTCTTTTGGTTGCAAGCACTTTCTGTTTTCTTCTTTTGTAGACGTTGTGTTTGTATCTCATGTCGTGACTTAGCATGGCCTATATACTGTGCTTCAGGAGTCATGTAACACCTAACCTCTTAATATAGTGCAGTCACTCCATACTTTGTATTGTATTTAATCGTTTCTCCTTGTTGGTTTGAAGTTCTTTTGTGATGCTCTAGAGGGCTAGTAACCCTCATATATATACCCCGCCCTTCCTTCTTATTCTGAGCTTCAGCGTTTCTTCAGATACCGTCGACATTGACTTGCCTATACTCTAAGTCCACCTTGTGTCTTCTGCCAAGTGGTTAGATGTGATGGTGATGTACTTCTTCTTCTGTTGAGTCACGGATGGACGAAATTTATTCATGTCATGCTGATCCCTATGCCTCCCAAGCCTACATGCATCACGCATGCAAGGTTTCGCTTAATACTTTGCTCAGAATTCTCCAAAGCATAGCTCCAAGAGAAGAAAAAAAACCTTTTGCACGGGCTTCGCTGAATTGTCACTTTTTTTTTATTGCAATAGCAAAAGTAGCTGTTCATACGAAATTGCAAAAACTGCACCGCGGTAGGTTAAACAGGCTATGTACTGTGCTCCCAGTCCATAGAACCTACGAGGAACCGGAAAGAACGTACTGTAAACAGGACCACGGAAGCATGTATTTTTTTTTGTCTTTTAGTGATTAAGTTGTTTTCCCTTTAGTGATTTAGTGATTAAGCATGCATGTAGCTGTTTCTTCCGCGGTTAATTCCAGCCCATAGTATGTTATGTCCGCGCTTCGGTATGTGGGTTTTGCAGAGTGGGTGCACGGTACCTGACTTCGGTGGATTAAGAGTGTGATAGGTGATCATCCTAACCTGTTACGGTGTTATTTTTATAATTTGGTGTGAGCAGAAGCTACTTTTACTTATTACGAATAAAAAATATGTTAATACAGACAAAATCTCCCTTTTGCACTTGGTGCATGGAGCCTTCCCCCTTGGAATTACTAAAGTAGTTGTCCCTTCCCTTATGCGGGCACCTTTCACATATCCCAACTCCAGTTTATTGACCTAAACTTTACCAGATCGATTGTGCGGCTGGTATTGATCTGGTGATCGGAGTAGTCAGTAGATATCTCTTTTTGAAAGATCCATATGAAGTTCTCACTTGGTTCTTTCATTTGTTTGGAGTTTTTCTTTTAAAAATAAAAAATTTGAGGTACAACACAGCAAGCATCCCAGGAGATTTGTCGTACTCCCTTATAAATAAGTGACATGTACATAACTAAGTTAAACTTAACTAACCATTTTGCGGTTATGTATTTGCAATGTGATATTACCAACCGAAGTCTGCTTACCTAGTCCTTTGTGACTAAACTGGCAGTAAAAATCTCGAGCCTGAGATCAGTGCAAGATTTACAATTTGTAATACGCACTACCGGAAACGGCTCCTTTGCCGAGTGCCCGCAAGTTTGCCGAGTGCATTATGTCGGGCACTCGGCAAATATACTTTTTACCGAGTGTATAAAATAAAACACTCGGCGAATAACAGACACTCGGCAAAGGTAGCTCTTTGCCGAGTCTCAGGAGAAGACACTCGGCAAAGACCGTATTTGCCGAGTGTCAAACGTCACCACTCGGCAAATGACGCAGCTGACTAACGGTGGCGGCCGCCGTTAGTCGCTTGCCGAGTGTGGTTATCCGACACTCGGCAAATCGGGTCTTTGCCGAGGTCCTATCCCGACACTCGGCAAAGAGCTAACTTTGCGAGTGTTTCTTAGTGGCACTTCGGCAAATTTATTTTATTTTATTTTTCTTCCTTGCTCCAAACTTTTCTCTCGCCTTTATACGGTTTACGGAACTACATGTTCAAATTTGGCACATTTCTCGATGTGTTTGCTATATTTAGTTAATTTATTTCATTTAATTGAATTTTTTGGGATAAGTCAAATTTGAACTGCAAGTCATTCGAATAATGGAAAAAAAATGAATGGAAAAATGATATTCATGTTACTGAGGTTAGAATAATATTGAAATCCGGGCAATGAAAGGAAATTTCGAACATCTTGTTCACGAAACATGACCACGAACTTGTGGGCGAATTGTTTTTAAATTCTATAAAAAGCAAACGAAGTCGGAAAATCATGAAATTTGTCAAGATGTCATGATATCATACGTGGAGGCTGTGGTAAAAAAAATTTAAAAGGTTTCGCACAAGTTGTCACGACAGCTGCTTTCAAATTTGACTGGATCCTTCTCAACTCTATGAATCTTCTTTGGAGATGCTTTGATTTGGAAGCAGCAGCCGTGATAACTTGTGCGAAACCTTTTAAATTTTTTACCACAGCCTCCACGTATGATATCATTACATCTTGACAAATTTCATGATTTTCCGACTTCGTTTGCTTTTTATAGAATTTAAAAACAATTCGCCCACAAGTTCGTGGTCATGTTTCGTGAACAAGATGTTCGAAATTTCCTTTCATTGCCCGGATTTCAATATTATTCTAACCTCAGTAACATGAATATCATTTTTCCATTCATTTTTTTCCATTATTCGAATGACTTGCAGTTCAAATTTGACTTATCCCAAAAAATTCAATTAAATGAAATAAATTAACTAAATATAGCAAACACATCGAGAAATGTGCCAAATTTGAACATGTAGTTCCAGAAACTGTATAAAGGCAGTAGAAAAGTTTGGAGCAAGGAAGAAAAAATAAAATAAATTTGCCGAGTGCCACCAAGAAACACTCGGCAAAGTTAGCTCTTTGCCGAGTGCCATATCGGGGGCACTCGGCAAAGAAAAAGGTTTTTTTATAAATATAACCTCTTTGCCGAGTGCCAGATCGCGGGCGCTCGGCAAAGATCTGATTTATGAGGCACGCACACGGGCCCGAACACGCAGACTCAACCGCCGCTCCACCGCTCCACCGCGCCGCGCCCGCCTGTCCGCCGGCCAGAATAGGAGGAGGAGGAGGAGGAGGAGGAGGAGGCCCGCCGACGCCCTGCCCGGCTGGCCTCGCCGGTGCCACGTCCGCTCGCGACCACCCCCGGCGCCGCCCCGCCGCGCAACGAGCGCTCCGGCCCGGCGTCCACTAGGTATGGCCTTCCCTTCCCCTCCCCTCCCTTCTTGCTGTGGAATGGTGGTGGCGGCGGCGGTGGTGGTGGTGGCGGGGTGGTGGTGGCGGCGGCGGTAGTAGGATGAGGAGTTGATATATATGTGGTTGTCGGCCATCGTGCCGTTGGTTTCTCTCAGGTTTTGGAAACCTCACCGTGCAGGGGAGGTGCTGTCGAAATTTTCAATTGATGATGTGCTCATTCCTTTTTGCGAGAAGACACCGCCGGGCCGAGCCGAGTACCCGATCATGCGCACCGTCGCCTCGCCACTGCACCGTCCCGCCACGGCCCCGCTAGCCTGACTCCACCGCCACCCAAGGTAGAACCCCTCTTTTTGTATCATGTTCGTAGATCACGTAACCCAGTTAGGCGTCTCCTGTTCGAAAGAGATACGGTTGGAAATATGCAGATCTTTGCATATCTATAACCGTATCTGTTTCGAATTGTCCACGTTTTTTGGACAGCCCGCGGATGCGTAGATGGGGTTAGTTTCCATGGTCTGCTCCGATCCGAGACAGAGTTTCGGCATCATCTCCCTGTTGTTCTCCGGATACACACTCTCCCTGCCAGGACGTGTATTTGGAGAGCAGCGGGGAGGTGCTGCCGAAATTCTGTCTCGGATAGGAGTAGAGCATGGAAACTAACCTCATCTACGCATCCTCAGGTGGGATTAGGACCTATCCTCACCTAATAGCTGGTTATATTACTCGCTGATATATATGTTAGAGGATGGATGACCGTGAGTGGATGTACATGGGCCGCTCAAGTCAGGGTCCGCCCACCGATGAATGGATCGAGAAGACCGATGCTTTCTTGGAACTAGCATTTCCCCAGAGCAAAGGAGCGCGTCCAACTTGGTGTCCCTGCAGAAGATGTGCAAACAGACGTCGACAAACAAGGGAGGTCATGGGGCAACATCTTTGGAAGAATGGATTTACGGCAGACTATACCCGGTGGGTGTACCATGGTGAAGCCGATCGTATGAGAGAGGAGGTCGTGAGACCACGCATCGAGGATTGTGATGATGATGCTGGGGTAGGAGACATATTAGATGACTATCACGAAGCACAGTTCGCTGAAGGACGTAGGGAGGAGGAGATGGAGGCAACCGCAAAGGCGTTCTACGACATGATGTCTGCGGCACAGAGACCCCTTCACGGCGGACAACGGTTTCTCAGCCGGATGCCATTGGGCGCGAATGGCGTTAAAGTCTCGATGTAGCTCGAGTCGAGACGCCGATGGTATGTTGACGATTATTGGCACCGCTCGAGGGTCACATTCTGCCAAAGAGCATGTACGAGTCACAGAAACTACTTCGTGCACTTAAGATGCCGTATGAGCAGATACATACTTGTCCGAAGGGGTGCATCCTATTTAGGAAAGAACACGCGGAAGCAAAGTACTGTCCAAAGTGTAAATCCTCTAGGTTCCTGGAGGTAGACTCTGGTGATGGCCAGAAGAGGCAGCTTGGGATCCCCGTGAAAATCCTACGGTACCTTCCGTTCATACCGAGGATCCAACGGCTATACATGACCGAGGAATCCGCGAAACAGATGACATGGCACAAAAATGGCAAACGATACAATCCTGACAAGCTGGTACATCCATCCGATGGTGAAGCATGGACCCGCTTTGATGGCATTCATCATGAGAAAGCTCTAGAGGCTCGTAATGTACGTGTTGCGCTGGCAACAGATGAGTTCAATCCTTATGGAATGTTGGCTGCCCCATACACTTGTTGGCCCGTGTTCGTTATCCCCCTCAATCTCCCCCCCCCCCGGCGTCCTCCTTCAACGACAGAACGTATTCTTGTCGTTGATAATTCCTGAACACTCAGGGAATAATATGGGTGTGTTCATGGAGCCTGTGTTTGATGAATTGGTCCGTGCTTGGGAGGAAGGGGTATGGACATACGACCGAGCTACAAAGACAAACTTCAAAATGCATGTTTGGTACCACTACTCCCTGCATGACTTCCCGGCGTATGGGTTATTCGATTACTCGTGTGTTCACGGGAAGTTCCCATGCCCGATGCAAGGCGACTCGAAGTTCATTTGGTTGCGTAAGGGTGGCAAGTATTCTTCGTTCGACAAACATCGTCAATTCCTCCTCTTGACCATGCATTCGGACGAGACATCAAGAACTTTACGAAGGTGTCGGTTCTGCACCTGCACCGCAGATGATGACTGGTGCCGCGGTTCATGCTCAGATAGAGGCTCTCCAGGTCAACCAAGAAGAAGGTGGTTTTCTGGGATATGGTGAGCAACATATGTGGACTCATAACTCGGGCTTGTTGAGGCTCCCCTATTTTGATGACCTTCTTCTTCCACATAACATTGATGTAATGCACATTGAAAAGAATGTCACCGAGGCACTTTGGGCAAAAATCATGGACATTCCTGATAAGACAAAGGACAACGTTAAGGCTAGAGTGGATCTGGCAACGTTATGCGATAGACCAAAGCAAGAAATGCAGCCTCCTAGAGGCGGCAAGACATGGAGAAGGCCTAAGGCCGAATTCGTCTTGACCAGGCCCCAAAGGAGGGAAGTGCTTGAATGGTTGCAAACGTTAATGTTCCCTGATGGGTATGCAGCGAATCTGAGGAGGGGAGTGAACTTATCTACTCTGCGAGTGAATGGGATGAAGAGTCACGACTACCACATATGGATTGAGCGGCTTTTCCGGCGATGGTTCGAGGCTATATCCCTGAGCATGTCTGGCTAGTGCTGGCAGAGTTGAGCTATTTCTTCCGCCAGCTTTGTGCCAAGGAGTTATCTCGGACCGTGATTGCAGACTTGGAAAGAGTGGCACCTGTGTTGCTCTGTAAGTTGGAGAAGATCTTTCCACCCGGCTTCTTCCATCCGATGCAGCATTTGATTTTGCACCTCCCGTATGAGGCACGAATGGGGGGGCCCGTGCAGGCCCGTTGGTGCTATCCAATCGAGAGATGTCTAAAGGTTCTTCGAAAGAAATGTAAAAATAAATGCAAAATTGAGGCTTCCATTGCAGAGGCATACATTTTGGAGGAGGTGTCAGACTTTACAACAACATACTATAGTGAGAACCTTCCTAGCGTGCATAATCCACCCCCTTGTTTCTCGTTGGTACAGGGAATTTTTTCATCAATTCTGGCTACAATCAAGGGAACCTACCCCGCAGGAATCTGATACCCTTCTTAGACAGGGTGCGGGACATGGAATGCCCGATTTCATTTCTTGGTTCAAACAGAAGGTACCGTCCAATTTACCTCGTACTTAGTTTGACATTCCAAGTTCCTCGTACGTGCGAATAATATAACGATCTATCCTGCTTGAGCTTGCAGGGCAGGGATGCGTCTATGAGTCTTGAGTTGAGACAGTTGCCGATGGCTTTGCCTATAGGGTCGTCATTTACGGTTATGGCGTGAATGGATATCGCTTTCACACAACAAGCTACGAGCAGAGTCAGCCCAGTCGAAGAACCACAAGTTCCGGAGTTTTTACGCCCGGCCTTGATGGGGTCGAGTATTATGGAACAATTGAAGAAATATACGAACTCAAGTTTCATGGTTGCAAACCTCTTAATCCTGTCATATTCAAATGCCATTGGTTTGATCCTGAAGTAACGAGACGGACTCCTAATCTTGGGCTAGTCGAAATTCGACATGATTCCGTCTTACCAGGAGACGATGTCTATATTGTGGCTCAATAGGCCACGCAGGTTTATTATACGTCATACCCGTGCCAAACCAAAGAGCATCTTAAGGGTTGGTATGTTGTGCACAAGGTATCGCCACACGGTAAACTACCTGTCCCAAACGATGAAGATTACAACTTAGACCGAAACACATATGACGGAGAGTTCTTTCAAGAAGAGGGGCTAGAAGGGAGGTTTGAGATAGACTTAACCGAAGCGATCGGAATGGAAGTAGACAATGAAAGGGTTGTTGACGAGGACGCTGGAGATGAGGTGCAAAATGTGAAGGACTTACAAATGCTTGAGCGATTACATTTAGGCAATGACAATGATGACAACATTGCTCCTCCGGGTAGTGTTGATTATTTAGACATGGTTGATAGTGATGATGAGACTTATGATCCAGCTAATCCCGATCATGAAGATTATTTCTAATACATGTAATACTATGTTATTTTGTAATTATGTTTTGTTTATTTTGCATCTCTTTCTAAGTACGCCTTGTTTATCTGTGCTTATTGGTTTACTCTTTTTTAATTGCAGGTGATTGAACAACGATGGCGGGCGGTACGAGGAACATCGCGTCGCTTTACCGACGTCTAAGGCCAAGCGCTGCAGCTAAGGAGCCGACGGAGAGGAGGAGGAGGAGCAGCCGCAGGAGGGAGCCGTCGCCTGCCGCCACGTCGCGTGACGAGGAGGAGCAGGTGCCGCAGGAGGACGAGGTGGAGGAGGAGGTGCCGCAGGAGGACGAGGTGGAGGAGGAGGTTCCGCAGTCGGACGATGAGGTGCCGCTGCAGGAGGGCGACGAGGAGGAGGCGGCAGCAGGGGGTTCCGCTTCCTCTGTTTCGTCGGGTATCTATTTGCGAGGTCCCACGAGCCTCCCTCAGCGACCGATACCTCTTCACAGACGCCCGCTGATTCGACCCGCTGGGCAAAAGTAAGTAACTTTAGATGTTATCACTACTTCATATGATATGTTGAAAATCACAATAGAAACTAATAATTTTTCTTAATCACTTGGGCAGGAATTGGATAGTAGTGGCTGCAGGTGCTCACACACGCCAAGTCAATGGCATCCTGGGCTTCGTGCGAGGAACACTTCCTGGCCGGTTGAGTCGCGGAGTGACGGAGCCGGCCTACGTTTGGCCACTCGTCGCCGCACCATCTTGAAGATCGGTGGCGGGGTATTCAACAACAAGGCGGAGCGGGTGAAGGCCGAGCTGTGGGTAAGTCTTCCTCCCAATACATTGCTCAATACATCGCATTCATTGGACATTCTTGAAATAATGACTGGATACATCGCGTCTATATGCAGGATTTCTTGAGATGCGAGGAGGATTTGAGGACAGGCGGCTTTGGTGGCTAACAAAGTTTGTAAAACTCGTGAAGGACATGCATTACGAGCGCGCGTCGAGCCATCGTAACTTACAACGCGAGCTTCCTTGGAAGGAAGGTCACCAAAGCCGACGCAAGAAGCATGACGACCGACAACGATGCACGGAGGTAAATATAGGACATTAATACTGATTTCTTTTGAGATTAAGTAGGCTTAATTTGATCTTCTTATATGCCATATACTTGATGACGTGTAGGCGATTCCGTGGTGGTGCGTCCAGCATCCCGATCTTTGAGCACGATGGTGGACAAGTGGTGCGGCCCGAGTGGGAGGAGACGCAACGCTTGCCGGAGCGGCGTTTGATGATGCCAGGTATACCACACCATCAAGGCAGCCTTAGCCTCGACGGATACGCACAAAGATGGGTACACGAATTCATTTATTTATTCTAACGCTCAATTCTACATGATTTCTAATCATCTTGCTGTTTTTCTCGCAGTCATCACACTATGGTGGCCAGCCTTGCTCCCAGTTCAAGGCATTTGCTTTGGCCCACAAGGGCAAGGCGACGTCCGACGTTGACTACAACCCGGAGGACCCGCGAGAGCGTCTGGCGGTCGCGGCCGTCCACGACCACCTCAGTGAGTACACGTCGATGGCAAGGTCGATCCATGGGACAGAGTACGATCCGAGCACCCAGGACCTTGATGGAGAAGTCGTCATGAGGGTGGGAGGAGGCAAGAAGCATGGGCGGTACTGGCTTGGCGATGGTGCACTCGACACGTCCAGTACTCCCACTCTCTCACAGATTCGAGCAAGGAGCACCAGCTCGAGCCCGGCCATACGCCCACGGCCGGACACTACACACTACCAGATGGAGGCACTCCAGGTTATTCCTGTTTTATTCGTCGTTAATTGATTTTTACATACCTTAACTTTGCATTATTGTAACATACCGGGTGAAATATTGTAGGCCCAGCTGCAAGAAGAGAGGAGGCTACGGGAGGAGATGGAAGTGAGGATGGAGGCCGACCGCAGAGGATGGCGGCCGAGCGGAGGCCGAGCAATGAGGTCAAGGAGATGTTTCAAGACATGCAAAGTCTTGGCGCCCTTCTGGTGTACCTCTACCACTGGCTATTCGCTCCACCTCCACCTCCTCATGCAACTACTCCGTGAGTATGAATGTTTTAGTTTGTATGTTCATGCTTAGGATCAAACCATAACACTACTTGGAACCTAGTGGAGTATGAATGTTTTAGTCATATATGGTATATATTTATCTTGTCTCACACATGCAATCTCTTCTCCTTTGTGCAGAATCAATCGGCGGCATCGAATGATGTGCCTCGTCACCTCGGAGAGTCGCCGGGATCGAATCTTGGGCCTCATCACCCCCGACAGTCGCCATGAACAATTTCTTTGTTATTTGTGGATTACTTGTGGTTTCATTTGTCGCACTCAGCATTTGTGGTTGTGAATGATGGATTACTTGTGAACTTATTGTGATATATTGTGACACATGTGATGTTTGTGATATATATGTGATGTTGGTGATGTTTGTGATATATATGTGATGTTGGTGATGTTTGTGATATAAATGTGATGATTGTTTGGTTGGAAAGTAATAAATAAATAAAATGTGCTGTTTTTGGTCACTTTGCCGAGTGTTGGACTCGGCAAAGGGTGCCTTTGCCGAGTGTCATGACCAAGGCACTCGGCAAAGTAACCAATCCTGGGCACCTGGGAACCTCGTTTGCCGAGTGTCAAAACTTTACCGAGTGTCATGGTCATAACACTCGGCAACTTTGCCGAGTGTCATGGTCATAACACTTGGCAAAGTTCACGTCTTTGCCGAGTGTCATAACGACGACACTCGGCAAAGGACGGGGCTTTACCGAGTGTCTTCACTTTACACTCGGCAAATCTGCCGTCACCGTTGCCCTCGCCATCACGGCAACTTTTCTTTGCCGAGGGTCGGTGCGGCACTCGGCAAAGGCTTTGCCGAGTGTCCGAAAAAGACACTCGGCAAAGAAGGCTTTGCCGACAGTTTCTTTGGCGAGTGTTGTCTGCCGAGTGTGGCACTCGGCAAAGCCTTTGTCGAGTGCATTTGGGCCTTTGCCGAGTGCCTGGGACACTCGGCAAAGCGCCTGATTCCAGTAGTGACGAAAGACACCTCCGGCCTCGTATTGCATCCGCACACTTCGCATCTTCAGTAAGGAGTCACCGGTTCTGTGAGCAATCAGTGATGTCGATCAGGCTAGATAAAACCTGACTAGACCAAAATGAGTTTGATCATCTTATAGCTCTTCTTTTTCTTCTTCTGCTCACCATTCTGCTATCACTACTAGAAAACACAGCAAACCTGACGGCCACGAATTATCCTTTGATATTTGAATGCATTTATTATATGTTGCTATTTGTAAGTCTTGTGAGTACGTTTTTGTACTCAGTTGGATTGTCCATGTTGCAGGTGAGAAGTCATTCGAATCGGGTTTTTAGTGCGACAGATGCTACGACTTTAACCCCATGGTTGCTTGTGGGTTTGGGCATGCCAACTCGGTTTCTCTCTTTTTATTTCTTTATTTACTTCCGCTGCGATTTAATTTGTTTATAATTAAATTCGGCCGTTCGGCCCTCTTATGCAAAATTGGACCATAAAGTCATATTTGTTGATGTTGTAATAATGTTTCTATTATTCTTGTATATTGTGTATGGATGTGATGAACAATATTGTTTGGATATGTACATGTTAGCCGCTGATCCTTAAAAGCTAACATGAGACACATATCCGAGCACTCGAAATCGTTCTTGTTGCATGTTAAGTGTTGTGCCTGTGCAATCACTTGGCTTGAAACAGATCCAATTTTGGGGGCTTATAGGGAGCACGGTACCTGACTTCCGTGAGCTAGGAGCGCAGTAGGTGGTCTTCATGCCGCAGTGTTATTTTTACAATTTTGTACGAGCAGAAGCTACTTTTGCTATTACGAATAAAAAATAAATCTCTCTTTTGCACTTGCATGGAGCCTTCCCCTTGCAATTACTAAAGTAGTTATCCCTTCGCTTATGCGGGCACCTTTCACATATCCCAACTCCAGTTTATTGATCTAAACTTGACCATATCGTTTGTGTCAATGCAATTCAAATTTGCGAAACAATTTGGCACATGGTTCATCTACCATCTTAACTCACAAATGTTGAAACAAGTCGAACTACTCTTCTCACACCCCTTTTTTACTCGTGTTCATTGATCGGTCCATCATGAATGACTCGTGGGAGATATTATGCAGTCTTTTTTCCTTTAACAAAGTTTCTGAATATATATCGAGCTTAATTACTAGTTTGTGCGGCTGGAATTGGTCTGGTGACCGGAGTAGATATCTCTTTTTGAAAGATCCATATGAAGTTATCTCACATGGTTCTTTCATTTGTTTCGAGTTTTTTTAAAAAAAAAAAAATTGAGGTACAACACAGCAAGCATCTCAGGAGATTTGTCATACTCTCACTTATAAATAAGTGACATGAACATAACTAAGTTAAACTTAACTAACCATTTTACGGTTATGTATTTGCAATGTGATATTACCAAACCGAAGTCTGCTTAACTAGTCCTTTGTGACTAAACTGGCAGTAAAAATCTCGAGCCTGAGATCAGTGCAAGATTTACAATTTGTAATACGAAAGACACCTCCGGCCTCGTATTGCATCCGCACACTTCGCATCTTCAGTAAGGAGTCACCGGTTCTGTGAGCAATCAGTGATATCGATCAGGCTAGATAAAACCTGACTGGACCAAAATGAGTTTGATCATCTTATAGCTCTTCTTTTTCTTCTTCTGCTCACCATTCTGCTATCACTACTAGAAAACACAGCAAACCTGACGGTCACGAATTATGCTGACGGGCCTGCAACGACCATCAAGTTTACACGAATTATGCTGATGGGCCCGCAACAAACGTCAAGTTTACACGAATTATGCTGACGGGCCCACAATGACCGTCAAGTTATACTATTTTGGTCACGAAAATAGTAACTCCGTCAGCACAATTCAAAATTTCCTAACGGTTATATTAAAACTGTCAATACAATATATTTTTCTGATCGTTAGAACCGTCAGGTTAAGTGGTTGGTACTGAGCCGAGTGGCACTACTTCCTCAGTCCTACCAGTCAATTGTTGAAATCCCTAGCTCTCCCCAATCCATCGCCTCCACCATCTCCAGCGCCGCGCCTCTCCCCAATCCGCCGCCTCCACCATCTCCGGTCACGCCCGCCACCTCCACGCCAAATCCCTAGCTCCCTCCTCAATCCGTAGCCCCCACGCCATCTCCGGCCACGCCCGCCATCTCCGGTCACGCCCGCCACCTCCACGCCATCTCCGAAGACTAATGTTAAGTCTTGGTTCACTGCAGACTCTTAGCAAACAGACGACCAACAACTTGATCAAACATAGAAAGCCTCGTTCCATAGCAGATTTGGGAACTAAAGACGGAAGTCTCAAGGTCGTCATACCGAGGCTACCTTATTTTGCTAACAACTGTTATTGGTAAGCTCCCGTCTACTCTTCTGTTGATTGCTAAATTATTAATTATGTGCAAATGCTCCAATCTTGGTAATTACGAGAATAATATTGATATTGCTTAGTCAGCTGGGTCATATATAGTACAAAATCTTGTCTAATAAATTGCAATATGCCATGGTGGTTTAATCTTAAATTGGGCCCAACACTATAGGATATTCCTATAGAACAGATGCAACATACCTAGTTTTAATAAATATAATTTTACACCTGATATATTCATGTTGTGCACACACAGAACTATTTCATGGCAGACCATGAATAGATGTATAGTGGCTGGCATCGTGGTAAAGCTCCCTCAAATGAATGGATTGAACAAACTACACAGTTCTTAGATCATACATTCTCAAATCCTAGGGTAGTTGAAGGTGACACCATTAAGTGTCCATGTGCAAAGTGCAAGAAGTATTTTAGGCACAACAGACATATTGTAGAGTTGCACTTGAGTAAATATAGGTTTAGGTCGAACTATCAAACATAGACAACACATTATGGACACGACCCTTTAATAGATCACGAGGAAAACAATGAATGTAATCGGATGGATAATCTGTTGATTGACCTGGGCGGTGACCATCCACCGGGAATTGATGAGGAGCCAACGGCCTCTGCCCAGGCTTTCTATAGAACGGTCGCTAGCGCTGACGAACTAGTCCATGAGAACACAACACACTCAAGTTTGTCTGCTGTCGCTCGTTTGCTAGCTATGAAGTCACAGTACAATATGTCAATTGCACACTATGACGATGTATTACAGATAATTCATAAACTTTTGCCTCTAGAGTCTAAGTTGTCCAAGGACATTTGTCATTCAAAAAAGTTGTTAGAGGGTCTCAGAATACCATATGTGAAAATTGATGTGTGCTATAATAACTGCATGCTTTACTGGAAAGATAATGAGCATAAATACAAGTGTGACTTATATGATACCTCTCGCTACGAGGTAGGCCATAATAAAGTCCCACGTAAAGTATTACGGTACCTCCCCATTGTAGATAGACTGCAAATGTTGTATGCACACGAGGAGATAGCAAAGCTAATGCGGTCACATAGTTAGTCAACATCTAGTAAGATGGTGCACCCATGTGATGGGGAAGCCTGGCAATGATTTGATGAGGATTTCCCAAACTTTGCAAGTGATCCTAGAAATATGCGTATTGCTATAGTAACTGATGGTTTCACACCATTTAGTTTGGGTGTTGCTCCTTACTCATGTTGGCCAGTGTTTGTGGCTCCATTAAATATTTCACCGGGCATGCTTTTGAAGCCGGAGTATATATTTCTTGGCCTTGTTATCCCCGACCCTGAACATCTTAGGAAAAAAAATAAATATTCTAATGCAACTTTTAGTTGACAAACTTATCAAGTTGTGGGAGGGGGTACAAACATGGAAAGCTTCACTTAAGCAAAACTTTACATTGCGGGGAGCATATCTATGGTCAGTTCATAATTTCCCTGCATATGGTATATTTGCAGGTTGGAGTACACATGGTTCGTTTGCGTGTCCAGAATGCTTGTGTGACGGTAAAGCATTTCAACTCCGTAATGATCGTAAGCTTGCTGGTTTGATTGTCATAGACGCTTCCAACCTAGAGACCATGAATTCAGAACCCAAGGTAGTACACTTAGAAAGAACACAGTAGTGCTTGAGGAGGCACCTAGGCATTTAAGGGGAGAGGAAGTCGAAGCCCAAATAGACAAGTTTGTAGGTGATACGAAAAACTTTGGTAAACTTCACCATTGAACCCACAAAAGCTGCTTTTGGCAACCTCCATACTTCAATAAATTAAAGTTTCAACACAACATTGATGTGATGCACAACGAGAAAAATGTAGTTGAAGCTATATGGAACACATGCTTTGACATACCCGATAAGACCAAAGATAATGTGAATGCCAGACAAAATTTAGCTGAGATTTGTTACCGTCCTTCACTGCACTTGGAGTTGAAGAACAATGGAAAGTGGCACAAGCCTTGGGCACCTTTTTGCATCAATAATAATGACAAGACAACCATCCTTAAGTGGTTTCAAACATTGAAGTTTTCCGATGGATATGCATCTAATATTAGGCGAGGTGTTAACCTTCTACAAAGGAAGATATTTGGCCTCAAAAGTCACGACTTACATATATTCATGAAATGTTTGCTACCAGTTGCATTCCGTGACTTCCTTCCTAAAAATATATGGCTATGTTTGGCTGAGCTGAGTTTTTTCTATAGGAAGTTGTGTGCGAGATTAGCAAGGATGACATAACCTCACTACAACAGAATGTTGTAGTGCTTCAATGCAAACTAGAGAAAATATTTCCTCCTGGGTTCTTTAATCCTATGCAACATCTAATCATACATCTTCCTTATGAGGCTCTACTAGGAGGCTCTGTCCTAGCCCGCTGGATGTACCCATATGAGGGGTAAAATAAGTAATACCACTATTTTATCTTTCTAGCCTAATGATATATGTAATTAATTGGTCTACTCCATGTAGGTACATACAAAAAATTAGGAAGAAAGTGCAGAATAAGGCTCGAGTTGAGGGTTCTATTGTTGAGGCTTACCTAGTTGAGGAGGCTACAAATTTTCTATCACTATATTTTAACCCTAAAGTTCAATCAATTAGAAACAAGATACCTCGGTACGATGATGGTGCCTCCACATTTCAACGTTCATGTGACCTTGTCATATTTCAATACTCAGGTCGATGCATTAGCCCTCGTGGCTGTCGTGATCTCACAACAGAAGAGTACAAGGTTGCTTTCTTGTACATATTGACAAATGTGCCAGAGATGGATGATTACTTCGTGTATGTGCTGAAATTATGCAACCCAACTCATATTTCTTTAATTATATTTATGTAATTATAACTAACTCTTTTTATGTAATAAATTTTGTAAAGAACATTGGAAGAGCGGAATGAAACCAACTGAAAAGTAACTTCGAGATTTAAGATTAAATGGTTGGAAATCGAGCCGCCCTATGCATCTTGGGCCCAATTTTTTTGATTGGTTCAAAACTCAAGTTCATCAATGCTTCAACTTATAACACTTGAGAAACATCTTTGTAGCAATCTAAAATCACCTAAAGCTAATATAATTAATTGTCTATTTGTAGTGCATGAAGTTGTCTACCATTCCTAATACCTTACACTAAATGTCTTACGGTTTTCGCACAAGAGTTGCCACTTATGGATGCCATGATGTGAATGGATACAGATTTTGCTCATCAAAGTATGAGAGCGGAAAATCTGGACTAACTACAACTAATAGTGGTATTTGTGTGTCTAGTGTTGACGAGAACAACAATGTGTTAGAGTATTATGGTGTCATTGAAGACATCATAAAAATTACTTGGAAAATTTTATAGGAAAAAGGACTCAAATTTATTTTGTCCCTATGTAGCATTTATTCGAAGTCAGTGAAGATGACGAGGTAGAAGCAGATCGAGTGCTTGAAAATTATGCTCCGGACCGTGTGAAGCAAATTATGTATAATGCTCGTGTTGATGCTGTCAAGGAGTATTACAAAAAAACAAGGAGAGGAGATTGATGACACGTTGGCACGTCCAAGAGAGTTAGAGTATGAGCAATACTTGATTGGTAGGATTTGGTGGTGCAATGAGCAAGTATGGCCACATCTTTGTCATAATTGGTGCAGCGACCAATTCTTGACAAAACGAAGGAGAGGTCAGGAGGCACGCTTCAAATATGAAGATGTTTCTCAAAACCGATCAGGTTCACGATCATACTCAGAAACCCAACAATACCTGGTATATTATACATGTTCCCTCTCTCTTTTCTGCCTTTGCATATTCTAAGGTAGTAGGTTGTGGCTATTAATTGTGTTCTTCACCGTGTTGTAGGAACACAAGTTTGGACCAGAAAATGCTACATGCCTGAAGACAAATGACGTAATGAAGTCTGCCATAAAAAATGTGGATAGTAGTGGTAGCAGTGGTCCAGTTTGCAACCAAAAAGCACAGAAACGCATTGTAAGTTAGAGCAAATCGATTTCACAGAACATAAGAGTTACATAGTTTGATCGACAAACCTATACGCTGCCATCCATGGCCTTTGCTGTAACATAACAACTGGAGTTTTGTTTTTCAGCTCCTAGTACAATTTGATATGGTAATTATAGGACTTTATAGTTATTTGTAGTTAAGCTGGCTAGCTAGTCCAAATTAAGAAGTAAATATTCCAACTGCCATGTTATCAAGTCCTAAAAAGGTTTATTCATGACTGGGGTTATACTTTGGCTCCTTGAATATCTTTTCTAGTCATCTGAAGTTCAATGATCTTACATGTCAGTATGTCACTAACTCACTATAGTAGTCAGCCATTCACATATACATCCACCTAGTTATGTTGCTTTCTCTTTACATATATGTGTACTACTATAGTCAACTCAAGTGAATTCAACTTCTACGAAAGCAAATCATATGAAATGTTGCTTTTGTTCTAGGTTGATTACTCTGCATCTGCCAGTGCTCAACATCCAGATGGTGAGTGGGAGCAGCAACCACTTGATGGAGCAATACTTTACAACACCAATGGTGGCTTGCCCCATGGCCGTGTACCAATAGTGAATGGTGCTGTCAAGAAGGCTGAAGTTCTACTAGCAGCTAAATAAAGAAATATCAGGCCATCCAATTCCACCTCATATCATAATGTGGTCCAACATAATCAAGAACTACTCCAGACACAAGAATTTCACCGCCAAATGATTGTGGTAACATTGTTAATACACACATTCACTACTACACACAGCCTCATCACAGACGGTTCGGAACAGTCATCACGCATTTGTTCAACCGTCGTGTTTTTGTACGCCTGTGATAAATAGCGATTATCACGACGGTTAAAAATCCGTCGTGATAAGTCACGCACGCATTTCGGTTCTCATTATATAACCGTCGTGATATCTAATTATCACGACGGCTCTATTAAAGAACCGCTCGTGTTAAGTCACGGCACGCAGCGGTTCTCATTATATAACCGTCGTGATATCTAATTATCGCGACGGCTCTATTGAAGAACCGTCGTGATATCTAATTATCACAGAGCGGTTCTATTTACAAACCGCTCGTGATATGCGCATATCCTGCGGTTCTAATTATTTAATCGTGCGTGATATACACATATCTCAGACGGTTCGTAAATAGAACCGTCTGTGATAATATGCATATCCCAGACGGTTCTATTTACGAACCGCTCGAGATATGTGTATATCACGACGGTTATTAAATAGAACGATGCAGGATATGCATATTCACGCACGGTTTGATTGTTAAACCGCTCGTGATAGTTACTTCAACTTAACTACTTTTTAAAATTTTCGCTAGCCTCAGAATTGCTAGCCATGCCCTCTGAAAATAAGCGTGCGAAAATAGATACATCACGATAAATCAACGGACAACCCAAAGTGATCATTGTCAATTACAAACCAACATATATCAAATATTGTCGCTAGTGTACCATTGAATTACAACTATTCAAAGTGAATTACAACTATATCAAATATATATTAATTGTTTCGAGGTCGTTCAAGAGTGAAACTCTCCGTTGGGCGCAATGATATCCGTCATGATGAAGGTGCAAAGCCTCCTCGAACATCCGAGATCTCTTTACGAACGAGTGAATCTAAATCTATATTCAAAACCTACAAACAAGAGTAAAGTGTTACACATATATATTTAAATTTATAATTAGCAATTATTGCGAGATTGACCAACCTCGGGATCCGCAACCTAGCACTCATGAGAATCGCATATGATGGCAAACGTAGAATGCACATTCTTACGCTTTTCTTGGCGGCCATCAAAAATAGAATTACATATATAGGTATAGTCGGTTCGAGACGCATTATTACAAGTATGATATAGGATTATTGTGTTGTAGCACGTACCGGAAATCGCGTCCTGTGATTAAGTGTGGCGTTCGTTCCCTTGTATAGCCCTCTCTCGGCAATATAGGAGATGAACGACCTACATGTTTCCAAAAAGGTAACCTCGGCCATTTCAAACGAAGGAAGACTACAATAGAGTTATGTATGGAGGAAATGAGCACACCTGTCGACTACTTCTTGCACAAGGGTGAAGTCGTGGCCTTTTTTCATTAGGGAATCAAGGTATAGTACCTGATTCCTCTTTGGTATAATGACTAGAAGGATCCAGTGATGCCTACTCATGTATGTCGCTATAGTCATTAAACCTAAGTTCATACTGCGTATAAAGTACAAATGAAATTTGTATAGCAAGTAGTGAAGCACTTACTTCTGGTTGTAGGGCACCATTATGTAGTCCATGTAGTTTTGAGCAAGCAATCCTGCCGTTATGTATTTCTCGACGTAGGATGCGTCTGCCAAGATGGTTTGCTCAGAGACCACGTGTGGGTCGAGGACCCGTTCCCTTCCAAGTATCCAGCACAAGGTTCAGAATCTCGCCGCTGCTTTGGGGGGACTCACAGGGATCCCATTGGCATTGACCTCTGTGACGGTCATTATGCCTGGAGGAATTCTCGATGTTCCTCTGCCATCTCGTGTACGTACCACTTTCCTCGGAGATCCAGACGGCGGCGAAGATGGTGCGGACGCCATGTCGCTTACTTGCTATCTATATATGCACGAAGCAATATGCGTAAGCTCTAACTGACCAGATTCAAGCGATTTACTCAACTTAACCAAAATGATGCACAAACGTATAATATATAAAGAAGGATTGATGGTAGTTTGTGCTCTCGTAAGGAGAGTTGCAAAGAACAAGTCTTTGTCATCTCAATCCTATTGTCTATACTCTTCATTAAATGAATATGATAGTATAAATTCAAACTATGAGCTCTAAACAATACTTTGCTTAATCACAAATGATCTCAATCATTATCAAAATGATCTTAACTATCACATTCAATCTCGATTATAAGAGAAAAGTTCATCACAGAGCGAACCAGACAAAGCCCACCGATCAATTTCAGTTCACATTATCAAAGACTATCAAAGTCACATCACGAGGGTTCGTCAATACAATAGAGCTCATGAATGAACTAACAAGATATCAAATTGACGGATGCATTCAACCGTCTCGTGATAACTAGCATTCAACCGAAAGTAACAAATTAACAGATATGAAATTGACAAGAGCAAGTAATTTGTACAATAGAGCTCAAGAATCAACTAACTATCACATTCAATCTCAAGATAAGACAAAGTTCATCACAGAGCATGTCAACAAAGCCCACTGATCAATTTGCGGATCTTTAGGAATACTCACAGAGGATGCCGCACAACAACTCACGGTGCAAGGAGGAGGCCGGTGCGGGGAGGAGGCCGACGCGGGAGGAGGGAGAGGCGCGGGAGGAGGACGGCGCGGGAGGAGGCCGGTGCGAGAGGGAGGAGGCCGACACGGGAGGAGGCCGTGCGAGAGGAGGAGGCCGACACGGGAGGAGGCCGGTGCAGAGGGAGGAGGCCGACACGGGGAGGAGGCCGCGTGTCGAGGCGGAGGCAGCGTCGTCGATGAAGGGCGCGGCGTCGGGTCTTCGGCGGGGAGGTGAATGGCGAACCCTAGAGGAGCCGAGAGCGCGCGAGAGCCTAAGAAGCGCGGAGACGGTGACGAGTAAAGAGCAAAACCCTAGGTGCGCCGTTTGATAAAAAGAATATCACAGACGGCTCTATTAAAGAACCGTCTGAGATATCAGCAATATCACAGACGGCTCTATTTAAGCACCGTCTGTGATAATATCACAGACGGTTTGCTTAAAGAACCGTCTGAGATATCCTCAATATCACAGACGGTTCTTTAATGGCACCGTCTGTGATATTGAGGATATCTCAGACGGTTCTTTAAGCAAACCGTCTGTGATATTATCACAGACGGTGCTTAAATAGAGCCGTCTGTGATATTGCGGATATCTCAGACGGTTCTTTAATAGAGCCGTCTGTGATAATATATCACAGACGGATCCATCATAGAGCCGTCTGTGCTATGGATCTCATTCCCTTCATCTCCCGCGCGAGTGTCTCTTCGTCTCTTGCTCCAGCTTTTATATAAATAGACAACCCTTATCAAAGGGATTTCTCACGAACCTCCTTGATCATCCCCTCTTTCTCCACAAATTCCAAATGGCTTCCTCTCTCGTCCCGGCTGTACTGGCCTACATTTTGGTTGTGTACTCGCACCTCTCTGATCGCAACCTGGCCCAAGCTGCGAACAAGGCGTCCGTTCGCAATGCAATCCGTTGTAGACCCTCCCATCTACCGGAGACCATAACGGCGATCATCGGTCCATTGGAGCTCCTCCTCCAACAGACGGGCGAGGCTCTCCAAAGATCCGGCGAGTAAACCTCGTCGTGGAGATTGTCTGTGGAACTCTTTGGTCCGCACCGAGGATGCAGCCAGAGTCGAGGACGACATCGACATTGCAGAGAGCGGGTCCGCCTAGCCGAGACCGTGGAGACCAGGTTGATGGCCTCTGGGCTATATGGGACTTGATTACGAGTCCGAACATCTACAAGAGGAAATTGAGCGTGCAAGGTCACGGTGGAGGCGTTTGGTGAGACGATCGGTGATCCCGCTCCCACCGGCCGACGAGAATGCGTCACGAAGATTTGAAGACTAAGATAGGATCGCTCATCCTTTTTATCGCCGTGATGTAAAACGATAAGGCGATCTATTGTGCATGCGTGATGTAAATATGGTCTTTTTGTCTGTGATGATATAGTCTTTTTTATCGTCTGTGATGATATGGTCTTTTTTATCATCTATTTATTACTGGGCAAATCATTTTGTTAATTATTTGCGCATATGCATGCTCCGTACGCTATCACAGACGGTTGAATAAAGAACCATCTGTGATAATATCCTCATCACAGACGGTTCCTCTCACTAACCGTCTGTGTTGAACATCACAGACGGCTCCATGTGGAACCGTCTGTGATATCCTCCATATCACAGACGGTTAATAAGGAGAACCGTCTGCGATCACCGACCTCCTCGCCTTGGTGCTGGCCTGACTGCTCTGCATGCTCACCTTGGCGATTGATGTACTCAAAACCGTGAGACGAAGAGCGATGGGAGGAGTTTAATCTTCGGTGAATTATTCCGTCTTATATCAAGAATTAGGAGTAACTGGCACGTGAGACGAAGAGACGCATGTATCGTCGGCGTGCGAGGCGACGAAGAGGTTGTCGCGATGGTGAAGAGACACATCGCGCGGAGAAGAGGTTGGATATCACGAGACGGCTCTATATAGGGAACCGTGCGTGATAATAATATCACGACGGTTATTTAATAGAGCCGCTCGTGATACTAGTATATTACGAGCATAGTTCTCAAATTGAACCGCTCGTGATATTTCACAAGCGGTTTTATTTCCAAACCGCTGCGTGATAAGGCGTCCTCATCACAGACGGTTCATATTACGAACCGTCTGTGATACTTCACAGACGGTTTGTAATATGATCCGTCTGTGATATGTCCTCATCACAGACGGTTCTTTTTACCAACCATCTGTGAAGTATCACAAACGGTTGGTAATAAGAACCGTCTGTGATGAGGACATATCACAGACGGTTCCCACACGGTTCCAAAGGGGACCGTCTGTATAAGTTCAACACAGACGGCTCCTTTGGAACCGTCTGTGATGAGGTGTCTGCTATTGCCTGTTTTGTAGTAGTGATTAATTTACATCCAATGATATTGTTGCATACTTCAAGTGTTAGCTTGATTATTTAGTGAGAACATTTCCTATATTGATAGGGTCACAGTAAGAGTGAGTGTCTATGCATGTGTTGGGCTGGTTTTGGAAGGATCATTCTGAGTTCGATCTAGTAATATAATCATTTTTTTCCCAACTTCTTGCACAAGACACATAATTCAAAGAAGAAGCAATAAGGCTGCTTAAGTAAACATGTGAAGGAAAACCACAGATTCGGCATGGGAGAGGTTAATTTCTAGAATCCGCTGCTAAGAAAGTTGTATGTACGCCTAAAACAAATACTGAGTTTAGGAACTTTCGAATTGGTGCATGGGAGAGGTTAATTTCTGGAATCAGTAGGTTCAGAACACCCATATTATGAAATTTTGTATTTTGCAAAACTTGGCCAAAAATGTACGACCTTGATAAAGCTTACAAGCAATCTTAACTGTTAGCCCCCAACTATCTAATTTATTCAAAAACAGGGTTTTGGACAAGATTCCCGGATACATCTGGCATTTGAAACATTGTTCCATTTACATGTCTTACTGTGTGCTTTTCTACATCTACATATGCAAGAAACTCCTCTAAATTATGGGGATTCTGACTTTCTTAGGGCATGTGTATGTGTTACTTGCTTTATCTTAATGTATATGTTTGCAATTAATTGAATCAATAGGAGACATACTGATGTTGATCGAAATAGCTAGAAAGCAAAAAATCTAACCTTGTAAAGTTTCCAAATGTAGATGCTTTTCCAGAAGATGGGTGAAGAACCACCACCAGAGATGCTACGCCATGAAACATCTGCACAGTTACATGTAAGAATACTTAGCAACTAAAATTATTGCCAATGGTACAAACAATCTCATCAAAGTTACAAGGTTGTCCAAACCTCTATCATTTGGAGGACTAATTTGGACTAGACACTAATACTTTTCGGTGTGTCAGAGTGGCAACAAGTAGTGCAGCAGTGAGCGAGTGGACTCATGTTGAGTGTTCTATCACATGGACTTAACCTCAAACCCATTTAGTTATATGTTTATGGTAAGGTGGCAATGGCCTTGTCTAGAATTTTGGCCACGCGTGCAACTATTTTTTAAAAAACACGTTTATCATAGATTTTGATTGCTCAAGCTCTTATTTTAGCAATTATAATGGTTCTAATTGTGCTTAGAAAGACTCATAATGCTAGTGTTCAATGGGTTGTTTTAGCTCTTCTGTTAGCACTTTTAATGGTTTTAATTGTGCTAAGGCAGACTCATAATGTTGACTTACTCTATTCACCTTACAGGAAAGGACCAGGACTAGGACTGGATCCTCCCATGTGGGCTCAGCACCAGATGACAATGCCATTCATGGCAACGTGCTAACAATGATGGCGACAATTGCAATGCTGACATTAATGGCGGCAACAACCATGATACCAACAACATCAACCGCGACGGATGCAACTAATTATCTATATGAACTTTGATGATGTCTTGTTAGCTCTTTTGAATAGTTGAATATGGTATTGCTGCACTTTTAGATGGACTTACATGACTTGTATGTGATATTAGTCTTTAGGTGTATTGTAGTAGACTGGACTTTTCGATGTCTTTTGTGCGGATTACAATGTTGCTTTCTACAAGTGAACCTTATGGATGGTATTGGGCTTCAAATGATAAGCTTGAACTTCTTATCTGTGTATGGAGTAATGCATGTATGTGTATTGTGGATTATATGATGCATGGTATGAATATGTGATCAACTAATTGACAATTTCTGCTAGTGGGTTGCCAGAATTATAATTTTGCTGATAGGCACAGAGTCATTTTGGTGACAGTTTTGTAACTCACGAAAAACAATTTCCTCACGGGCAAAAACCGTCAGGTTTAATTTGATTGATGGTAATGGAAAAACCCGTAAGGTTTCATTTGCTTGACGGTAATGGTTGTCCAGTCGGCCAAACTAGCAAACCTGACGGGCCAAGAACCGTCAAGTTTTATTTCCTTGACGGTGATGGCGCCCTGAGACAAACTAGCAAACCTGACGGGCAAAGAACCGTCAAATTTTATTTTATTGACGGTAATGAAAGAACCGTCAAGTTTTATTTTCTTGACAGTAATGGTCCCGTGAGCCAAACTCGTAAACCTGACGGGTAAAGAACCGTCAAGTTTTATTTGTTTGATGGTTAATACCTATCAACAAAATTCTTTTTATGGATGGTTTCAAAGAACCGTCAGTAAAATTGAAAAACCGTCAGGAATAATTTTGTTGACGGTTAACCGTCAGACAAATTGGATTTTCCCGACCGCCTAGACCTGAGGGAATTTGCCTGATGGAAAATAAAACCTGACGATTTTTTCTTTTTTGCTGACGGTTTTTGACCGTGGGGAAATACTCGTTTTCTAGTGGTGTATTTATATGCCACAATGAGGCCACATGATGCCGAAGAACTATTTATTTTTCTTTATCCCATGCATTTATCCAACGCTGCAATCCATCAACGTAATTAATGTGCACCGACCCCTGTTCTTTTTGTTGGACAAGAAGCTGGCTTTATATTAGAGTACGAAACCCAGCACCAGGAGGAGACTATCACAAAGCAGATGAAAAAAAAATTGGGGAGAAAACAGTTAGACTGAAATATTACAAAATCCTCGAAGAAAAAAGAATGCGTGTATATATCTGAATATGAATTTGTGCCGGAAGAAATAAGAAATGAAACAAGATGGGAGTCTGCTAAATCTTCCGAAAGTATCTGTATCTAGCTTTCTTTCACGGTAGAAAAGTCGTAGCATCAATTTTCTAATGCAGATATTTTGCATGCTATAGCTATATATTGTTGGAGTTGAATCACACAACTCCTCTCTCTCTCTCCCTAGGGAATCACTCCTCACTTGTGTTCCTCACGAACACACGCACGGCAGGAGATAATGAACCTTTGGAGAAACACACAAAGTTGGAACACAATTTGTCTGCAGCTTGATGCCGTTGGGGAAGTAGACGAGAGCCGCCACTCGTGGCCGCCGGCGCGGAACGTGCTCGACGTGACGCTCTGGCCTGCAGCGACCATCCGCTCGACGTGCGATTAGCCGTCGATCCGGAGCTTGTGGGCCCCAGTCACCGGCCTCGCGAGGACGCAGGAGGAGGAGAGCCGCGGCAGCCGGAGCACGCGGAGAACGGGTGCCAACGCCAAGGTCAGCATGGCCGGATGCGACCGGATCTATATATCAAGGGTACGATTGGTTATATGTTTCGACGTTGGTGCACGTGGCGATACTCCTGTTTAGAAAGGCATCGTTCGTTGGATATTGCTGTTGCTGTTGCCGTTGCCTATCTCGTGGAGATACCGAGTACACCAGAATCTAAAATCACAATCGTATAGGGACCCAAGTGCCTAACTCTCTACTGCTAATCACAAATACACCTTAATTAACAACGTTGTATACTAGTATTATCACCCGCGCTTTGCTACGGGCTTTTTAGCTGATGATTACTTTTACTATTAACACTAACGAAAGTATTTCTAGACTATTTATAATCTTCAAAGGGTGCCATAGAAACGTGTCTTTTCATGAAACAATGCATACAATTTCATAAACTTCCACCATTTCAACTAAAATATGTTTAATCAAAGCATCTTTTAAGTATTTAAGATCTAATGGTTAATATTTTAATTGAGTTCGATCTGATGGCTACAATTTAAAAGGTGATGTGCCACAATTAGGAGGCTATTTGCGTCGCCAATAGGAAGTATTCTTCTAAAGAGTGTGAACAATAGGGTCTCCCGAAAAAAGTATGAACAATAGGGGAAAATGATAGAGAGGGAGGCAAATAATACTAGTCTTCTTTTTCGGTACATCCTTTCTTCGAGCCATGGTTGATGTTTCGAGATTCGGAAACGCTATTTTTTAGATCACTCTCACGGCTCGTTTGGTGTGGACGCGCTCTCCACGCACCACATTCATTACAAGAAAAAGGAGGTTTTATGACTCTTTCACCGTGACACATCACTGAATGGTCACCGAGATTTTCTTAGTTCAGTATTTCGTGAGCCTTTTGGTGACACATCACACATCAGTGAAGTGTCATCATATGTCTACTCCTTGTGACACTTGGGAGTTACCCTTTTTAAAGCGTCATGAGATACAACGCTCCGTGACACTTTGTAGTGTCATAAGGTTAATGTAGCTTCTAAATAAAAATAAAAATTGCATATGAAATAAGAATTAATTAAAAAATTTACATGAAACTTAACTATGTAAAATTTGCCTTAATATATTTTGAAAAAAAAATCACAAGTATAAAAATATAAGTATTTTATTTGTGCCCCTAAATTGCTAATATTAGCATATAGTTTGGTTAACTTTTTTTCACGAAATAATTTTTTATATTGTGCTAAATTTTCGATATCTCGTTTTGCCGTCAAATGCTAACACAAAACTTGCCTCCAAGCCCTCATGTATTCTGTTATTTTTATAACAATTTAGCTGCATATCCACAACCATCCATTCTATACCATCGGATTGAAACCCTCACTTCATCTCAGCCATCCACTCCCTATTGGTATTACCCCTATTGGTCTTGAATATCTCGTGGGCCTGCTCGCGCACCGACCCGTGGAGCAGTGATGGCCAAGCTCTGCTCCTCCCTTATCTTCTTGCTCAGCTCTGCTTCCCATTTCTAAGAGGTAAAGACAGGAGAGTGGCGCCACCGGATGCCACGCTGCCTGAGCCGGCGCGTCGCCGGAGCCGTGCGAGCCGTGCGGCCATGCCTCCCCCTCGTTTTGAAAATTTCCGAGCTTAAATTTTCTCGAGTTGAAAGTTCCCGGGTTGAAATTTTCGCGTGTTGAAATTTTTCCGAGTTGAAAGTTCCCGAGTTGAAATTTTCTCGAGTAAAAATTTCCCGATTTGAAACTCGTTGAGATCAACAGCAGGGGCTGAGGGGATTCTATTCCTCCTCGATCCAGACCATCCATATGTGAATCCGACGGCTCCACTTGATTGAACGATGCTGTTTAGATATTCTAGCTAGAAACAGAGGATACAGTTACCACATGTTCCCTCTGCCTTCCAAGCCTACATATATACAAGATTTCGTGCAATTCCTTGCTTGATCTCACAAGGAAACCTTTTGCACATCATTCATGGCTCCTCTTGATGTGCACCTTCAATCATATATTACCCAATTTATTGGGCCAAGCTTGACCATATTTGTCATGTCAGTATGATCCGATTCTGTGGAACAGTTTAGCACGTGGCTCCTCTGCCATCTTAAAACACACAAAAGTTGAAACAATGGAGCTACTCTTAGTAGCCTCTCTTTACTCGTTTTCATTTATGAATCGACCATACATGATTGATGACTCATTGGAGAGATTGATATCGTGTACAGAGATTCTTTTACCATGTCTTATCTAATGGCGAGCTTAATTTCTAGTAGAACGGCTTGAATTACTACTTTTAGTCTTTTACCGAGTCTAGTTCATGTGCACAGCTAGCTTGTTCCAAACGTTCGGTGTACAATGCAACAAGCTAACTTGCTAAATTGGCCGCGAAACCCTTCGGTAAATATTCGCAAAACATTCAGCCGGTAGCGAAAAACACGTGTATATAATATGTTAAATTCATGGCTTCACACTTGTGTATCTACAGTATAGTTTTCTTACCAATTTACTGAACTCTGGTTTTACTCGAATCTGTACGTCAAACAAAATGCCATGTTATTGTTGAGTTAAGAGTGTGATATGAATGAAGTTTGAGTGTGATACGAATTTTATTTCCTATTCCAACTCATAGTTCTACTCATACACAAAGTCTTTTTTTTGTACCACTACAAATACATTCCTGTAGTACATAGGGAAGATCAATAGTTTCATTATAAACATTTCCTCGTACAGTGGCATTATTTTTCAATGCAATACTTTACTACATAATTATCTTCTACTTCCTCTCAATTATTGCTTAATGCTAATCATTGCGACATCAACACTCATACACATGCAACCATCGCCGATCCGAACTGGGGACACATGTCATGCTCTCTCCGGTGACCCCGACCATATTCCCTACAGCTGCGCCATCTCTACTCCAAACTTTTTGCTCATTTGCCTCTGTACGCCCGCACTTCTATTTGTACGGGTGCATGATGTTATACACGCTCGACGTCCTCTTCTCTCTTTTGGATCGCTTCTCTTCTTCGGCATTGGCCAACTCAACGTTGTGACTTCCTCACTATCGATCCCTCTCAGCTGCTACCCCTTCTAATGCAATACATTACCAAATAATTCTCTTCTATTTCTCTCTAATTATTACTTAATGCCAACCATTGTGACATCAATACACATACACATGCAACTGTCGCCGATCCCAGCTGACGACATGTGTCACACTCTCTCTGGTGACCCCGAGCATATTCCCAACAGCGGCACCATCTTTACTCCAAGTTTTTTTTCTCCTTTGCCTCTATACGCCCGCGCTTCTATTCGTACGGATGCATGATGTTATACATGCTCGACGCCCTCTTCTTTTGTGTTGGTTGCTCCTCTTCTTCGACGTTGGCTAACTGAACGTTGTGGCTTCCTCACTAACTGTGGTGACCTCCCATCTAAACCAATGTCGGCATGTCTACTTTAGTTGTTGTCTAATAATATGGAGAATATTTTTGCCATCGCCGGGGACAACGTGTCCCTCACTAATGATGCCACACTCCTAGCTACCCTATAACCCTATATCGTCCATAGTTCGTCTTTAATGCAAAGATTCATCTCCTCTCTGCTAGGGTTTCTCCATCATTAAGCTTCTTTGCCCATTACCTTCTTCAATAACGCTGACGCTCACTTGTCATCGCGGCCCTTAGCTCCTTCAACACTAGACTTTCTCTTCAATGGCTCTGGCAAGTAGCACGATATTGTCATCATTTCCGTCGTCACCGCCTCGGCTCTTCGCTTCCCCGTGGGTTAATGTCTTCTTGTATGATAGATCAATGTCATTGCACTCTTTCGTGGTCTCTTCCGACATCATTTGTGTTATTCTCGTTATAACTTGTATTTTTTTAATAAAATTTTAGTTAATTTTTATTTTTATTCCATAGAAAGCAACAATAGAAACACATGACCTTGAGAGCGAACGTAGTGGCTTTTTTTGTATCTCCTTTATTTTTTATTCAACATTTCTGTTATTTTTATTCCACACAAACCAAATAGCTAAATGTATTTAATTTATTCTAAATTTGAGCTATTTTGGAATTCGTATGGAAATTAAATTACAAATTTTATTTTATTTTTTATTCTTAATTTTAGTTCTTTTTCTTGGAATCCGTATCAGAATCTGATTGCTATTTTTTCTTTAATTTTATTTTTGAATTAGAGTTATTTATGTATTTTACTTTGGAATTCGTATTGAAATTAAATTAATAATTTTAATTTTATGTTTATTCTAAATTTCAGTTATTTTTTGGTTGGATCTTGTATACAAATATAATTCCCAATTGTTGTTTAATTTTTATTCTGAATTATATTTATTGAAATTCGTATCGAAATCAAATTGATAATTTGATTTTGTTTTTACTCCTAATTTCAGTTTTTTTTTTGTTGGATTTCGTACACAAATCTAATTTTCAATTTTGATTATTTTTATTATGAATCTTAATTATTTAGGGATTTTACTCATAAATTTGTATGGAAATCAAATTATTAATTTTATTTTATTTTTATTCTGAATTTATGTTTAATTGTACTTGATGTTGACTCTTTTACTTGGGAATTCGGGAGTGGAAGATCCATACTTTATTAGGAAATTTCATTAAAAGTTTTTAAAGAGTACTAAACAGAAATAGTTACATAGAGAGACCAAGAAGGGAACGTGGGTATTGGGGCAGCACACGCGGGTGCTACCGCTAAAGGCGCACATCGGTCGATGTGCTTAAAAGCAAAACTTAAAGGCAAGGAAAATTAATTTTCAGAAAATCAGGGCCAGCTAGGAGGCCGTTACTTCCTTCTTTTTTTGCCTCAAAAAGGCATAGATTTTTTTCTTTCTTTTTACCTATTAACTTCAGCGATTAACGTAGTAATTTCTACCATTTAAGAGTGAATGTGATAATTTCTTTTTCTATATTTTAATAATATAATAGATACCAGCCCAATCACATTCGTTTTGCAAAGTTATCCCTGGAACAAAAGCTTAGTGCATACTGATCAAACATATGAATAAATGATTACAAAAATTTCTAAAGCAGTAACAGAACATTATGCGGTTCAAGTGTCTGATATATTCTCATTACATGGAATCAAATGCATTACATGGAATCAATGCATGTTCTGTGGGAACCTCTGCTTGTTGCTTTGTGTCCTCCTCCCCCCGTTTTGAACTCCCAGTATCAATAGAAAAATGGCGTGGGACGGTTGGGAAGTAGACTGGCCTCATTCTTGATGGAAGCCTCCATCTCTTCAAGCCTCGCACCCCAGGAATGAATCCGGACATTGAGTTTCCTGAGGGCAGAGAGATGGTGGATTCCAAGGCCACATGCAGATTGCACCTCACGTACTACGGTCTGAAACGTGAGTACTTCCAGCTTTGGCATGGCTCCAGCTTCGAACACCAGACCCATGATGGAATCGAACTCGAAGTACTTCAGACGTTGGAATCTGCCGTTGCATACGACGAGACTTTCTTTGGTGGGTCCATCTGCTTTTGAATGTAAATGCAGATATAGCAAGGCGGGCAAGTCCCCGAGGATCTGGAAGGTTTCCTGAGTCGCTTGATTAACACTGATGTTTAGGAGGGTGAGGTTGGCCAATGAGGCCATCCACTCTGGAATCCCTTCAAGATAGCAAGCCCCGACGTTTAATACCCGCAGGAGATGAGCAGGTGAGGACCATGAATCCAAACGGGGGCCAGGGTTACCGAAAACGCGCAAACATCTTAGGTTCGAACTACAGAGTTTGCCAAGTGACGAAGCCAAGATATCTACGTACGTATCACGGTGTGTGCTTTCAACGCACCAAAATATATGAAGAGTTCTCAATTTGGTCAAATTGCCCAACGCTTGCAAAGAAGTTATTGAGCTTTCGTCGTTCACAACTACACGTGACAGTACCTCTAGAGCTTGCATGTTGTTAGGAAACCGGGCCCAGGACCGGGAGTCCTGGCCCAAGGTGGGCTCCTCATCCCTAACCCTAGAAGGGTCGTAGCCTATAAATAGGGGGTGCTATTCATTGTAATTGATTGATGGACCGATGAAGGAATAAAGAGAAGCAAGAACTCCCCCTACATCTCTGTGTTCTATCTCTTGTTTCTGTTCTTGTGTTCATGCATTGTTCTTACGATTCTACGCTTGTCTACGAGGTAATCGCTCGGACTGGACTCGCCAGCGACGGTTCCTCAACACGTTATCAGCACGATCGACTCTCCTCGCATCGAAAAGGTAACCGTCGATGAACGACACTCGTAAATTGATTCGTTTTCTAGATTGCTTTCAATTCTGCAAATTTGGCTTTCTAGATTGGTTTCCTATGGTGCAAATCCGCTCTAATCTACCGCGAGCCGACTGGAAGTCGCCGGCCAAGCCGATCGGTGGATTGCATGAAAGAGTAGATGATGATTGCACTGTAGGTTGTATATGCAATCGCATGACAGGCACCATATGCACGGCACCGCCTGCAAGCGGCTGTCGCTACCTTCGCGACACGTTACCGGTCGGCATAGTCCGCCATCACGTCTCGCCACGGAGGCAACGACAGTGCCACGCCGCTAGCACGCGGCAAGCACGCACATGACGGCATGAAGCCGCGCCTCTGTTACAATCTTGTATTATATCACATTGTATCATATACATGAACAGTATACATTGCATGAATATCATCCATAGCAGAACAATCGCATCACGTAAATATCAAACGCATGTCGCATGCATGCGCCGTGCGCGCGCGCACGAGCTATAAGCCGCCACCATGACCGCCCGCGCGGCGCCGCCACCATGATGGCACCGCTCAAGCCATGCTGCGCCGCCCGGGCGCGCGCGCCGCCGGCGCCTCGCGCCGTCCGCCCCGCCGTCCGGCCGGCGGCCTCCCGCACCGAGGCCGACGCCGCCGCCACCGCAGCGCCGCCGCCGCCTCTTGAAGCGGCCGCCGCGGCGCGGTCGCCATGGCCGCCACATCGACGCCGACCAGCAGCCGCGCGCGCCGCCGAGCCGCCACGCCGGCCGCACCTCGCCGCCCGGCCCGCTTCGCCGCCGCCGTAGCAGCCCCACCACCGGCACCGCCTTCATCACCCAAGAAAAGAAAAAGAGGAGGCACCGCCGGCAAGCAAAAAAAAAAAGGAGGGCGGCATCACCACGGCCGGCACCGCCGCGCCGACGCCGCACCTCGCGCCGAACCGGTGTCGCGCGCGCGCTCCCACGCCGGCCGTTGCACCGCGCGCCCGCACATCGCCACCTTGAAGGCGCCGCAAGCCGCCGCCGCCCGTCACGGCTCCTTGCGCAAGCCGCCACCGCCGCCACGCTGGGCTCCTTGCATGCAGCCGCCGCCGCCGCCGGGCTTGTGTGGCGCCGCCACCATCGGATGAACAGGGGGGTAGGGAAACCCTACCCCCATGACCCTTTGAAGCGGTCAAATGGGCCGGCCACTTGGGCCGAAATTTTGCTGGGCCGATCGGTGAAAAAAAAAAACAGAATTTTACAAAAGAACCCTAAAGTGTTCATAATTGCGCCGAATTTTTGCAAAACCCCTCCGAAAATATGAAAATTACGCGCAATTTCTCTCAGAACTGAGTTTTTCGCGGTTTAGCCCCCGAAACTTGCAGTTTTCGCCGAAAATTCATATTCCAGCAGAAAAAGGCCTCAGGAATTCAATTTTTGAATCTGTTTTTGCATTTGAAGCATGTTTAACTTTGTTATTATTATTTCTATGCAATTTATTTATTGTATTTACTGTTTTGATTATCTGTGATTGTCTATATTGCTTTTAATCATTGGAAATAGCAGTAAATCATGGAAAATACATAGAAAAATACGGGAACACGAACCTGGAGTTCGAAGAGCATTGTGAGAATTTTGCAACCATTTTATGTAGATTACCAGCAGTAATCCTTTGAACCTTTTGCATAAATATGAAGATGACTGGCATCACGAATCAGGAATCCGGAGAACTGACCCAGTATGGTCAGAATTTGTACAGAATTTATAACAGTCTTCAATTCTGTGGTAATGTAATCACGGATGAGCAGAAGATTGAGAAGACTCTCTACCTTTCACCAGAACGCGGTGCAATCCGCAAGCAACTATCGTCAAGACGGCTACATGAAGTATGCCTAATTAATTGACATCATGCAAGTTGCAGAAACTCAAGATGATATTCTAAGAAAGAACTTCATCTCGCAACCACCTAGTAGCAATGTTGGCCATGAAGCCACTGCTAGCAGCTACAAGGTGATGAAGCCTCTCACGAATGAGAGGAACAAGAAGGGTAAGGTCGTGCGTCGCACATTATTGATGTTTTCCAGTCTAAGAAGAAGGGCAAATGATAGCATGAGGCATACCTCGCCATTGTAAGCACAGAGGATTCACATCCATTAGCTGCACTTATGAATGTGAACAGCCCAGTAGCAGCCCCATCATCCCTCCTTTTGGACATCGCAGCGGCCACAGCCGTAGCTGCCCAAGAGGAGAAGATCGCGCATGGAGCCGATTTAGGTAGAAGTTCCTGAATACTTTGCCTATTAGATCCAGTGCACGCATTGCACTCGGACCTTTTATAGAAACTTGCAGTTTGTAATTGAAGCAGAAATTTTGAATTATTGAATAATGGTTGCAAGCTCTAGAAGAGCAAAAGCATTAAATTCTTATTATGAGTCCTGCAAGGCTTATTTTCCCGTCTTTATAATAGCAAGTTACGTTCTGATATCTGAAGTATTTTATTTATGTGTTGCTTGTTTTCTGCTACATATTAATAAAGTACATTATATTAGAACGCGTGTGGCGCCCTATGGAGGAAGTGTGCTTAGCATGTAGCGGCACAACGAATATCATCCTGAGAGAAACAGAAATTCTTCCAGTCGATCAGCAAGAATGCTGGTAGTCTTACGACAGTCGCAGGCAGCGATACTTGTATAATAGGCTCAGGAAGGGCCATAATTATACTTCCAACGGGCACAACTTTGGTCATTGAAGAAGACTTGTTGTACCCAGAATCGACTAGAATTCTCAAGGATATTTGCGCTAACAGTTTCCATGTAGAGACTGAAAAAGAGTATGGTACAGAATACCTGCTCATTACAAAGCGTGAAAAAGGTGAAAAATAGCATTAGAATATCTTCCTTCATATGAAATTGGGCTATACTACACGAATATTAAGGCACCTACAGCCTATACTGTCTTGAAAACCGTATTTAGAAGCTCTAAACTTTTCTATCTCTGGCATGATAGATTGTGCCGTCTAGGTCTTAGGATGATGAGAAATATAATTAAATATTCACAGGGACATGATATGAATGTTAAGATTTTCTCGAATCAGGAAGATTTTGTGTGCCCCGCATGTGCCACCGGGAAATTAATTACTAGACCTTTTTGCTCTGAAAGCAAAGGATGAAGTCCCTGCATTCCTGGACCGTATCCAGGGAGACCTTTTGCGGTCCTATATAGCCCCTGTAAGGGTAATTTGAGGTATTTTATAGTGCTCATCGATGTTTCCTCGGAATGGTCGCACGTATGTTTATTGTCTACGAGAAATCAAGCTTCTGCATAGCTAAATCTCGCAGATAATTAAATTGGAAATATTTTCTCTGATCATCATGAGAAGTCCACCTGAATGGACAACGCTGGAGAACTTACTCCGAAAGAATTTGATGATTATTGCATGAAAATGAGAATTAAAGTTGAGCATTTTGTACCACTTGTCCGCACCCAGAATGGACTAGCAGAACTTTGAAGAATTGTAATTTACCAACTACATGTTGGGGACACGCAGTCCTGCTCGCAGCAGCCCTCATCAATTTTAGACCGTTGGCCTATACATCCATCCACCTATGCAACTAGCGCAAGGGTCAGCACCGAAAACTTCTCATCTCTGAAGGTTTGGTTGCAAGGTTTATGTACCTATACCACCACCACAGCGGACTGCAATGGGTCCTCTCCGAAAGTCTGGGATATACGTTGGTTATGAGACAACATCCATAATCAGGTATCTGGACCCGATGACTGGAGATTTGAACAATGCCCGATTCGCTAATAGTACATGAGATGAGATTAGTTTCCCGTCATTAGGGGGAGGAAATCAACCCTTGATAATAATGTCGGGAAATAATTGAAGTCTAGAAGACATTTGAAGTCCAGAAGATAATTGAAATCTATGCATATGACCCGAGCACTAGTGAAGCAAATAGAGAAGTCCAGAAGATAATTGCAATCCAGAAGATAATTGAATTGAAGTCTAGAAGACAATTGAAGTCCAGAAGATAATAGATTTGCAAATATTAGCAAATCAACTGTCAGACCACTTTAGTGATTTGAAGAGCGTGACCAAGTAGCATTTGCCTGTATGCAATGCACCGGAGAGGGTTGAAATACCAATGAAGGTATCCCTAATCCCGCCCGAGGCCTCGAAAGGACGAGAACTCCGCCCTCGAATCCGGTAACCGGGACGCTGGTGAAAAGGATAAGAAGGACTTGACACAACCGATCACCGAAGTGCCCCAGAACCAAAAGGGTAGCCAGTTGAGACCTGGTATCAGTATGAAACCTTCAGAAAAGGCATACTAAAATTGAACATCCCTATGAAGGGAGACATCAGTATGGATGTGTGCGCACACATCGGAACTGAAAAACTAAAGGGACTTGCCCCGCAATAGAAAGCAGCGGTGAGCAAGTAAAAGCATTAGAAGAATCACCCCTTGAAGAAATAGCTATAAAATTTATGACCTCGGGAGAATCTTTGAATATGACAACAGCCAATGTCGACATATACTTTGCAAAGAAACTTGCCAAAATCATCAATCTTGATTCAGAGCCTGTATCGCTCGCTGAATAAAAGAAAAAAAAACAGATTGAAAGAAGGCAGTAGAAACTGAATTATTCTCTTCGAATAAAAGAAGGGCGTGTGGGCCTGTAAGCCGTACGCCTTCCCTTGTGCACCCCGTAGGGCATAAGTGGATATTTGTTCGAAAGAGAAATGAAAAGAAACAAGGCTCGTTGCATAAGGTTTCATTGAACATCCAGGAGATGATTATGAAGAAACCTATTCCCCGATCATGGGCAGAACCCCCTTTAGACATTTATCTCAATGGCAGTGAACTTGAAGTTAGAATTGAAATTGATGGATGGGGTACCAGCATACCTTTATGAAATATTGGATTCGGACATTGAAGATACCTGAATGTATCAATGTCCCGAGCCAAGATAGAGCAAATAGAAATATGTACAGTGTGAAACTCAGAAAGTCATTGTACGAACTTAAGCAATCAGGCAGAATGTGGTATAATCGCTTAAAGCGACTTTCTATGCAAGAAAGGCTACACGAACAATGAGAATAAACCCTGTGTATTTATACGATGATCCCAGAATGGATTTTGTATAATCTCAGTGTATGAAAATGATCTGAATATCATCGGAACCCTGAAGGATATTAAGAAAGTAAGCTCTTACCTGAAGTCGGAGTTCGAAATGAAAGATTTGGGTGAAAACCAAATATTGCTTAGGCTTGCAGCTTGGGCATGCCGCTGAAGGGATATTAGTACATCACCAACCTACACTCGTAAGGTGTTAGAAAGGTTAGACTTTGAAAAGGCATACCCTTTGAAAGTGCCAATGGTCGGGAGATCTTTGCAGTAAGACAAGAACCCGTACAGACCTAGAAAAGAGGGGGAGGAAGTCCTGGGACCGGAATTCTCATATTTAAGTGTGATAGAAATACTCATGTATTGAACAAACTGTACTAGACCAGGCATTGTATTTGCCGTGAACCTATTAGCAAAGTATAGTACAGAACCTGCCAAAGGCATTGGCAGGGAATGAAGGACATCTTCTGATACCTCCAAAGAAGCAAAAGAACTTGGTCTGTTCTATAGAAAGAACCAAGACCTAACTATGAATGACAATGCAAATAACGGGTACTTGTAGGACCCGCATACAGCCAAATAGCGAACAGGCTATGTATTCTTATGTGGTGGAACTGCAATTCTATAGAAATCGTCTAAGCAGAGTCTTGTACCGACTTCGACGAACCACTCGAAAATGATAGCACTGTATGAGGCCTCACGAGAATGTGCTTGGCTTCGGCGCATGATTCACCACATCCAGCAGTCATGTGGATTGAATGCCGCACTAACCCCCACTATTATCTATGAAGATAAATGCAGCTTGTATTGCACAAGTACAGATGTGTTATGTGAAGAATCCTCTCACAAAGCATATCAACCCCAAGTTCTTCTATGCTCATGAATTGCAAAAGATGAACGTAATCAAAGCACTACATACTAAGTCATGTGATAATCTTGCAGATTTATTCACTAAGTCACTTCCAGCATCTAGCTTTGAAAGGTGCACACGTGGAATTGGAATGATGAGACTTAGAGAAGTGCAGAATTCAGGGGGAGAATCTTCACAAACTCATTACTAAAGCTTGATCACGAAGATCGAGTACCCAAAAGGTAAATCCCGGAGATTAAATGAAATTGGGTGGATTGTACTCTTTTTCCTTGACGAGTTTTCCTGAAGTTTCTCGGCTAAGGTTTTTAATGAGGCAATTCGTGCAGCATAGCGGAACATGATTCATGTACTCTTTCTCCAAATTTTTCCCACTGGGTTTTTATGGAGTTTTGACGAGACATGGGCATGAAGGATGAGTGCCCAAGGGGGAGTGTTAGGAAACCGGGCCCAGGACCGGGAGTCCTGGCCCAAGGTGGGCTCCTCATCCCTAACCCTAGAAGGGTCGTAGCCTATAAATAGGGGGTGCTATTCATTGTAATTGATTGATGGACCGATGAAGGAATAAAGAGAAGCAAGAACTCCCCCTACATCTCTGTGTTCTATCTCTTGTTTCTGTTCTTGTGTTCATGCATTGTTCTTACGATTCTACGCTTGTCTACGAGGTAATCGCTCGGACTGAACTCGCCAGCGACGGTTCCTCAACACATGTTACCCACCCCATCAGGCAATTTTTTTATTTCACCAAGTAACTGTTTCAACCGTCGCAGTTTAACAATGCTTGCCGGCAATTCTCTTATACGAGAACCAGATAGATCCAATGATTCCAAATACTGTAGCTCACCTATTTGTTCTGGAAGATTTGTGATGCTATCTGCTTTAATCCGTAGGTACCTCAACTGAAATAGCTTCCCAATATTTCTTAGATTACAATTTTCCAACATACCAGTGGTCTCTATATCCAGCACTCTCAGAGCATGCAAGTCTGAAATAGAATGCACTTGTACAGAATATCCAAATATGCTAAGAGATCGAACATGAGCAGTAACCATGGATGACGGCACTATCACGTTTTCTTGGCCACGGTAGTCAAGTGAAAGTCGACGGATCTTACTTTGAAACACAAAGCTATGTGTTTGATCACCAACGGAAGTGATAAAATTTTCTTCGACTGCCTTGGATATAATGAGATCAAGAATCATATCATGAACCCGGCATGCACCTACTCTACCATCGTACCGGATACGTACTGGTTGGATCATACTTCTGTTTATAAGCTCATTAAAATAGCATTCCCCTTCCTCCATTAAATTTCTCCCACCATCAACCTTGACAAATCCTTCTGCTATCCACCTACTTACTAGACGATCCCTCGGAATTATATAATCTTCTGGAAACATACTTAGATATAGTAAGCAAGTTCTTAAATGGAGAGGAAGGTCATTATAACTCAAAGATAGTATCTTCTTCATTTCCTCCACATCAGAATTCTTCTCTAGTCCTAAGCCAATCGAATTAAGGACCATTAACCATTCTTCTCTTGCATGTGATTTAGTTGTCAATAAACTAGACATCGTTATGATTGCCAATGGTAGACCACCACACTTTCTTATGATTTCAGTAGAAACTTCTTTCAGTTGAAGAGGGCATTGGTCTTCAGAGCCAAATACTCTTCTGAAGAATAAACTTTTAGAGTCACCTTCACTTAGTGGCCTTAGTTCATATACAAGATCGTGGCGAGGGGAGCAACATGACTTGGCAACAGTAGCAATTCTTGTTGTCACTAGTATCCTACTACCACAAGTATTCTCAAGCAAGGCGCATTTAATAATCTTCCATGCTTGGGTACTCCATATATCATCAATTACAATAAAGTACCTAACAAATGAGAGATACTATGGTTCAATTGAGTCATGTTAATTGAATACATACGAGATAAATATGAAAAGTAAATTGGTAGCTAAAAGTAATGTTACAATATCGAGCTGATTACATATATGTAGAGCTGCAAACGAGTCAAGTTGAAGCGCCCAGCTCTGCTCGTAAACCAAGCAAGCTCAATTTAAGTTGAGTTAGAGAGTGGACTCATACTCGGCTCATACCGATCTGTAGTCGATCTCGAGCCAGTCTCGAGGCAATTATAAACAATGAAGATGGTGTTCAAATCTATAGAATAATTAAGGAACTGACGTGACTAATGGTGTTAGTTGAAAGTCACATATATGGATAGATAAAAATCTCAAATATCTCATGTAAAATACATAGGGTAACTAATGGAGAAATTGTACAGTACATTTTACTAGTAGTATATAGCGGTAGTATAAATAAAATTTGACAATTGATTTGTTAAGGATTTAATAATCTTTACTTTGTATTTATAATTTTTTCATGAGTATTATGGACTTTTCCAACTAGGATTGAAAATATTACTCTTGTGTCATGTGATCCCCACATAGGCAATTATAATTCTACCCTCTCAGGATGCTACTACTCATACTATCAGGTGTAGTATAACTTAATTCTAACTAATCTGAACCATTAGATAAAAAGGAATAGATGACCCGTATTAAAATGAGGGTACCGTAAAAGAGTTCAACTAATGAACCTAATTTGACTTCTATCTATTAAAAGTAATATAAGAGATATATTAGAATACAAGCTATATCGAGCTAATATTGAGCGAGCTAACCTAAGCTCAAACTCGGCTCGTTTTTCACTTGGGCTCCAAAAGATGCTTAAACTCAGCTCATTTATTTTTTAGACGATCTCGAGTCGATCCAAAAAACGAGTCGAACTCGAGCAGCTCACGAGCCTTGAGCCTTTCTTGCAACCCTACTTATATGTATGTTCATGGAAAGAATATAAGAGTATTCCATCATGTCGGTCTAAATAAAATTATATTTTTAACATATATATTCAATCCGTCTCGTATTATAAATAATTACGGCTGGTTGAATAAAAAATGAGATGGCTGGTAAAATGACTAGTTGTCCTATTTAAGATGCCTTTGCACAAGAGGTCCCTTAATTACGGATATAATGTTACAATTAAGTTATGGTAGAATGACTTAGAATACAAAATACTAGGGAATTGCTACTTAACTTCCAACAGTTTTTTGATGAAAAAATTGTCACTTTTCTATTCATTAGATGTGCTATAAGATTCGTGTTGTTGATGTGTTGTTCATTCATCTTAATATTTCACAATACATATATGCACGCATGGATTGATGGATGGATGGATCCAAAGCAACAAGCTGTACAGGTACAACCGCCTCAACCAACGAGTACGAAGTGCAAAGGCATTTTTGTAGCTCGTACGCCATACGTACCTGAGAGATGACGTCGAGGACGTCGAGGGAGACCATGGCCGCGTCCAGGTTCGGGTGGTCGGCTCCGAGCTCCCTGTTCATCACTTTACCGTATTTTGTTTATATATAATTTTGTTTTTTGTCTTTGTTTTTTGTTCAACCTCTCGAAGTACATATGAAGAATATAATAGGTTCACTATATTACCGTATTTTGTTGGTATATAATTTTATTTTTTTGTCTTTGTTTTTACTCAACCTTCAAAGTACATGTGAAGAACATAACAAGTTCACCACATTGCCGTATTTTGTTGGTATATAAATTTTTTTTTGTCTTTGTTTTTGCTCAACCTCTCAAAGTACATGTGAGATTTTGAATTATGTGATGAAAATATGAGTTATTAAGACTTTCAAGAATAATTACAGTGACCAATAATCAAAATTACATAAATAATTTACTGTAATTTATGTATAATGGAGTTGTATTTTTTTGTCTTTGTTTTTACTCAACCTCTTAAAGTACATGTGAGATTTTGAATCAAGTGATGGAAATATGAGTTATTAAGATTTTCAAGAGTAATTACATTGACCAAGAACCAAAATTACATAAATAATTTATTGTAATTTATATACAATTGAGTTGTAAATGAACTTTTAGAATGTAGCAGTTTTAATAGAGAAAACATGCAAATTCTGTGTAGACAGACCCAAAATACAATTTGAATCCTAGAACGACTTGTAATAAGAAACAGAGGGCGTACCTCTTGTCCTTTAGGAAATCCCTTAGTGCATTAATGAGGCATTCCTCGTCCCCTGACTCAGTTCGTTCATACTCTTGCTGTTTGATTTGAGAGAGGATGCTCCGTAAAATCTTTCTTGTATCGGGTTTTTGGGACACGGACACAAAAGCTCGGCAATCAAATTGTTCACCAACCTTCTGATATACTTGGTTGGCGAGAGTAGTTTTGCCTAACCCTCCAAACCCCACGATTGACATCACCTTCAATGATTTCTCCCCGTCATCCACCAATTTGATGAACTTATCCCTCGGAACATCAGTGCCGATGAGGCTGGATGCCTCAGCATAGAGGGCAGGTAGCCGGGGATCGATGGGAACAACATCGCTGCTGGCAGAGTCGAGGACCGCATAAAGATTGTACCTGTCACGTCGTTGGCTTGCCTCGGCGATGCGAGTCTTTAGTTCTCTTAGCTGCTCGGCGATCTCATGACAAGCTCCTATCTTCTTCACTTTCTTGATCATCTCAGAAAAAAAACCCTTGATACCGTTGGATTTGTCCGAATCCTGGTGGAGCCGATGCATATAGTCGTCGATGCAGTCCTCGATATCATAGGCCATCTCCCTCACTTGGTTCCTCCACTCCTTCTGTTGTGGGTCGAGCAGCTCTGTATCGCCCAGCTTCTCTAAGAGAGCGTTCATGCTGCTCAGCTCATCCTTGAGGAAGGCGACATCGCGCTTCACTTTTTTTTGCAGCTTATACTCCTCACCCAGCAGCGTGGTGAGCTTGGTGAGGAGGGAGTTCATCACCCCCGTGGCGGCGCTCACCATGATTCCTTCCATCAACTACTCTGTTCTTTGTGTGGCGAAGCTTGTAGACCAGCTCAGACAGAACCTCAAGGTGATTTGCGGCTGCGCGAGTGAAGAAGATGCAGAAGTTAGTGTTAGCTATAATCTTGACATGTTTAGTTTAAAGTTTGTATGCTAGTGCATGCGTTAGTTGTGAGCACGCATGGAGTAGCTAGACCAGTGCATTGGTTCCATGCATGTGTATGCATGTACGTGCATGAGTCATTTGCATTCGTTTTGGAAAGTTCATTCACGTGTGACAGGTTTTGGAAACAAGTCAATCACGTGGATTAGATCCTGATTGACTTGATTTGTTTTTTTAATTTGATTGGTATTTCCTTCTTGGCTGTAATCCGGAGTCTCTAGGAGATCATGGCATGTAATTTTTTCTTTCCATAGCTCAGCATGTAATCGTTTCACTATAGCATTTAAATATGAAGAAAGGAAAACTGAAAAGCTGCAGTTCTCTAGCGGCAAAGAAAAATCTTCTTGTTGTCTAATGTATTGTGTTCTCCTGGTGTTGTGTGTGTGCGGGCGTTGATGTGATAGCATGCGTGTGTGTGAGATCTCCGATATGTTCATGTGTTTTTGCTAGTTTTCTTTGGCTTTGTTCCAACAATTGGTATCAGAACGAGGTGTAGTGCGTCATGCCGAAGCAGATGCCGTCCCCGCAAAAGTCCATGGTCAGTGGCGACACCTCGGACATGGCGGCATCCAAGGCACCGGCGAAGGAGGGATCGGTAACCCTCCAATACCCAATGCTCACTGAGACCAACTATGGCTCTTGGGCGGTGAAGATGAAGGTGTTCATGCGCGCACAAGGGGTGTGGGCGGCGGTGGAAGGCAATGAGCTGGTCGATGAGCGTAAGGACCAAATGGCTCTCGCCGTCATATTCCAAGCTGTGCCCGAGGCCATGATGATGGTCTTGGCCGAAAATGAGACGGCCAAGGAGGCTTAGGACACCTTGAAGGAGATGCACGTCGGCGCTGACCGCGTCAAGGAAGCACGAGCACAGACCCTCATGGGTGAGTTCGATGTGATGCGCATGAAGGAGACGGAGTCCATCAAGGACTTCGCCTTGAGGCTGACCACCATCGTCAACGAGATTCGTGTCCTCGGAGACAAGATGGAGGAGCGCACTGTTGTGAAGAAGTTTCTTCGTGCCGTCCCCGACAAATTCTTGCCGATCGCCTCCACTATTGAGCAATTTGCTGATATGAAGATGATGACGGTTGTGGAGGTGGTTGGGCGACTGAAGGCGTATGAGGAACGTACAAAGGGACGGCGGTGTGACGAGTAAGGTGAGCATCTACTACTCACCCGTGCCGAGTGGGAATCCAGGTCCAATAAAGAGGGCGCCAATAACTCTGGCATGAAGAATCGCAAGTTCGACAAGGCGAAGGTTCGCTGCTACAATTGTCAGGACTACGGGCACTTCGCTTCTGAATGTCGTAATCCCAGGAAGGAGAGAGCGGAGGCGCATTTAATTGTGGCTGATGCTGAAGACGAACCGATGTTACTTTGATGTTGAGTTGAGTCCGGGACGTTGAAGAGATGTGTTCGCCGTCCTGAGTCGGGTGCGTTGCTTTGATGTTGAGTTTAGTCCGGGACGTTGAAGAGATGTGTTCTCCGTCCTAAGTCGAGTTCGTGGAGTTGAGTCCGGGATGTTGAGGAGATGTGTTCGCCATCCTATGTCGAGTATCAGTTGAGTAAGTCGTAGTTGAGACCGGCTTCCGCAACAAGTTAGAGTCAGTGTGTCAAGATTAGGGGGGAAATTGTTAGCTATAATCTTGACATGTTTAGTTTAAAGTTTGTATGCTAGTGCATGCGTTAGTTGTGAGCACTGAGCACGCATGGAGTAGCTAGACCAGTGCATTGGTTCCATGCATGTGTATGCATGTACGTGCATGAGTCATTTGCATTCGTTTTGGAAAGTTCATTCACGTGTGACAGGTTTTGGAAACAAGTCAATCACGTGGATTAGATCCTGATTGACTTGATTTGTTTTTTTAATTTGATTGGTATTTCCTTCTTGGCTGTAATCCGGAGTCTCCAGGAGATCATAGTATGTAATTTTTTCTTTCCATAGCTCAGCATGTAATCGTTTCACTATAGCATTTAAATATGAAGAAAGGAAAACTGAAAAGCTGCAGTTCTCTAGCGGCAAAGAAAAATCTTCTTGTTGTCTAATGTATTGTGTTCTCCTGGTGTTGTGTGCGTGCGTGCGTTGATGTGATAGCATGCGTGTGTGTGAGATCTCCGATATGTTCATGTGTTTTTGCTAGTTTTCTTTGGCTTTGTTCCAACAGTTAGTTGCTGCTGCCAAGGAAAGTATCTCAGAGTGGTACAGATATCAGAAAATTTCACACAAGAACTATGTTCATGGAAAATCAAGAACAAATTCGTTGCATCAACTTTGTGTGGCTGCGCGAGTGAAGCAGAAGTAGAAGTTAGTTGCTGCTGCCAAGGATATGGTTCAGATATCTGAAAATTTCACTCATGAACTATATTCATGGAAAATCAAGAACAAATTTGTACCATAGTTGTAAGTACGTACGTACCTACTGTTGTTCCGCGGCCATGGCCACAGTCTGGCGAATGGACAACAATGGTGCAGCTAAAGTTGCGTAGAGAAGAGAGGAGGGAGGCTCCACTGAACCTAAGGAGAAAGACTAATAATATGCTTTTCTTTCTTCACTCGGTATGATAAGGCCCGCGAATTTGCTAATTGCCCATACTTTCGGCGCAACTTTTTCTTTCTTTTTTTTCCCCATTACTGAATAACGAAGTTAAAGGTTTTACAATGTTTCAAACGTTTCACCTAGATACTTTCAGCACAACTAAAGTAATATTCGAGCCAAGCTAAACTTTGGCAATGTCGTTGGCCACTGACCGAGATGCTGCCGATCTGAAAATGGATTGGAGCGCAAAAGACAAGCAAGCGTATCAAAGCCAATCTGAAAGCTGGAAAGCAAATCAAAGCTGACAGCAGACGCCAGTGCTAGCAGTGTTCATTTTCATACTAGTGTTCACCTCTGGTCAGGACGACCATACTTGTGCAACACACCGGACGTCAGTAAGTAGACTGCAGATTGGCCATAAGGAGATGTGTTAGGTATCGAGTTTGTTGCTTCGCATCAAAGAAGGTAGAGCATCGGGAAATAACTACAAGCTCCATCTCACTCATACATACAGTCACACGCCTTAATACTGTACAGCAACATTAGTTCGGTAGGCCATGTTCGTATGAACCTCTCACATCAAGCGAGGGTGCATGTTTCTCTTCCTACTAAATTCCTATAAGATTTCTCGCGTCCCAAATGGGCCTAACAATAGAATTATGGATGATATGCACCGGTTTCTGAACTATGGCCTAAGCGATTATACTAAGCCAAGGCAATAAAGTTTCCCTCAATTGTATTCCTCCCTTGTTCGTATGCCAACGAGAAGAAAAGCATACTCTAGGGTCAGCAACACCACACACAAGTGGCCGACCGGACGAATGTAATGTTTCGGTGAGAGAGCAGGGTTGCATTAGAGCCAAGCTTAACAACTTTCCTCCCTTGTGCGCGTTCACACACAAGTGTGATGTTTCGGTGAGAAAGCATGGTTGCGTTAGAGCCAAGCTTAGCAACTTTCCGCGATGTCGTTGCCCAATGATGCTGCTAGCAAACAAAGGCTTGGTGCCATCCAAATTCAAACATAACTAGAAAAAAATGTCAAATACAGTAAAAATAGTACATCGCTACTGGATATATAGTATTGCCCAAATGACCATAATTATACACAAGTAGTAGTTAGGGTATTATGGGTGTAATGGGCGGAGCCGATGCTCCAGCACCCCCAACCAACCAGGGGGAAAGCTTCGCCCTGGCAACAAGTAAATGCCAGTCTGAAAGCTCGAAGGAAAATTGAAGCTGAACAACACCGGACGCCAAAGACGATCATACTAGCACAACAAACACAGGTTAAGGCCTTATTTGGAGCAGAGGATTCCGAGAAGAATTTCTACTTATGAAACTTAACTATGTAAAATTTGCCTTTATATATTTTGAAAAAAATCACAAGTATAAAAATATAAGTATTTTATTTGTGCCCCTAAATTGTTAATATTAGCATATAGTTTGGTTAACTTTCTTTCAAGAAATAATTTTTATATTGTGCTAAATTTTCGGTATCTTGTTTTGCCGTCAAATGCTAACACAAAACTTGCATGGTCATATAGTATATCTGATATCATGGCATTGACCTGTAAGATATAGTTTAACTGACACAAGGTGATATGGTTTAACTGAAATAATTTTGTAAATTGATATATGTCACTGCCATTGATAATTATCACTACAATTTTCATGACTACATGCAGATGACTAGCCATATGATCAAAGTACTTTGCTTTGACTAGCCATTAATTTTGGAAACTGAATGATTGTTTTGAGGTCAAAGTAGAGACATCTGATTAATACAATTTTGGTTTTTATGGGCTAGGAATCGATTGTTTGCTTGTTCCATATTGCCTGCCAAAATTCGTTTAGGCAACAAAACATTAGTTCCAGCAAAGTACTCACTAGTTATATGCTCTGTCCTTGTGCTTTCATCTTCTGGAGTCCTAAACTTCTGAATTGCTTGATGATTGATATAGTGTAGAATATTTTGATATAGTGTATCACTTTGTAATAAGGAAAATTTGATCATATACCCTCCCCTTAGATGGAAATTCAGGATTTACCCTCCTGGCCCACATGTCATTGACCTATGGTGACCCCACATGTCATTGAGGTGGGAGGGTAAATCCTGAAATCCTGAATTTCAGGGAGGGTATATGATCCAATCCCCCTTGTAATAATGCTTCTGTGTGCAATTCTATTTTATGTTTGCTTGTCAGTTTAGAAACATAAATGTTATTCTAAGCCACAACATATAACTGATCAAAAGTGCATATATTCATATTTTTGATGATTGATGTGGTTGTCTCGACTCCTTGCTTATATGAAATCTGAGTGCATTAATTTTTTTAGTGCAAAGTAAATCAATTTATGAAGAATTTTGGTTGCTATTACATGTCCATGAACCATCAATCTGTACATGAGTTTTGACTTGATGAGGAGCTATCATCATTGTAGTGAGTAGATGCTACATTGTAAATTACTTTGATGATGTACTGTTGTGAATTGTGATTTCTGCCGTGCAATTTTTAGAGTGTATATTCTATATTGGAACATGAATGGATATGCAATTACTGTGAAGATGATTAATCTGATTTCTCTTGCTTCTAGTTTGGATCATAGCATGATCAATGGATGGATTTTTTTGCATGGAACATGGTCTTGTATTTATGTACGTACTTAAGCTAGCTGTCTTCTCTAACATGAGCTTTGTTTTGTTCTCTTAATTATTATCCTATAAATTTACATGGAGGGGTAATTCAATGTACATGAGCAAATTTTAGTTTTATTTTTGGGGGTACGTGTGAGGGTGGGGGTGCCTAACACTGCTGATGCCGGTCCTAAGCCCGGAAAAAAGTGGAGGGAGCATGAATTATTTATGTAAAAATTGTTTGTAACAATTATTTATTGTAATATTTATTCATTGCAATAATTGTGTTTAATAATTATTTGTTGTAATAAATATTTATTGTAATAATTATCTGTATTTTTTTTCAATGAAATAATTGTTGATGAAAAAATTGTGTGTATTCATTATTGTTGTAAATGAAATAATGTTGTATTCATTATTCACTGTAATAATTGTGTGTAATAATTATTTATGTAATAATTGTTTGTAATAATTATTTATTGTAATAAATGTTTATTGTAACAATTATCATTAAATACGCTAATTGTGGTTTATTACATTGTCTACGGTATATTATCGTTAATCATGGTCAATTGCGGTAGTTGTCGCTTATTACAGTAGTTCTTGTCAATTACGATAGTTGTCATCAATTAGTTAGTAAGGTGTACTTGATATCTAAAGGATCAGTAAAACTTGCTCAGAAGTAGTTTACAATGACTATAAAGAACTCTAGATGCCTCAACATTTATAGAAATTTGTTCGGTTACTCTTATTGTCGTTAATCGCGGTCAATATCGATAGTTCTCGTTAATTGCGGTAGTCGTTGTTAATAGTCGTCAATTGTCGTTAAATATTATTAAATATTGTTAAATATCGTTAAATATTGTTAAATGTCATTAAATGTTGTTAATTGCGTTAAACGGTATCAAACAAGCTATTACTGACCTCAGAGGCATTTCAGACATTTTTCATCTGCAGCTAGCCTACCTAAAAGATAAGCTGCTCTTCAGAAAAACACGACCAAAACAAACAGGCCCTATGGGACGGGAGCTAGCCCGCGCAAAACATTCTGCAAAATGACGTGGAAACAACGAAGAAATCTAAGCATAGTGATCTACAGTAACACCTGCGGCCAAGCAGTGCGACTAAAGGCGAGGTTTCCCCTGGGAAATGCTAGCGGTACGGTGGAGGCACCAACAAGGAGCGTAATCTAGTTTTTGCGATCGCGGCTTGATACTTGTTGCGGCCTCGCGCTGCGAGGTAGGCGTGCATCGACTACACACTTGCGAGCCACCTAATTTTTAGGGAACGCACGTACCAGCTACAACTGACGGTGGCGGAGCGTGAGAGAAACACGAGCGGAGACCAATTGTCCAATGCGAGTCAACAACTAGTGACACAAGCGCTAAAATCAACTAAAACGTTTTGGTAGAATTTAGGTCACAATATGTAATATCAGAGCATATATATATAACTCCAAAAGCACCAAAAAGGAACTAGAACACAAGTGAACTATGGAAACCAGCGCTAATTAAAGGTACACTCTTCTTTTCTTCAGATTATTAAAATCAACAATTATGTCTTCATAACTATAATTAGCTAGGATTTCCCCTTCTAGGTGTATTAGCAAGCTATTGGCAAGAAAGTCATCTTCCATCTTGTATACATGGCCTTATTTCCATGATCTTCAAACTAAAAAATGCTCATTCAACATTGCTAGATGAAAAATAGTGGAGCCAATTTGTCACACTTGGGAAGAAAGAAGAGGTCATGAGGTAGGAGTGGATATCTGGATGCGTCATGAAGAGGAATGAAGCTAAGTATTGTAGTGTTCTGGAATCTAAATAGACCAATACTACATAGACTAACAAAAAAAAGTTGAGCGAGGGGGGTGGCCGGAGCCCTCTTTGGCTCCAACGGCGCTCCGCCACTGACAATTGACCTATAAAATGTTTTTTTGTATTTAGATACCAACGTACAAACTGGCCATGTGGCTATACGAGTTAAGCTTGGTGCCTTGCTGCCATTTACATCTTGAGTTGGAAGCCTAGCCAAAGCACCTTAATTTTTGCATGTGAGAAAGCTACTTATCTTTCCCTACGAGGGCCAGGAGATGGTATAACCCAAGAGGGGGCGGACTTCACGTCCAAGGTTGGTGAGGAGTAGGGGTACAAACCGAAGGGATAATTCGCAGAGCGAATACGGGATAGAGAAATAGGTATCAGGTACTATCTAACTCTGACTCCGATGAAAAAAAATACAAAATATGATATAGGATGATCGATATCTGTCCGTATGTACGTGTGTCAGGTGGTATGAGGAAGCCTATTATGACTTCACTTAGGATCAAGATAACAGATATGTGAGTTGTTACATCTGAGTAGGGAGAGGATACTGAATATTTTTCCTTCAACATCTGAGTGATTGGTGATTTGTCTTTCCGTGTTCGCTCTGATTGCACTCCTACTGTCCAATGTGTTATATAGGGGTGCAAAAGAAACGGATAATTTCCGTCCGACTGACCGATCGAAGGCTCGCGGAGCGAATACAGGATGTAGAAATAGGTATCCGATATTATCTGTGTCTAACTTCAACTCCGAGAAAAAAAAATAGAATATGATACAGAATGAGCGATATCCATCTGTATCCGCTCTGTTGCAATCCTAGTGAGGAGAGTTATGTGCTCGCTGCTCAGTCCCCAGTCTTTCTTTGGTTCCATGGTGGAGAAGGCTGCAAGATCCATATGTATCGATGGCATGGATGCCAATGCGTTCAAGGTGCTGCTTCACTTTATATACACCGATGAGTTGCTCGAGATGAACAAGACGCAGCAGTAGTAGCTCGGCATTTGTTTGTTGCCGCAGACAAGTACAACCTGGAGAGGCTGAAGTTGATTTGCGAGGACAAGCTGTGCAAGTGCCCTGATGTGAAGATGGTGGAGACCGCATTGACCTTGGCTAAGCATGATGACTCCCAAGCCTACAAGCACACTAGAGTAGTACTACTTACTACTTAGTTCTCTCAAAGTACTGATACTAAGAGATTAGTACCCAATTTGATAGTCTTACACAGTATTAGGAGCTCATATTGGCACCTCTTAACAAAATTGGTAACATCACCATGAATTAACAGATAACTACAGTGTTTTGACTACTCTTGTTCCTCTTAACCATTCCCCTTTATTGTCTCATTCTTGGCAACATAGTGTCAAAAAGGTAGAAAGTACGGCGATAAGAATAAGCTACGGCGACAGAGATGGAGAGGCTCTAGCGGCGGCGCGACAAGATGACGCGGCGGCACAAATACGGTGATCATGCAAAAGGCCAACCGATGCCAATCCAAGCTAACTAACATGCATAATAGCACCTACGAGAGGTAGAAGACCTACCAGAAGGTTGAAAATGGCCGGAGAGGTACGGTGGAGCTCTGGCGACGCTTGATCGACGGCGGCAACAAGAACTCAACGTGGAGATGACAACCTATTGAAAACCAAACAGAATGAATGGTAGGAGAAGCTTAGGTATGACTCGTAGATTATCTCAGAGCAAGGGATTGCCAAATAGCTTACCCAACCGGAGATGAGGAAGAAAGGTACTGTTTTGGCCGAAACTTGGGAATTTCCAAAATTCGATGATCCATGTGAATCAAAGTTCGAATCAACAGAGGGTAAATGTCTCTTGTACCCCAAGACATGATTTGACACGCTTAGAAATGGAAGGAACTCACCAGACACAAAAGATGACACGGTGACGACGCCCAGAGCACGCTCTGGACAGGCCGAAGGACACGTCGGTGTTCCCGGAGCTACGAGCAATAATAAAAGCCCAAATTAACAGGACGAACATGGTATGAAACAAGGATGAGAGCATTGAAAGAGTGAGAAGAATGCCTAAGAGGAGGGGGAGAATGGCCGAGTGCAATAATTCGGCTGCCAAAGAGACAACTCGGTGTAATGGCATTTCTTGCTGGCGAAAATGACGACGTCCACCCGTGATGGCCTCTAAGTGGACGCCGACAGTTGTGGCCAAACGGCGTCGACATGCAAGAGTGGCGATGGTCGGACGCAATGCCACCTTGCTCCACACTCGGGGGTGGCGTGGCAGCGCAAAACGGTGGAGCAGCGTAGATAGGATGAGACCGACAGGTGGGGTCGAGTCGTCAGCGCCTTGGAGAAATGACGCGGTCGGACTCGGAGGCACGTGAGTGGACTAGGTTCGATCGAGTCACCAGAGTCGGGTTCGGTCGCTACAGTGCGAAGCGGTTTGGTTAAGTCCGAATGTTTGACCGAATTGAATTCCAAATCATTTCGTTTTACCAGAGAGCTAAAAATAGCAATAAAATTTGTACATAACTGAAATTTTTTAGGGATACTACTGGGGTGATATAGAACCCATATAAATTTTCTAAACACACTGTTCATAAATTAATTGCTTGATTTAAATTCCTTCTCAAATGATGTTTATTAATTGAACAAGGATTTTTCTCCATAACAAGTTAAGTTCTAAAATTTCGAAAAAAAATCATATTAATTCATGATAATTATTCTAGTATTTGAATAAATTATTTCCCAGAGTTCATCATAAACTTTTATTTCTGTTTCTTTTGGAACTTTAGTTCAAGTGTTGATGTTTATTCTTGATTTCAAAATTTTCAATTGCATAGTTTGTGCACATGTTTCAGAAATGATATGATGTACTAATGAGATGCATCTAAAGGCCATAAATGAAATTGGGGCTGTGACATCAAATACAGAGAATCTCTAAAATGCACATTAGAAAAGTATTTAGCTTTCAAAAGTCTGAACTAGAGTTCATTTTTAGCTCTACTTAATCTCCACATCCATTTACATATGAGACAATCATTCATAAGTCTGGTATTTAGCACCCCTAATCCTCCATAGTCTTTAGGTCTGCAAACCACATTCCATTTTACCATATGATACTTGAAATTATCATTTGCTCCCCACCAAAAGAATCTAGCTCTAATTGAATTCATTTTTCTATGAGTTTCCTCTTTCAATCTATGGAATCCCATTGTGTAGATGGGTTGATTACTAAGACAACTATTAACCAGAATCAACCTCCTACCTAAGGAGAGGAGATTATTTTCTAGTTGTCTAGTCTACTACTCAGCTTATTAGCAACCTTCTCACCAGCACCTCTGCTCAGCTGGTTCTCCCCAATTTCAATCTCCAAGTAAGTGAGTGGGAGGTCCCCCAACTTACAATTGAACATATTAGCAGTCCTCACAGCTTTCTCTCTATTCACCCTAACAACGAAAACCTCGCTTTTATGGAAATTCACCTTCTGCCCCGACATCCACTGAAAAAATATAAGAGATATTTAAGATTAAGAATGTAGTTGTCATCACATTCTATCATCAAAATTGTGTCATCAGTGTATTGCAAAATAGGCACACCCCCTGAGTGGTGTGGACACACTCTCCACGCGCCACATTCACTACAAGAAAAAGGACATTTAGTGACTCTTTCATCGTGACACATCACTGAATGGTCACCGAGATTTTCTTAGTTTAGCATTTTGTGAGCCTTTTGCTGACGCACCAATGAAGTGTCATCATATATCTACTCCTCGTGACACTTTTTAAAGCGTCATGAGATACAACGCTTGGTGACACTTTGTAGTGTCATAAGGTTAATGTAGCTTCTAAATAAAAATAAAAATTGCATATAAAATAATAATTAATTAAACATTTTACATGAAACTTAAGTATGTAAAATTTGCCTTTATATATTTTGACAAAAAAAATCACAAGTATAAAAATATAAGTATTTTATTTGTGCCCCTAAATTGTTAATATTAGCATATAGTTTGGTTAAAAAAATTCACGAAATAATTTTTTAGATTGCACTAAATTTTCGATATCTCGTTTTGCAGGTCAAATGCTAACACAAAACTTGCCTCAAAGCTCTCATGTATTCTGTTATTTTTATAACAATTTAGCAGCATATCCACAACCATCCCTTGTATACCATCGGATCAAAACTATCACTTCATCTTAGCCATCCATTCCCGCTAGCTAAACCCTAGCCTTATCTTGGACCTCACGAGTCACATCCCACCCTCCCATTCCTAGAACAACTACCATTTCCCCTTGCCTCTGTCTCTCTCGTGTCATCATCTTCTTCCTCCTAAGCCACAAACTCTTTCTTCTCAGCACCATGCCTCCCTCCTCCTGCATGTCTTTCTTCTTCTTCCCCACAGATCCTTGAACTCCTCTTCTTTCTTGTTCTTATCACCAATCGTTGGGGATGAAGGTGGAGTGACCACAATATAGATATGTTGGGGGTGAAGCACAAAGGGTGTTCTCCATCGATCCGGTACTTCGGGAGGAAGGAGGTAGGGAGGTGCTGCTGGACCTCACTAGAGATGAAAGAATCATGCATTAGGAAGGACCCGAAGCATTGAGGTATTACCCCCTGTTTGGTCTTGAATATTTCTTATCATCTTTTTTCTTGTCAACTTTCTTCTTATGATCTTTGTTTTCTAATAGATTATATCTAAGCCCTTTGTGATGGTGGGATCCATGGGATCCATGAAGGACACGAAGCATATGGTATTACCCCTATTGGTCTTTAATATTTATTAGATTGAAATTATATTTTTGTTCTGTATTAGGAAGGAAAAGTTGGGATTTTTGAGTTATGCGTGCAAGTTCTAGTTAGAGTGATATTGAATGAGATGAACATCAAAGCAATCTGGATTTGTGTTGTATGGATTTGCTATCAGATTTTGTCAAACTAGTGGGGTGGCCCGCGCATTTGCGCTACTAGATTTATTTTAAGGTTTGTAGTGACAAATGATATAAATTAGATACTTCATAATATATTTACGTATCTTGTAGCTATTTAGATTTTTAAGATATCATAAACATTAGAAAATAACAATAGAAGCTTGAAGGAAAATACAACTTGAGTAACGTAATTGAAGTATGAGCTTTGATGGAAGAAAATCATGGGCATAATAAGTTAACCACTCTCCATTATGTATGCATCATGTAGTTACATGCCTTATTTTTCCTCCATTGATTACTCTTTACCAAAATATTTGCATACACAAGTACCTCTATTAATCTCAAACAATACATTGATTATGTGTGCAACAAATTATCTTACTAGTTTCCATGGTATTAGAGTACCTTGCCCACGTATACACCGATGCATCATGGCCGGCCTTACCTTGAACTTATCTTTCTTCACGCCGGTTGCCCCACCAAACCGTGTCTTCTATCTCTTCTCCCCGCCACAATTTTTCTACTTCAACCTCTAAGAGCAAGCCTAATTCTTGATCAATATCTCTCAACTGCTACCCCTTCCAATGCAATACTCTACCACATAGTTATCTTCTACTTCTCTCCAATTATTGCTTAACAATGACCGTTGTGACATCAACACATATATACGTGCAAATGTCGTCGATCCCTGCCGGGACACCCGTCACGCTCTCTCCAGTGGCCCAAAGCCTATTCCTTACCATTGCACTGTCTCTATTTCGAGCTCTTTGCTCCTCTATTTCTGTACAACCATGCTTTTATTCGTAGGATGCATGCATGTATATACACATGCACGATGTTATATGTCACATCCCCAAGTTAATAATGAGGATTATTATACATCTCATTAGCATGCATCATGTTTTGAAACATTTTCATTAAGTATTGCACTTGGAAAAATCTCAAAACAAATATTAAACATAAACTTTAATTTGAACTCCAAAAGAAAAACTGAAACAAATGCTACTAAAGTTACTCTGGAAACAATTTATTCAAATACTATATTAATTATCATGAATTAATATAAATTTTCCCAAATTTTTGGGACTGGTTTAAACCCTAAGAAAATTCAAACACAATTTTAAGATCAACATTGAGTTTGAATTTCAATTATACACATTATACCATGAATAGTAGGATTTAATAATTTTTATGGACACTAGACCTACCTCGGAACTCCTGTGATTTATTTCACATTTTTAGGAAATTTATTTCTATTTTTAGCACTTTGGTCAAAGTGGAGAAACCATTTTAATTCTCAGTCAAACCCTTAGAACAAACCAGCCGCACTATTCCTCGGGTTCGCGTCCGACCCGGCGAGCTGGCTTGACCAAACCCCCTAACCGCACCACCTCGGGACCATCCGTTTAACATTCAACGGACTGGATCTCGTAGCCGTTCGCGCAGTCAGAACGTTGGACTCACGCGCTCAAACCGTTGGATCTCGAATCGAACGGTCAGAACTCGTGGCCCGAACAACACTCATGTGGTCATTTTGTTTCGCTGTCAACGGGCCCCAGCTGTCGGACTCGGCTACTACCTCCTGCTGCAACGCACAGACCACGCTCGCCACGCGACCGCGTCGCTCTGCCCCAGCCCGTTGGCGCTCCGTCAGTGCCGTGAGTTGCCGCCCCATGCAACCATTCCTGGAGACTCTCCACTTCACGCCGCCTCTGCTCTGTCCTTTTCCCGGGCATAATACCCCCTCCACACCTCTTTTCCCACTCACTTCTTGTGTCGCCATTGAGAAGAAGGGAGCTCTCCTCCTATCGTCCTATGATCAATGCCATCTCCATTTTTTCTAAGCTCAACTCCTTTGGTTGTTTGTAGCTTCCAATCCACCTCGGTGCCATTCGGTTTGCCCAGAGCACGCTCCCAAGGACACCTCTGTGTCATCTTCGTCTCCTGTGAGATCCTCTCCATTTCTTGCGCGTCACAATGTGTATTAGGGTTGACTAAGTCTTCCCCTCAACTTATTGCGTGCTTGCTTCACAGGAGCGTTTGGATTTCGAGTTAGCCCCATTTTCGGCCAACCTTGGCCTTTTTGTTTCCATCTCCGGCCGGGTGAGTTTCTTCTCGATTCCTTCCTATGTTAGCATCTTATGTGCCTAAGTGACCCAGTCCGACCACCCATTGTGTGTTTCCTTGCTCAGGTTATCTTGTCGTCGTGGAGCCCTAGTTGCTGCTTTTCGGTTACACGCCGCCGGCGAGCTCGAGGGTTTCTCCGGTCCTCCTTTCAACTCAGGTAGCTCCCTCTTGTCCTCTAGGAGCATAAGCTTGCGTTCTTTTGTTTAACGTGTTTTCAAATCGACGTAGCTGCTTTTGTCGTGTTTGCACCATCGCCTGTTCTTGCCGCGCCGCCGCTGTGGTTCATCATCGGCCAAATTCCGGCCACCGCTAGGACCGTCGGGCTATTGTGGTCCCATCCTGGCTCTTAGTTCATGCGGCCGTAGGCCACCATGCCCGCCAGCCGTCGGGTAAGCACGGCCGACGCTGCTGTTGTCGGGTTCGTCCGGCAATGCCCTGTAGCAAGGCGTTTAAACCTAATGACGTTGTTTAAGTGTTAAGTGATGTCTTACTGTCCTTATGACATGTAGGGCCCACCGCTAAAGAACATGCTTAGAAATTTGTTTATAAATCTTGAGTCGTTGACAAGTGGGCCATACGGCCTGTTAAGTGGATGCATAGTTTCTCAAATATGTATTCTCTTAAGGAAACACGTATTCTTAGTATACTTAGAACTAGTTTATATTTTCTTGTTTAGAAGACGTTTTCTTTGGATTACGCCTTCAGCCTAGCTTCGGTCGAGACCAAGTCATTTTGACTGGGTCAAACCTTTGACCCCGGTCCCACTTGTCATCCTCTTTGGCTAGCTGTAGGTGAGTAAGAAAAATAATAAAAGCTTTAGAAAATCTGTGAACGATTTATATATACACTGAAAAAATGTATGAACATCTAAAAATACATAACTAAATCATCTTTTTTCCAAAATGGATAAAACTAGTTCTGATAATTTTAATTTTTAATGAACTTTATTATAAAATGGGTTTCAAATTTTTCTCTGTAGCAGAGAGTATTATTTTGGAAAAAAAATCCATAACTCTATTATTTTCACAATAGAAAAAGACTTTTAACTTCAAAAATACATAACTATTTCATATTAACTTCAAAAACAGTGAAACCACTTTCGATATTTTTCATTTTTAGTGAACTAATTTATAAAATAGGTTTCAATCTTACCTCTATCACAGAAAATATATTTTGAGGAAAATGATCCTAAAATGAATTATTTTTACACTATAAAATGCTGATAACTTTAGAAATTCATAACTAAATCATGAAAACTCCAATTGAAGCAAACTCAACTGTTTTGAACTCGTATTAATATTCTCTATTTATCCATATAATCCTTTGTCCCACTACTATTCTACAAATTTTGGGCAATTAATTAAATTGCTTAATTATGGGTATATTGAAATCTAAATTTCAAACCACCATAACTTTCATATACTAAATCTAACTGGAATAATTATTTCACCTAAAATCATATAAAATCATGACTTAGCTACTGTAGAAAAATCATGCATTTTTGAGCATTTTGAATTTTGAGGTATTTCTCGATGTTTATTCGGTATTGTATTTATATAGATTTCGAGCCTATCGATATTGACTTATACGCTACTAAGGGAGAGCAACTAAGCTACCAGCAAGGCATGCATCCTTTGAACTTTCTTTTTGCATCATATTTGATCCTAGTTTTGTTAAGGAAGTGCAATGATAATTGCTTGCATGCTATTTTGATATTGTCCCTATTTTTGTGATGTGTAGTTTAGTTATATCCTAATTCATTGAGGTTATCCTTGAATTATTCCAGCACCACATGCTTAATATAGGATGTATGAATTTATATTGTTCGGGTTGCTTAGCCATGCAAGTCTAGAACCAGTAGCGAATTGTCAGGAATAACCCGACAATTGTGGGATAAAAACAACTTTCATTATATACTGTTGTTTCAGACCTTTATATCTGTTTTATGAGTTAATTTTTGTCATTTTAAATGAGCTTTTGGTCTGGACAAGTGTTGGTTAGTGATGGTGCTTTGTGCACGAGCTTTGGGTAAGTGGTGGACTTGTCTGGACGATTAAGGACCGAACTTTGGGTACCTGCGGTTCAAGCAACACTCGTTCTATCACACGCGGTATATGGGTGATGTATGGTTAAGTAGGGGGAAGGTTTTGTTGTGTTGAGTCCCACGGTGGTGAAATTGTAAGAGCACGGGACCGTGAAATCCTGTGTTCCTTAGGGGCCGATAGGGCATAGAGACCGTAACGTCTTATGTTTCCTAGGAGCCCAGGGTTGAGGGACTTAGCCCAATAGGATCTTCTTGCTGAAAACGACCATATCTTGATTTACCCGGCCAGCATACCATAGGAAGTATGCTATATTCAGAGGCATCTGGAGGCTTACGGGCTAATCAAGTCGTGTGGGTAAAGTAGTATACCCCTGCAGGGTATAAATATATTCGAATAGCTGTGTCCACGGTTATGGACGACCGCTTGAAATTTTGTCGGGACCCAAAAGTACAATTCTGGACCCTCTGTGTATTCTGCACTAGTCCAGGATCACACTAGTGCACACAGCGGTAACATAGGTGAATATCAATCCACACAAGCGAAATATAACATAAACGAATAGTTTGAGTAACAACTTAGAGTTTTGACCTTGAGGTCGGGGTTACAACTTATTAAGCCACGCAGGGCTAACACTAAAGAAATACTGCAGCGGAACGAAATAAACTCTGGCAAACTCCAATCAGCACACCACAGGCAACCAACTGGGATCGATGACCTAGCGATCAACCTTCTTCCACAAACTCCTCCTCGAAAGCAGGCGAAGACTCCTCCACTTCTGTAGGTTTGGACGCAAGTTTTACAACAAGCGTGAGTACACAACCGTACTCGCAAATCATACCACAGAATGCAATATATAGATGCAGGCTTATTCCAAAGGAATGGCTTCTGTGGTTATTTTGCAGAAATGCAACATTTGCAATTGAATACAAATAATAGATTGAAAGCATAATTCAAAACAAAAAGACAATAATAATTTAACAGTTCTTTTCACGAAGGCACAAAGCTAATCAGATTGATCCACACAGCCACATAGCTTATGCCACACAGCTGTCCCATACCCAAAGTTTTATGAACACTACCCCTCGTGTGAAATCCCCGAGCGTTGTCCATGACCGAGGACGCGGCTATTCGAATAGATTGTTTGACACTCTGCAGAGGTTTGTACACTTTACCCACACGATACAACTAGTGTAGCTAGCACTAATCGTAACAAAACAGTTCGGCAACTTCGTCTCAACATTGACGTTCTTATTCACACAGTCCCATATCACAAAGCTTAACCTATCCACCTGAACCCCAATGTTGAAACTCCGTAACCTACTAAGTTAGGCCTGTCACCAGACATGCGGTCGTACAGTATAGCTCAGTTCAATGGCGCACAAAGTTAAGTCCTTAATTGACCAAGGCAAGGCTTCCAGTTTTTCTAACTAAACCACACAGATAAATCCCAATCACAAAGCCACCGGTTCACACAGTATCCACCACTTGCCTCAGTCTAAATCTTTTACCACCCAGTTGGTTTAGTGCAACACATGCCATCACGAGTAATAGCACACAGCACACACAGTTTCATCACACAGTTCCATAGTCACTTAGTCAATTTCATAATTGCACTCACATGAGATGATGACTCGTAGCATGGCTAAGCAATTCTAGTCGTTCTACCCAACCATGTTGGCAATATGCTAATACCAACTAAATGATAACCAATCTAGGGCGACAAAAGATTAAGGTATACAAGTAGGCAAGGTGAACATAACAAGTTGGATCAATAACTAGCCCCAAAAGCATTTAATTACATAATTAAAGTAAATGCAATAATTCAACACAATGTAATTTGGGAAAACTGGGATTCAATATGATCAAAGGTATGACTTGCCTTGGAATAGGTCTATGTACTGGTCTTGAACTTGGTTGAAGCCTTCTTCGACGAAAACCCCCGAAGTATCGACGTCTACGCACAAACGAAGCAAAACAAACAAAACAAATAAATAACAGAGGCAAAACAAACTCCAAAAATTAAATAAATAATAATAATAATAATTAGATAGATCTCGAATTTAGACAAATTTAGAAATTTGAATGGGCTCAATCGGAGTTCGGATGCAAAAGTTATGGCCTTTGGAAGATTGAAAATACATAAAATGCTGAAAATCAGTATTTCATGAATTTCCCGAATTATTTTCCTAAAGGAAAATCAGATTATTGCGCATGGTGACGTCGCGAGGCGTTCGGACGGGTGACGATCGGCACGATAGGTGGGTCCCACTGCCGCTGACACGACTCACGAGATGGCGAGTCTACCGAGCCTTGGGGCTCGGGGTCCGGTGGACTATCCACGCGGGCACACACGTGGGCGATGACTGGACACCACGCATGCGACACGGAGGCACGGGCGCTGATGCGGCGCCGAGGTGGCAGTGACATGGACGACGGCAAGACGACGACGGCTCTGGACCGCACGGCAACGGCGACTGGCGGCGCTCCGGCGAGGTCCGATGGTACCAGATGGAAGCCCATGTTGTTGCGAACCCGATGGTGCACTCACGAGCGGCGGAGACACCCTGAGATGGCCGGCGGCGAGGTCGGAGCGGCGGAGTCGTCACGGCTGTTGTCGGACGAGCGAACCGGTGGTGCTCCGGCGAAGTGGATGGCACCAGGAGATTGCTTGTGCTCGTGCGATGCTGGTGGTGCAGTCGGCGAGCTCCGGACGGCACTGACGGCGGCGGAAGAGCTCACCGGATACCTTGCGGGTGGAAAACCGAAAATCAGCAACGGCGGCGGCGCAGGGGCTCTCGGGTGATCTAGGGTTGGGGGTTCTGATGCGGGGAGAGGGGCGATCCTCGGGGGCCTTTTATAGGGGGTCGGGAGGGTGCAGAGAGGCGACGGCGGCAAACCCTAAAAAGAGTCCGAAACGGGCACGAGAGAGAAACGGAGATATAGTCCGTGTCGGGATAAGATTCCAACGGAAACGAGTGCGGGATAAGCGGGGATAGGATTTGGCGAAGAAATCCGGGGCGGTTTAGTTTGGAAAGTCCTTTTGTCGGACGAGCTCCGAGTTTGAATCCATGGCGGACTCGGCTTCGGACTCGCGAAGAAGAAGGTGACGCGGAGACGACGACCTGACGTGCGGGACCCACACATCAGCGGCAGGGGGCGGGCGCACGGGCGAGCCGCGCGGAGCTGGGCCGCTGGTGGGCCGCGCGCGCGGAAAAAGGAGATGGGCCGTAGAGATGCGGCCCGAAAGGATTTCTGAGATTTTAATTAGTTTTTCTAATTTAGAAAATACCAGAAATTCAAATAGGCAATAGAAAATAGCAAATGAACTCAGAAAAAATCTAGAAAAATCTAGAAAATATATCTGAGCACAAGGAACGCAAATAAAATAGTTTTGGGTATTGTTCAAGTTGGGATTATTCACATTAAATTATTTTTATTGCAAAGTCCAATATTAAGCTTTTGAATTTCAAAATCAAATAAATCCAAATGGTGAATTTTTCCCTACTAACTTTTTAAAAGATTTTTAAGCTCAGAAAATTGGGATGTTACAAATTTGTGGCTGCTTAATGTTAGACTTGGAATTAAAATTATGGTTATAACTTGGGATTTGTCATGAATGGGATGTTCATGCTTGTTGTTGTATCAAAGTGGATAGCCACTTTGCTATTTGTATGATTTATTTGTTATTCAATTCATTACTTATTCACATGCTTTACTTCTACTTCAAATCTGAATTTGAAAAGGGCACTTGAAAAACTAGTATGTGTAGGTTGTACATTGTTGCGTCTCTTTTGCAAAACTAAGCTAATATGAGCCATCCCTTGGAACAACCTTATGCATAACTAATTTTTATTTGTGTAAGACTTGCGAGTACTCTTTGTACTCAGCCAGTTTGTCTACTGGCTTACAAGTGAGGAAGATATCGAGCCCGATGAGCTTGTCAGTGTCGATTTAGGCGACACTGATGAGTAGTGCTATCTTTTAACCCCCGTCGGTTGCCGATGGGTTATGGGGCATACCACTGCTGGCCTTTTGGTTTACTTACTTGCTTCCGCTGCTACTTTATAAACTTGTTTAATTTGGTCGGTCGGCCACTTGTATTAGTTGTAAACTTGGATAACTGATGTATGACTTTTGTACTATTTATGTATGAGTGTTGTATGGATGTGATCAACATCGTATGAGAGTATGAATATATTGGTCGCTGATCTTGGGAGCCAATAGAAGTCATGCTCTCTATTCATGGCTTCCTATTTAACTCACTAAGTGTAGTGCTTGACTTGTTGGAGAACTGACAATCATGTAGTGCCCGCAGGGGAGCGGCGTGCATGATCGTCGGGGCTCTAGTTTTCAGTTAAGCCTATCATTTAGACTGAGTTAAGTTAGAATCCATTTACTGGAGGTCCAGAGTTATGTCCGTAAGACCATGCTTAGTCTCAGTCTTATGGAGATAACCCGGGGTCCCCACATTATATGTGCTCGATGTCTTCTTCTCCCGTGTCGGTTGCTCCTCCTCTTCGACGTTGTTCAACTCAACGATGTGGCTTCCTCACTAACTGCGATGACGTCCCATCTTCATTGATGCCGGTATATATGCTTTAGTCGTTGTCTAACTATAGGGAGAATTGTCAGAGCCCTGGGTATACAACCTCGGGACTCTCTGTGCATTCCGAACTAGTCCCATGATCAGTAGCTAGCTCGCACAGTTACAACAAAGATGTAATCATAACCATACAACAAAGTAACGATGAAGCGGACAAATTAATATTAATAGCAGCAAAAGACCTTATGGTCAAGTCTTACAGAGTTGCCACGCAGGGCTCAACACCAAAAGGTAACTTGTAGCGGAAACAGAATATCTCGTGGTGGCCACACGACATGCCCACAGGCAATCGAGTGGAGGACGCGACCTAGTTTGCAAAGTCTTCGAAGTTCTCCTCTTCATGAAACTCGGAGTTTCCCTGGTTCTTCTGTGGGGATTAATCACACAGGGCGCAAGCTGTGAGTACTTTGAATGTACTCAGCAAGTCATAGGGAAATGTATGCAATTATTATTCATGCGAGGCTAGACAAGGATAGCTTTATGTTTACTTTGCAGAAAGCGATGTTGACAGTAAATACAGTAAGTAGATTGAAAAGCACAAATTTAAAAGGTTAAATACATAAGTAATCAATTTTCTTTTTTTTGAAACAACAGGTGAGCACCCTATTCACCTCCCAACCACAACCAGATCACGCTACACGATACAACTGAACTATTTCCACATTTTGATAAAAACTCTACCCCTTGCGTGAAAGCTTTGGGCATGTCCACAACCGGGGACACGGCTATTCGAATAGTGTTTAAACACTCTGCAGAGGTTGTGCACTTTACCCGCATGACACGATTTCTCTAGTTTGATTGGCACCCGGCGATGCCACTGCTCACTACCGTAGGTAAGCAGTCTAGAGTACATGACAAGGCCTTTACAAAGTTCTGCTTTGACCCAGTTCTGCTCGCTAAGGATTTGCCGTTACGGGCCCCCTCTTGCGCCATTCTCAACCCAAACAGAACCGAATCAAAACATAGCTAATTAGTCAGCCAGGTCTATCCCAGTCTAGACATGAGGTTGCACGGTAAGACCCAAAACAATGGTGTACAAGGTTAAGTCCTTACTTGGCTGCTCAGGCGAGACTAATCCACGTCCCAATGTGCATTACGGCACCCACACTTACCACCACCTACTCGCCCGAGCATAAAACATTTTCTGTTCAACCTGGCCAAAGACCACCCTAGCCTTGGCACAACAATTTCATCAAGTGGCATTGCCACGGTTCCATAATTCATTTGTCAAATTCAATTTTAGATGGGTTCAACCCGGCCAGAGGACCACCCTGATCCTGGCACAACACATTTTTAGTTAAGGTGACAACAAATGTCGTGGCCTCACACAGGGTCACACTTCATTTTAATCAGCTACACTGGTCGTTACTACACAAGCCACAAATCAAGTGCGCTGGGGGTAAAGTAACATTGGTGACTTCAGATGCCGAAAGACCCACGTCTACTTAGAGCGTGACTAAGCAAGAAAAACGTACCCCTGTTGGTAATTTATCAATGTCCAACTAGAATAACCCATCCTGTGGTGTCCAAGGGGTCATGTCATTCAAGGATACATGTTATTTGCAATTTATCAAGGAGTCATAAATCAATTAGGCACTTATCTACTCCCGAAACCATTGAACATAAAACTAGAAATGCATGTTTATAACAAACAATATAGTTTTGTAAAGTGGGTTCAATATGATCAAAGGTCTATGACTTGCCTTCGTTGAAGAGTTGAGGTGTTTCGGTCGTTGGATCTGAGAAATCTTCCGAAAAGCCGGTTTCTACACGTGTGAAAAGAGAAAAATAAATAAAACAACTCCAAATAAATTCCAAATAAATACCAAATTAGAACTAACAGCAAGAGGGGGATTTTAGATGAATTTAGAAATTTGAATCACTCGAATCGGAGTTCGAACGAAGAAGTTATGGCCTTCCGAAGTTTGGAAAACACATAAAATGAAGAAAATTGGATTTTCCTCAATTTATGATTTATTTTTCCAAAGGAAATTCGAATTATTGTGCCAGCTGACGTCAGCGAGGGATTTTATTTTCCGACTGAATTATTTTTCAACAGGAAAATCAGGAAAAGCCACGTGGCGCTGACGGGGCAGGCACGCGGGCAAAGGGGGTGACGGGGCGCCTCGTGGCGCTGACGTGGGTAGCCACGCGGGCTGCCACGTCGGACCCGAGCGGCGACGCGCTCGGCCCGATGGCTTGCCGGCGAACGGCTGGGCGGCGGCCGGCGGCGAGGGCACGGATGTGAAGAGGAGCTCGCGGTGAGCTCGTTGCTCACCTGATTGACGACGCGGCGTGAAGAGGCGGCCGACAACGGAGAAGAAAGCGGCGGCGGGGAGAGGGCTACGGCGGTGACGGCGCTCCGGGGGGTCTCCGGGGACGAGGAGGTGCGCACGAGGTGCTCCTCGGTGCGGCGATGCCGACGGCGGGGTCAGAGGTGGCGGATGAAGCTCAGAGGCGGCGCAAAACGTGGGGAGGCGGAGCTTGGTCGGTGGTGAAGAAACGCGAGAAGGGGGCGAAGGAGGGCGAGAGAGGAGGAGGGAGAAGGGGCAAACGAGAGAGGAGGGGGAGGCGCGGCCGGGGCTCCCTTTTAAAGGGCTCAGGGAGGCCCGGAGACGGAGGAGGAGGGGAGGGTGTCGGGCGGCCTTTAATGGCGGACGGCAGCGTCGGCGAAAGGATCGGGGAAAATGGGGAAAAAGAGGGGCGTACGGATGCGGCGGAGGCGGAGGTGGACGGCGCGCGGCAGGGCTAGGGCTAGCCGAGGGAGGACGCGAGGACCGGCGCGGTGCCGCGCACGAACGCGCAAGGAAGAAGGGGGGGTCTGGAGGAGGACGACGAGCGGGGGACGTCCGATCCAGATCGGACGGTGGGAGGTGGAGGGAGGCGTGGCGGAGGCGGAGCCGTCCGATTCCGATCGGACGGTGCAGGAAGGGGAGGGACGCCGGTGCGTGCGCGCGGAGTGGGCCGGGGAAGTGGGCCACACGGGAGAAAATAAGTGGGCCGAAGGAAGGATTCGTCCCAAAGAGGTTAAGGAAATTTTTAATGGATTTCCGAATAAAGAAATCCCAAAAAAGCAAAAAGATTTTTAGAAATTAGCTAATAAAGTCTAAAAATTCTAGGAAAATTCACAGAAGTCCCTTGAATTATTTAGAACTTAATAAAAATACTTTTAGCTATACTTTAGTTTTTAATTTTGCAAAAAAAATAGGTTTTTGCTCCAAACAAAAAGGAAAACCCAAATTAAAATCCAGAAAATGCAATAAAAGACTTAAAATCCAAATAAAATCCAGGAAGCTCAAATAAACTAACTTTTTAGTTTAATTGAAGTTGGATTAGTTCCATTTAAATGGTTTTTGATTTCTAAATTTCAATTTTAAGCTTTTTGCAACTTAAACCAAATGGTTACTTTTTAGGGTTTTGAAAATCTTCAAAAAGACTCCGAGATAAACCAGAAGACAAATGAAACAACTTTTATTTAGTTGGAGTTGGATTTACTCACATTAAATTGTTTTTGATTCATGAAATTTCAGTTTAAGCTTTAACAAAATAGGAAAAAGCAAATGGTTATTTTTATTTAAAATTTTTTCAAAAACTCAGGAAATTTGGGTTGTTACAAACCTACACCCCTTAAAGGGAATCTCGACCCTGAGATTCGGCTAACGAGAGATTAGGTTCGGGAACTCAGACTTTGCTCACTAGACCGAACTTAGCTTCCCTTCCGAGTGAGACAAAACCGAAACGGGAACTGGACTGACTTGATCTTACCCGGAATGAAGTCCGAGTTTGGCTAGTTCGGCTGTGGCATGATTCACTTGTCCTCTTGCAGAAGGAAGTGGGGTCCTGAAGGCTTGACTGGAAGTCGGAGTTCTTCCTTGACCTATTCCTGGTGTAGCTACTCAGACTGGCGTAGCTCCAAGGTTGAATGGAATTAGCGTCGGGGCTCGCTTTCTCGGGCAACTGTGAGCATCATGGCCTATCTCTTGGCACTTGAAGAAAATGACTTCTGAGAGGGGACTATCTGAGGTGGAAGATTTCTTCAGTGGGCAGTTGTTGGCATAGTGACCCTTTTTCTGACAATTGAAACACGTGATTCCTGCAGCACGAGACGAGCTCTTCTGAGGTGGGTCTCCCAAGGATGCGTTGGGGAGCGGCCAGCTGGTCTGTTGGTTCACGGCTGTTTCTTGAGGCATTGGCAACCCTAAACTTCGGTATTTAAACAACTATGATAGGTACCTTCTGTTGTTTTTACCACCCGCTGCGGGCGTTATGGTTGCGATCAAAGTGGCCTCGGGAATGTTATCCAGGGTGATTTCTAGGTGTCCTTGCGGGCATTCACTGGCAAAGTGTCCCATACCCTGACATCTAAAACATTGTATTCCTTCCTTTTGATGTTTTATTCTGCTGTAGTGGAACACCAGTATTGTTGCAGAACACCGGTATCGACGGATGCAGCGCTGATCCTGGAGTCATGAGTGTGGCTGATGTTGGTGCATGGTTGTGTTGAGGTTGAATCACATGAGTCTTGGAGTTTCTTGCAACATCTTTATTTTGATTCATCATCTTCCTCTTGTGACAATTGTCCTGCTGACAGTAGGTAGCTTCTAAATTGGGTGCCTTGGGATGGATCTTATTGGAATTTGGTTCATCTGATTCTTGGGACAACTTGGTAGAAGTAATCATGGTCCTTCCTTCCTTGGCTTGGATGAGAGCGGCTTGAAATTGTTCATGTTGCTGCTGGGATATAGAGGTCAACATTGTCTTTGGAGGGCACTGGGCCGGATAATGGTCTTTATTCTCACCTAAGTGACGGGTAATATTGTTTATTGGACATTCTTCGAGTGAATGATTTCCTTCACAGCTTGAGCAATTGATTTCGTGCTTACTAGCACTATGCTCTATCTCTTCAAAACAACAACAGGCACAATCCTTAGACTTGATTGGTGGGCTGAGCCACAACTGCCTTTGCTTAGCCTGAGCTTCTTCTGTAAGGTCATGACTCGCTTGGCTTTTTATGACGGGCTTAAGAATCATTGCTGCTGGGTGAGACGTCTGAGGTTCTTTCGACCTGTCTTTCAATGCTGAAGCTGCTCGTGGTGCCAAGATTTCTTGTTTATGCAAGGGACATTGCTTGACAAAGTATCCTTCCTTGCCACAATAGTTAAAGACTTTATACTGGACCAGCTTCCTTTGGGGACACTTGGAGAAATAGTGTCCCGTGCTTTTGCAGTTAGCACAATGATTATCTTGTTTTGGCTTTTCCTTTTGGGGACATTTGCAGGCTAAGTGCCCTTGTTCACCATATCTGTAACAGATAATATACTTCCCTAAATGGTGATTTTCAGGAGGAAAGTGACTCTTGTCATCGGAATGGGGTTCTTCTGTGGCGGGATCCTTGGTAACTCATTTTTCTCCCTTTCTACTATACTCCTAGGAACATGAGAGTGACAAAAATGCTAAAAACTCAGCCCAGGTGATATCTTGTGGATTCTCATGGGTTGCATGGTAATTCTCCCACAAGCCTGCAGCAAGGCCTTCTAGCTGACGTGCAGCATACAGAACCTTCTCATGATCGTATACTGAGCAATGGTGAGTTTCTCCCCAATAGAGTGTGACCGATCATCGGCGTCTAGTGGTTTGGAGGAGTTGGAAAATATGGGTGGATGTGTCCTCATAAATGTTGCAAGCTTTGATGGCTGAAAAGCTGGTGGTGGCGGTGACATGGCAGCGGCCTGATGGTTCTGGTTCATCCTGGTCATAAAAGCAGCGATGGTCTGGTTTTGCTGGTTCATCATGTCGGGTAGGGCTGCAGCAGCCTGGTTTTGTTGAGTCATTATCTGGTTCATGTTCTGCATCATTGCGCTCACCAGCTGAGTCTGGACCGCCATGAACTGACCCAACCCTAGTCTGCTATAGCTGCTGAAGGAGGTGGTGTATTGGGATCCACAGGGTTAGCTTGGCTTGCGGTGGTGCGGGTCTGAACCATTTGCAAAATTCTTCCCAGGTTTAATAGACGAGAGGGAGAAAGCACGTTAGATAAGAGGGAAAAGTACAAAGACAAGGGAGGACAAGGGGAAAAGGATAGAGCAACCTAATTGGGGATGTTTGGTTAAACCCGAAGAACAGATAGCCGAAAAGCTACCAAGAAGGAACAAAACTCAAGTCTTAAGGCCGAACTAAACGATACTACAGCTAGGAGGGTAACCCTACTAAAACACTTCTAATTTAACTTATTATGGACGGTCGATCGGACACCAGGCTCGATCTTACAGAGATTACTGAGGTAAGGGAGATCAATTTAAATTTGAAAACCAAGTCTCAGAATAGATAAGGTGTAGGAACCTAAGAATGAGATGAGAGAAGAAAAGAATTAGGTAAGAGAAGAATAACTATTCAGGTTAATTTGTTGGTATGACTTAGAAAATAAATTTGAAATTTTGCGACTAAACGACCACACTAACCATGGTTACGTACTACAATCGATATGGCTCTGATACCACCTCTTGTCGGAGCCTCGGGTATACAACCCTGGGACCCTCTGTGCATTCCGAACTAGTCCCATGATCAGTAGCTAGCTCGCACAGTTACAACAAAGATGTAATCATAACCATACAACAAAGTAACAATGAAGCAGACAAATTAATATTAATAGCAGCAAAAGACCTTGTGGTCAAGTTTTACAGAGTTGCCACGCAGGGCTCAACACCAAAAGGTAACTTGCAGCGGAAATAGAATATCTCGTGGTGGCCACACGACATGCCCACAGACAATCGAGTGGAGGACACGACCTAGTTCGCAAAGTCTTCGAAGTTCTCCTCTTCATGAAACTCGGAGTTTGCCTGGTTCTTCTGTGGGGATTAATCACACAGGGCGCAAGCTGTGAGTACTTTGAATGTACTCAGCAAGTCATAGGGAAATGTATGCAATTATTATTCATGCGAGGCTAGACAAGGATAGCTTTATGTTTACTTTGCGAAGCGATGTTGTGATAAATCTGATGAAGTAGATTGAAAAGCACAAATTTAAAAGGTTAAATACATAAGTAGTCAATTTTTTTTTTGAAACAACAGGTGAACACCCTATTCACCTCCCAACCACAACCAGATCCCACTACACGATCCAACTGAACCATTTCCACATTTTGATAAAAACTCCACCCCTTGCGTGAAAGCTTCGGGCATGTCCACAACCGGGGACACGGCTATTCGAATAGTTTTTAAACACTCTGCAGAGGTTGTGCACTTTACCCGCATGACACGATTTCTCTAGTTTGATTGGCACCCGGCGATGCCACCGCTCACTACCTTAGGTAAGCAGTCTAGAGTACGTGAAAAGGCCTTTACAAAGTTCTACTTTGACCCAGTTCTGCTCGCTAAGGATTCGCCGTTACGGGCCCCCTCTTGCGCCATTCTCAACCCAAATAGAACCGAATCAAAACATAGCTAATTAGTCAGTCAGGTCTATCCCAGTCTAGACATGAGGTTGCACGGTAAGACCCAAAACAATGGCGTACAAGGTTAAGTCCTTAGTTGGCTGCTCAGGCGAGACTAATCCACGTCCCAATGTGCGTTATGGCACCCACACTTACCACCACCCACTCGCCCGAGCATAAAAACATTTTCTGTTCAACCTGGCCAAAGACCACCCTAGCCTTGGCACAACAATTTCATCAAGTGGTATTGCCACCGTTCCATAGTTCATTTGTCAAATTCAATTTTAGATGGGTTCAACCCGGCCAGAGGACCACCCTGATCCTGGCACAACACATTTTTAGTTAAGGTGACAACAAATGTCGTGGCCTCACACAGGTCCACACTTCATTTTAATCAGCTACACTGGTCGTTACTACACAAGCCACAAATCAAGTGCGCTGGGGGTAAAGTAACATTGGTGACTTCAGATGCCGAAAGACCCACGTCTACTTAGAGCGTGACTAAGCAAGCAAAACGTACCCCTGTTGGTAATTTATCAATGTCCAACTAGAATAACCCATCCTGTGGTGTCCAAGGGGTCATGTCATTCAAGGATACATGTCATTTGCAATTTATCAAGGAGGGATAAATCAATTAGGCACTTATCTACTCCCGAAACGATTGAACATAAAACTAGCAATGCATGTTTATAACAAACAATATAGTTTTGTAAAGTGGGTTCAATATGATCAAAGGTCTATGACTTGCCTTCGTTGAAGAGTTGAGGTGTTTCGGTCGTCGGATCTGAGAAATCTTCTGAAAAGCCAGTTTCTACACGTGCAAAAAGAGAAAAATAAATAAAACAACTCCAAATAAATTCCAAATAAATACCAAATTAGCACTAACAGCAAGAGGGGGATTTTAGATGAATTTAGAAATTTGAATCACTCGAATCGGAGTTTGAACGAAGAAGTTATGGCCTTCCGAAGTTTGGAAAACACATAAAATGAAGAAAATTGGATTTTCCTCAATTTCTGATTTATTTTTCCAAAGGAAATTCGAATTATTCCGCCAGCTGACGTCAGCGAGGGGTTTTATTTTTTGGCTGAATTATTTTTCAACGGGAAAATCAGGAAAAGCCACGCGGGCAAAGGGGGTGACGGGGCGCCTCGGTGGTCGACATGGCGACCACACGGCTACACGTCGGACCCGGCGGCGTGCGCTTCGGCCGATGGCTTACCAAATGACGGTGGGCGGGGCGACGGCGAGGACACAGATGCGAAGAGGAGCTCGCGGTGAGCTCGTTGCTCACCTACTTGACGACGCGGTGTGAAGAGGCGGCCGGCAACGGAGAAGAAAGCGGTGGCGGGGAGAGGGCTTCGGCGGCGACGGCGCTCTGGGGGGTCTCCGGGGACGAGGAGGTGCGCACGTGGTGCTCCTCGGTGTGGCGATGCCGACGGCGAGGTCAGAGGCGGCGGAGGAAGCTCAGAGGAGGCACAAAATGCGAGAACGGGGCGAAGGAGGGAGAAGGGGGAAACGAGAGAGGAGGGGGAGGCGCGGCCGGGGCTCCCTTTTAAAGGGCTCAGGGAGGCCCGGAGACGGAGTAGGAGGGGAGGGTGTCGGGCGGCCTTTAATGGCGGACGGCGGTGTCGGCGAAAGCAGCGGGGAAAATGGGGAAAAAGAGGGGCGCACGGGTGCGGCGGAGGTGGAGGTGGACGGCGCGCGACAGGGCTAGGGCTAGGTGAGGGAGGAGGCGAGGACCGACGGGGATTGCGACGCGGTGCCGCGCACGAACGCACGAGAAAGAAGGGGGGGTCCGGAGGAGGACGACGAGTGGGGGCCGTCCGATCCAGATCGGACGGTGGGAGGTAGAGGGAGGCGTGGCGGAGGTGGAGCCGTCCGATTCCGATCGGACGGTGCAGGGAGGGGATGGACGCGGGCGCGTGCGCGCGGAGCGGAGCGGGCCGGGGAAGTGGGCCTCGCGGGAGAAAAGAAGTGGGCCGAAGGAAGGATTCGGCCCAAAGAGGTTAAGGAAATTTTAAATGGATTTTCGAATAAAGAAATCTTGAAAAAGCAAAAAGATTTTTAGAAATTAGCTAATAAAGTCTAAAAATTCTAGAAAAATTCACAGCAGTCCCTTGAATTATTTAGAACTTAATAAAAATACTTTTAGCTATACTTTAGTTTTTTATTTTGCAAACAAAATAGGTTTTGCCTCCAAACAAAAAAGGAAAACCCAAATTAAAATCCAGAAAATGCAATAAAAGACTTAAAATCCAAATAAAATCCAAGAAGCTCAAATAAACTAACTTTTTAGTTTAATTGAAGTTGGATTAGTTCTATTTAAATGGTTTTTGATTTCTAAATTTCAATTTTAAGTTTTTTGCAACTTAAACCAAATGGTTACTTTTTACAGTTTTGAAAATCTTCAAAAAGACTCCGAGATAAACCAGAAGACAAATAAAACAACTTTTATCTAGTTGGAGTTGGATTTACTCACATTAAATTGTTTTTGATTCATGAAATTTCAGTTTAAGCTTTAACAAAATAGGAAAAAGCAAATGGTTATTTTTATTTTGAAAATTTTCAAAAACTCAGGAAATTTAGGATGTTACAAGAATCTTCTCATCATCGCCAGTGACGCCATGTCACTCACCAACGATGGCAAGTTCCTAGCTACCCAATGACCACATATCGTCGATAGCTCGTCTTTAATCCAAAGCTTCATCTCCTCTCTGCTAGGTCTTCCCCATTATTGAGCTTCTTTGGCCATTGACTTTTTCAATAACATCGATGCTCATAACTTGTCGTCACGACACTTGGCTACTTTGACTCCAGCCTTTCTCTTCAATGGCTCCAGTGAGCAACACGATATTATCCTTGTCAAACAACTAAGGTGAGCAGCATGTAATTGTTCTCATCTTCACCGTCGCCGCCTCGGCTATTCGCTTCCTTGTGGATCAATGTCTTCTTACAGGACAGTTCGACGCCATTACACTCTTTCGTGGTCTCCTTGACACCATTCATGACATTCTCAATATAACCTATATTTAATTTATTCAAAATTTTACTCATTAAGAGATTTTACTTTGAAATTCGTATGGAAATCAAATTGCAAAATTTTCTTATATTTTAGTCCCAAATTTTAGTTTTTTTAGTCCCAAATTTTTCGTAAACTAATCCCATTGTTATTTTTTATTTTTCTTTTATGCTGAATTACAATTATTTATGGATTTTACTTTGGAATTCACATCGAAATGAAAATGCTATTTTTATTTTATTTTTATTCCAAAATCAAGTTATTTTTTGTTGAAATTCGTGTACTAATCCAATTGCTATTTTTGGTTTAATTTTTATTCTCAGTTATATTTATATAAGATTTTACTTAGGAATTCGTGTGGAAATCAAATCGATAATGTTATTTTATTTTTGTACCGAACTTTAGTTATTTAAGTATTTTACTTTGGAATCCATATGAAAATCAAATAGCAAATTTTATTTTTTCATAACAATTTTTAATTATTTTTTGTTGCAATTCGTATACTAATCCATTTTTTTAATTTTTATTCTGGATTATATTTATTTAGGGATTATTACTTAGGAATTCATATCTAAAATCTAAATCATATTGATAATTTCATTTTATTTTTTATTCCAAATTTTAGTTATATTGGGATTTTACTTTGGAACTTGTATGGAAATAAAATTGCTAAATTTATTTTTTAATCCGAAATCCAGTTATTTTTGTTGGAATTTTCGTATACTAGTGCAATTGCTATTTTTTTTTTGTTTAGTTTTTATTCTGATTTTTTTTATCAAGTTGGTTATTTTATTTTATTTTTTGTTCCAAATTTTAGTTATTTATGGATTTTAATTTGGAATTCGTATGGAAATCAAATTACAAATTTTCTTTGATTTTTTATCCCAAATTTCAATTATTATTTATTTATTTATCAAATTGATTATTTTATTTTTATTTTCTCTTATATATGGATTTTACTTTGGAATTCGTAAATTTTTTATTTCGAATTATGTTTATCTGGGGATTTTACTTAGGAATTTGTATCAAAAATAAATTGCTAATTTTATTTTATTTTTTATTTGGAATTTCAGTTATTTTTGCATTGTACTTGAGATGGACTCTTATTTTCTATATTGTACTTGACATGGATCTTTTAATCTAGACTCATCATAATCAACAGTGTAGATATTTTTTTCCACCGATTAACATGAGAATTTCTAGGTCTTGAGAGCGAATGTAGTGGCTTCCATTTCTATCGCTTTAATAATATAATAGATAATTACTTAGATATTTATGCAGTTTTTTGTTCATATTGAGATGTATGCAGTTTTGTGTACATCTAATTTCTTAGAGCTGTATTGGAAATTAAGTGAAATAGACTTCTCTTAACTAACACACTTCCATTTTTTTTCGACTATACAGGATTGTGTCGGTAACATCCTGTTTCGGATGTCGTTTGGCCTCTTCCGTTTGTCTTCTTGGATTCCAAAACCTATTTCAAATTAGTGTGTAGTTGAAAAATTCCTTAGTGTCTGCCTCTTTTCAGAATTCTGGTTGTCGAGTTTAGCTCGATGTTTGACTTCTTTTTGATTCCTCTCTGTTGGGCCTGACCTCCTCTGGCCTCACTCGTTCCCTTGCCCCATCTCTTTCCTTTCGACCAGGTGGTCGAAAGCTTCTTCGACCACCTTTTGGGTTCAACTAGTCTCTCGATTCAGACCCACCCCGTTTCCGACCACCTCGCCTCAACGCGTCTCTTTCTCTCTCTCTCTCTCTCTCTTTTTCCGCAGCGCCGTGCGCATTAATTGCTGATGCAAAAGTCTTCACGCATTAATGCCGTTGTCTTTGCTGTGCCGACTGCGTAGTAAAGGCTATCAACTCCGTTGTAGCGTGCGCTTTAAAAGCCGTTGTCCCCCCTTCGACGTGTGATTCCGCCGCTCCATGTTGTCGCCCCCCTCTTTCCCCCTCTCTCCCCTTCTCTATAAATAGAGCGCCTGGGAGCCCTTTTGCCTCCCCTATGGTTCATCCAACTTTCCACCACTCGCTTTTGTTGCTGTGGATTGCCGAAGCTCTGAGCTCCCAGTTCAAGCTGTCGCGCCCCTCCTCCCGGTCCTCGCCACGCCGGTACAGCCCCTCTTCTACCCACATCTTGTGGTAACCCAGAGTTCCTTGAAGCAATCTCCTCAATCTTGTTCCGTTTTGTTTCGCAGGAGCCATCGTTTTTCCGCCTCTCCTTAGTCCCGGTTGACCACTTCACCGCCAACCTCTTTCTCCTTTGACTGCGAGCCCCTTCGCCGCCATTCGCTGCCCGTGGACTTCCTCTGATGAGGACATCACTTCCATGCATACAACCAACACTCCTCACAATAGATCCGAACCTATGCAATTACAAGGTCCAATCACAAGAGCTCGTGCACGTCAATTGAACCATCAGGTAACTTCATTGCTAGGAGTGCATTTTGTTTCTAATAAGAATATGCTGCTTCCTAATGCATGTGATCTTCTTTTAATCAGGAACTTAGGAGCTGATCATGAAGAGAAGCTTGTGCAATCCAATTCGGCCACCTGAGACAGCACCGACTTCAAACATGCATAACTTTCACATACGGACTCTGTTTGAGGCGCACGAGTACTTGATTGAAATCTTATTTCGTCCTCTTTTCAACGGATCTAGCCTCACCTCCAAATTCTTTTTGAGCGCACTGCAATTGTCAAAAGAGTCAGAGACTATTTTTGAGTCGAACATGGGCCCATGGGCCTTGTAACCCTAGGCAGCCTGTACTGTTCATGTAGTTACTATTCATGTGTGAACAGTACCACCACCCCCTCTCCCTCCTATACATAATGGCCGCCGCCATTAGGGTTTGGGCGGATTTCGTTTGCTTAGTTTCTCCATTGTGAAAACTCTTGTTCTTGGCTTGTGTCGACTAGACCAACCGTAAAGAACCTCTGCGGAATCCCACCTTTTGAACTCAATTATATATTTGCGATTCAGATTGCTTGTTAATTTGTTCTTGCTTGTTCTTCGATTGCTTGCAAGAATTGATCCTCGTGATCAGGTCAATCGGGTCTTTGGCACAGTTGATAACGACTTGGTGATTAGTTCAGCGATTGCTTGGTTTGTACGTGTTGTGTTTGTAGCCTGGATCGTGAGAGTTAATCATCACCCAATCGGAAATTATCCTTCTCATCGAAAGATCGGGACAACTACTGTTCATCATCCTCCGGCCTCCCTTTCTTGGCCCTAGTATGTTTCCCTGTGCCCAATTCTCTCTCTTGTTCTTTCGACCGCGTTGTGCAGTTGGAGTCTTCCTTGTTCTTTTGATCGCATTGAGCAGTCGGAATCTTCTTTGTTCTTTCGACTGTATCCTTCCTACGACCACGTTGAGTAGTCGTTTCCTTCTTCTATCTTTTCTACGAACCACGTTGAGTAGTTGTATCCTTCTTCTTTCCTACGACCATGTTGCTGAGTAGTCGTATCCTTCCTACGACCACGCCGAGTAGTCGTATCCTTCCTACGACCACGTTGCTGAGTAGTCTCGTATCCTTCCTACGACCACATTGCTGAGTAGTCGTATCCTTCCTACGACCACGTTGAGTAGTCGTATCCTTCCTACGACCACGTTGCTGAGTAGTCATATCCTTCCTACGACCACGCTGAGTGGTTGTATCCTTCCTATGACCACGTTGTGTAGTTGTAACCTTCTTCTATCTTTCCTACGACCACGTTGTGTAGTCGTATCTTTCTTCTATCTTCCCTACGACCATGTTGTGTAGTTGTATCCTCCTTGTACCGTTCCTACGACCACGTCGAGTAGCCGCCTTTCGACCACTGTTACGTAGTCGAACCTTTCCTTCCTTTCGACCGTTGTTGCATGGTCGAACCCTTCCCTTCTTTCGACCACTATTGAGTAGTCGAATCCTTCTTTTGACCAGGTAGTTAAACCTCCCTCCGACCACCTACAAACATTGAGCGGTACTCGAAAACCAAAGCTTCGAGGACTCTGTTCCTCCCTATTTTAACTCAGATTTCTGTGTTTCTAGTTTCTAAAAGTTGTCTAGATTCAAGATCTTGCTTTTGGCTCTGGTCTTATTTAATTGGAGTTCTTTTATTATTTCTTGTGTACGTATTTGTTTTCTCTGCTTGTCTGATCTTTTCCGGTATGATGTCCAAGTAGAGTTCGAAGAAGCAGGAGATCTCCACTTCGACCAAGCACAAGACCTCCAAGACCCTCCTGCCTTTAATCAAGGCGAGTCAATACTTTGATAATATTGAGCCCACATTTTTCGCAAATTATATTCCTTTAAATTATCAAAATTGCATGCTTTAATTCTTTAAGCAAATGTATGTTAACTCTTAAGGTAGTTAAATACCCATTTGTTGATTAATTATTTATTAAGCCATCCTTTGATAATTGATTCCATTAATCCATGTCGCCCTAGTAACTATGTGGTAACTTACTAGTTGTAGGTTGTGCTTAAGCCACATGCTAGTCTTACTTAAGTACCAGGGCACCAAGTGTCCTGATCATCATCTCTTAAAATTATGAAATTATTTTGTGGCAGTCGTGGAAGGTACACGACTAAAATATTGAGATAATTGGTTTTTCCTCCTCAAAACCCCAACTTCTAACACCACATCTGGGCGGATGGTATGACGCTGGGTGCGGCTGTAGCATGAGGATGGTGGGTATGTGGTCTGAATCGCCTAGATGACATTAAGGACTTAATCCGGTGATGACCTCCCTTGTAATACATGTGCGACCACAAGTTTGCAAAGTGCAACTTGGCTTAATAAAGCTTTTGAACCCTGAAAGTCATCTCGCTAGAGAGGATTGGGGCAGTACAAGCGACGGATGCATTTCGGCTTGAAAGGGACATCGTGGTAAGGTGAAGTTGCCAGCTGCGCTAGTTGTTGTGGTCGGGGCCAACTGCGCTAGTCATTGTGGTGAACATCCCGCACAATGTATGAGTGTAACCCCATATGGTTAAGATGACGGGAGGGGTGAGACAACTTGAAAATCTACTATGAGGATCTCTCAACCATACGACCACGAAATCGTGTGGGGCAATGAGTTGATCGTCTCTTGTGGGTAAAGTGTACAACCTCTGCAGAGTGTAAAACTATTTAAATAGCCGCACCTACGGTCAAAGGCGGACATGGGAACTTACTAGAGTTAATGCTATTTCAAAAACCTTTTGTGATTGGGATGAAAACTGGTCGGGCTGATGTAACTCGTACCTGGTGTTGCTCCTGGGTGATCATACCCAATGATTGTTTCCTGGTGGTCGTACCTAGTGTTGGTATTAGTGGTCGTAGCCACTTTTCAACTAAGCATGGGTGGAGGTAGCCTCTGCTGTTATTCAATACTACACAATTACTCTCTTTAATCAAATGCAATTTGGTTAAAATGCTAAGTGATAGGAGTTTCTAATTACGATAATTGAAAACCTTGCTTTAGCAAATAAAAGAACCCGAGCCTCCCTTGTTAAGCCATACATGTATACTACTGCATTCTGTGTGTTGGCTCGCGAGCACAGAAGTTGTGCTCATTCTCGCTCTCTCTCCATCCCTTCAGACCTGGCAGATTAAGGAGACTATGGCTACTACGAGGACCCCGAAGTCGAGGGCCAAGGTGGTCATGAAGAGTAGTGTGGTCGTAGCTATTCTAGTCTCACTCCAGTCTAGCTGGCTTGTCGGTGCTTACGTACAACTAGTATTGTCCAAGTCTTTAGGCAATACTAGTCGTGTACGAGCACCCCAGTCGTTTGCTTGTGGAGAGATCTGCCTTCCTCTTTTGCTTCCACTGTAGTTTTCGACCAGGTGGTCGAAGCCTGCGTGTTCCGCTTTTGTAATGTAAGCGTTTGGCCTATTCGGCCGTATTGTAAAACTTGACCCGATGTGGTCTATGTCACTCTGATGTTTGTAAATTAATGCTTGGTTTGGTCTTACGACTTGTATGAGATGATTCAGCGATGTGTCTATGAGTGCTATCTACTGATCCAGGGAATAGCACAGTGTATTCACAGAGGACTCGATTTTAAGGTCCGACATACCTGGTATCAGAGCATACGACTGTAGGAGTCTTAGCTAGATTGGTCGAGCCTAAGGACTTGAGTCTTATTTCCAAAACTAAGAAAAGTGTTGGTTAAAATATAGCATACTTATTGCTCCTCCTCATCACTCTTAGCTCTAAACTTATCTCTACCTTCATTGAGTTCTCCGACTCTCCTCTGTTCAAAAATATAGATGGTCGTACCGTTGTCTGATGGTGAGTGCGTGGACCTCTTCCGCCAGCTAGGCTTTCGCTACAAGCCTATTTTCAGAGACCGAAAGACTAGTGACGCATAGATCTTCTGCTAAGAGCACCTCTCTGTAGACACTGTGGTTTGTATCTTGTGTCATGGCTTAGCATGGCCTATAGGCTATGTTTCAGAAGTCATGTAACACTTAGCCCCTTAATATAATGCAGCCATCCTGGGCTTTGTATTGTATTTGGTCTTTTTGTTCGTTTGATTCAAGTTCTTATGTTGTGCTCTAGAGGGCCTTCAAACCTCATATATCTTCCCTCTAGTTCTAAGCCTCACTACGTCTTCAGGATGCCACCAAGGAGAGCCGCCGCCCCAGTCCGCGGTGCCTACGCAGCAAACCATGGCTGTGGTCGTGGTCGTGGCCGTGGCAAGGTCTACCTCCCCTGCCGCCAGCCCACCCGACGATGGCGCAAGTCATGTTTCAGCAGACGCAGATTCTTGAAGCTTTGCTGACTAGCCAGCAGACCGGAGCCACTGGTCGACACTCCAAGTTGGCAGATTTCCTAAGGACAAGACCCCTCACCTTCGCCGTAGCAAATGAACCTCTAGAAGCCGAAGACTGGCTCAGAGATACTGAGAAGAAGCTTCGACTAGCCCAATTCCCAGAAGAAGATAAGGTGGACTTCGCCACACATCAGCTAAAAGGAGCCATAACTGTATGGTGGGAGAACTACCTTGCTGCTCGAGGTGGCGAGAGCCCTGTGACAGAAGAGGAAGAAGAAGAACCAGAAGCACCAGCAGTAGCAGCAGTAGTAGCACCTAAAGCTGGGGATCAGTAAGATCCTGCCACCATTGAAGCCATTGCCGAGGTGCAGCTAGATGAGATCGAACCTGCATAGTAGCCAATCCCTTGGTCTGAATTCAAGACTGCCTTCAGAACCAACTTTGTGCCCATGGGTACGAATAAGGTTGAAGAAGAATGAGTTCAGAGCTCTCAAGCAGGGTCAGATGTCAGTCAACGAGTACCTGACAAAGTTCAATCAGCTTGCCCGCTACGCCCCCAATGACGTAGCTGATAAAGAGAAGAAAATGGACCGCTTCGTGGAAGGAATGCGCGAAGACATGAGGGTCCAGCTTATCCTCCACGACTTTCCCAGTTTCCATCACCTGGTCAACAAAGCTCTCATACTCAAGAATGAGAAGAAGACCACGGAGGCCAGCCGCAAGCGAAAGATGGCATTCCAGAAGCCGCAGAGTAGCTACCCCCAAAAGTTAGCATTCCATGGCAGCTCGTCCTTCCAACCACCAGTAGCCTCACCTCAGAGGACTTCAGCTTTAGCCCCGCATCCCAACGGGAATGGTTTCCGCACCATTCGCCCCACCAGGCAGCCTGCAGCAGTCAACCCAGTAGCCCACCTTCAATACTTCAACTACGGAGAGAAAGAACACTTCGCCAATAAGTGCCCTCACCGCCAAAACACTGCAGCAAAGTTCAACTCGGGAGCCACGCCAGCTCCAAGCCAAGCATCAACTCAAGGCAAGAGTCTGCAGGTTTCACAAGCCTCGAGGTCTGCCTCGACACTGAACTGTGGTCATGTGAACCATGTCACAGCCGAGGAGGCCTAGCAAGCCCCAGGAGTGCTAATGGGTACATCCCGCACAGCGTATGGGCGTAACCCCATATGGGTGACATGACGGAAGGGGCGAGACAACTTGAAAACCTACTATGATGATCTCTCAACCATACGACCACGAAATCGTGTGGGGCAATGAGTTGATCATCTCTTGTGGGTAAAGTGTACAACCTCTGCAGAGTGTAAAACTGTTTAAATAGCCGCGCCTACGGTCAAAGGCGGACATGGGAACTTACTAGAGTTAGTCCTATTTCAAAAACCTTTGTGGTTAGGATAAAAACTGGTTCGGCTGATATAACGCGTACCTGGTGTTACTCCTGGGTGGTCGTACCTGATGATTGTTTCCAGGTGGTCGTACCCAGTGTTGGTATTAGTAGTCGTAGCCACTTTTCAACTAAGCATGGGTGGAGGTAGCCTCTGCTGTTATTCAATACTGCACAATTACTCTCTTTAATCAAATGAAATTTGGTTAAAATGCTAAGTGATAGGAGTTTCTAATTATGATAATTGAAAACCTTGCATTGGCAAATAAAAGAACCCGAGCCTCCCTTGTTAAGCCATGCATGTATACTACTGCATTCTGTGTTTTAGCTTGCGAGCACAAAAGTTGTGCTCATTCTCGCTCTCTCTCCAACCCTTCATGATGAGCACACGACCCCAATGGATATAACCATATTTGCTATGCTTGATGTTCAAATTACAAGAGCTCGTACACTTCACTTAAATTATCAGGTGAGCTCGTTTTTAGGAGGTCCTTTTATATTATATAAATTATATGATGCTACCTAATGATTAATATATATATATATATATATATATATATATGTAGCACCACATCACTTTTGGTCTAAGACAAGCAAGAGTTCGAGCTGGACCAGTTTTGGAATCAAATTCGGCCTTCGGAGATAGCACGAACTTCAAACATGCATAACTTTCACATATAGTGTCCGTTGGAGGTCCACAAGTACTTGATGGAAAGCTTATCCCATCCTATTTTCAACAGATTCAGTTTCACCTCCACATTCCTTCTGTGCACACCAAAATCACTAAAAGAAGGTGTCGCATCACCTGTTTGGGCCAATTTGAGCTTGTAATGTATGGGCTGACTTGGGCCATAGGGTGGCCGGTCACCCAAGGCATGTGCACTGTTCATGCACACTATTCATGTGAACAATAGTACCACCTCCCCTATCTCTTAGATGTGTGTGTCTCTCCCTCCCCCATTTAAGGAGGCCGCACCCCTCTAGTTTCCTGGGATTTTGTGTGAGGACCCCAATTTATTTGGCTTGTAATGCTTAACCAACCACCTGGTCCTAGCATCACAAATCAAATAAATTGAGTCTCAAGATATGTATACTTCCCAGAAAGCAGTATACACACCTCACAACAAAATTATGCATCAACTCCATTCCAAACATAGAGTCCAAACATTACACTACTAAACAGAAAGTAACAACAGAAGAGTTATTACAGACAATGGCCGACTGGCCACAAGATACAAAAATAACTAAAAGAAGACAGCGGAAGCAAAAGTGCCATAAGATGGCTATAAACAAAGCCAATCAGTGTGCCTTCAACCCACAAGGCATCTGACCGGACCGCCAAGCCTAGTCGTCCAACACGAAGCGGCAACACAACTCACAGAAGTGAGGCCCTTGGGGCTCACCTTCTTCCTCTGCAACAAAAACATTAAGCAAAGCATCTGAGTACAAAGATTGTCTTTGTACTCGCAAGACTGACGTGTGAACTAGCAGACCTATTCATATGCTACATGCAGGCTTATCTGGTGGAGGCCATATGTTTCATTTGCATAAAGCCAACTTTATTTGCAATAATGTAATACAGTTTAAAGGCAAGTTTGCAATTCATTTTTAAGATTGAAATAACAGTAACATAAAGATAGATACAAGTAACCACCTGGAAGTGCCTATCCCAATAGTCACCACAACAATAGCACGAACCCCCAGATTCGTACCACCCGTCAAGTTTTAATTTAAACGGTTGCAGTCTAACTCTTGAAAAGCTTACCCAAGCGTGTCCATCACCTAGGACGAGGCTATTCGAATAGTTTTAACCCTGCAGGGGTGTACCACTGTACCCACACTTCAGACCGCCTTTAAGCCAAAACACACTACCGAAGGTATGCCGACACAGCTAAGTCCTACGAGACTTTTTCCAATCTTGTGTATTAACTACGAGCCGCTCGTATGGATAGAAATCCATACGCTTACATGGTAAAGCCGAAAAGACAACTACCTTTGCGGGGTAAAGCTTTTGGACAACTACCATGCTCCCAACACCATCCCTCCTGCGACCTCCTGCGACCGGAGCTAATACACGCCAAAGTACTAGGTCAAGAGAGGTCCCATATACTCTAGTGTGGTTAGCACGCGAAATGCTGGATAATGGTACTCACAAGATGTTCGGTCCTTAATTGACCGGGCACCTTTCGATCACACCCAGAGATCACACCAATCTTACCATTGTGCCCAAGTCTAAATCATTTTTATTTTGTTTTCATTTTTAGATTTGTACATAACAAGGCATAAGAACAATAATAATTTCATGTGATCAAGATTATCGACTAAGTCGATAATCGCCCAATTCTACCGGAAGCTAAGCATGGCTAAGCATCTGAACACGTAAACTACTAAGTGATAAGAGTTCATCCAACGAACTCTAATCACAGCAAGTAACCTAGGCTCAGGTAGTAGAGATCAATATTTCACCTACAGGATATGCAGCTACGGATTTAACTAATCAATTTAACACAAATTAAGCAATGCATACATACAGCTGAAACAAAATATTAGATTTTAAAATACTGGGATTAACATGATCAAACTGCTTGCCTGGCGGCTGCTGCTCAATATGCTCAACCTGTTGCAGAGGATCGTTCTCAGGGTTACCGCAAATGTCGAAGCCTAACGATTGAACAAATAACAGCGAATAAGAACGAATAACACCGGCAAAACTCAAACATTCAAATACAAACACAAATTCATACACAGAAGCTAGACCATCACAATAGGAATAACAAAATAGCTGCTACAGAGAAGTTTCAAATTAGACATGCTTTCATGTGATTGATCTACCCACTCACTTATTTACCAAGTTAACCACAAAATCAATCCTCTTATATGTTTTAATCTTTCGACAGACTTTGATGGTGATTGTGTGCACATCTATTAACTAAGCATCAGAATAACACAATAGAAGTAACTAGCTATTCTAATGCCACCATTACTGATATGACTTCATTTAGGCCTACAATGTGCTTCAAGAGGACAATTACTATCTTATCAATCAACTAATAGACGCTAAGACATTTTCTAATTAAGTTTGGGTTTGAATAACATTTCAGCTACTACACACCTAAGCATCATACCAACATATTGTGAGGTTATCAAAATTCAGCATGCTACTACTCCAAATCTTACTACATCGATAAATCAAAAGTGCAGAGACAACACTAGTTCAACTACATCTTCCTTAATCATACAAGCCACAAGAAATGAAACCTATAAATATTAACTAAACGACTTCATTCATGCTAACCCCAACTACTAGGGAACCATCAAGCACTAACATAATTTGAAAAGCAAGCCAATCTACCAAGTTCGATGGCGACAACGGAGGAAACACAATATGACAACAGAGAAAAACATACAGGACTAGCAACTACTTGCTTCTAACCTCAAACCCAAATCTTGATCATACAAGAGCTTGAACTAATGAACAATCACAAACATGTTTAACAACTAATAAACAGGTTTTAAGGGTGGGCCCCACCGCGATGAAACAAAGAGAGGGCAAAACCGAAAAACGAGGAGCTCGGGCGGCGCTGGACTGGAAGTCGTCGCCGTGAAGGAGTGGCGCGCGGGTGTGCGGCGGCCAAAATGGGTTGTTGGAGAATGCTGCGAAGCGAAGGTGGTCTCGAGGCGGCCGGAGATGCACCGAGGCGGCGCGGCGCGAGCTCGGCGGCGGCGATGGGGTGACAAGGTGCGGCGCACGAGAGGAAGACGATGAAAACTAGTGCGCGCATGAGCATCGGTGAGGCTCGAGGAACTCACCGGAAATTGCCGATGACGAAGGGTAGTCGGAGTGGCGGCGGCGAGCTGCGGCGGCGCAAGGTGGTCAACGGCGGCGGGGCTGAGGTGAGCGAGGGCGTGTGAGTGAGCGGAGAAGGAAGGTGGAGTCGGCGATGCTCACCGGCGAAGAATCGAGCCGGAGCTCACCGGAGAAAACGCGCGGTGGAAGAGCGGTTTCGGCGGACTTGGAGAAGAAGGGCGCGCGCGCTCCACGATGTGAAACTCCGAATTTCTTGAGGGTTCGCTTCCGGGGTGCTAGGCACACCGTGGCGCTTCTCGGCGATGACCGGAGATAACCGGGCGGCTGAAAGCTTCGGAAGCGGCGCGCGCGCTCTCGGCTTTGAGCTCGCGCGGAAGTGGGCGAGTGGAGAAAGAAACCGAGAAAGAAGAGTGCTCGGCGCTAAGAAGGGGAAGACGGAGGCGCGAGTGGAGGCGGTAGGCGGAGAAAAGACCGGTGAGCGAGTGGCGGTGTGCATGCGGCGCGGCGGCGAGAGAGCGCGAAGCGGCGGTGCGCGGGGCGCGCGCGCGCGACGTGGCGGGAGGACTGCGGTGGGGCGCGTTGTCGTGAAAACGCAGCGACTTCGGGTGAGGCGATTGAGCCAGACCAGAAGCAAAACGGCGCGGTCGGGGCTTGGCTCAGGCTCGGTCGAACGCGGTTGGGTTCAGCCGAAACGATTGGTTCGGTCGGGGTTTAAGTCGGGCTCGGGTTCGAGCCTGATGAACAGTGAATACTGATTTGGAGTTTTAAAAGGCTGAGAGAGTTTGGAGAATTTTTAGAGGTAGTTCCCGAGCTCCAAAAATTCCGAAATTTTTATGGTAGCTACTAGGGACAGAGAACAACATTGCGTAAATTTTCCAGAACTTTTTCTGCACTGCATTGTTCTGCAGAAAATTCACAAGCTGCTGACCTAGGGTTTGACCAGAAATTCAAACTAGTTTGACTTGGCCATTTGAAATAGCAAATAAAATCTAAAAATTGTGAAATAATTCAGGGAGGTAGATAGGATGATCAAGATGATAGGAAAAATATTTGCAGAGGATGATCACAAGTTTGAAGGCTAGGAATTTGCTGACAACAATTTCCAATCACAAGAATTAAATTCTAAAAATTGGAAATTGCTAGGGAAAATTTGGAAAACTTCCAAATGATTTGATGAGACAGCAAAAGTTTTTATTTCTCCTCAAAATTTTACATTTGAAACATAAACCCTAACTTAGGGCTGTTACATTTTGTTTAGTTAAAAGTTAGCTTCATTGCAACTTCGTGTATTGGCTTGTGTCAATTAGACCAACCATAATACCGCTTAAGAATCCCAACTTTATCAAATATTTCAATCCTATTTGCAATTTCAGATTGCCTATTATCTTGTTCTTGCGTGTTCTTTGATTACATGTAGGAATAGACCTTCGTGGTCAGGTCAACTGCGTTCTTGGCATAGTTGATAATGACTCGGAGTGTGGTTGCTTGGTGTTCTGGTCATGACTGGTTAGAAGCCTGCATCGTCAAAGTTGTTCTCCTTCAAATCGAAGTTATCATCCTATCAGAAGATCGGGACACCCATTGTCTCATCATGTGGTATCAGAGCTAAAGTTGTCCGGTAGGATTTCTTGTATCCCTAGTTAGTAGATTGATTTTTATTTCCCATAGTCTAGAAAAATTGCCCTACAAAAAAGTTAATTTCCGTTGTCCAAACCCTATTGTGCCTTTCAATCTGTTAGTTTTGGTTTGCTAAATGGAATTTGCATCAGTTTTAGCTTTGTCTAGTTGCTGGTCATATTCTTGATTCCATAAACTCGAAAAAAAATCCCACATCCAAAAGCATCTAGAACACACCAAACCCTAATTTCCAATTTTTGGTCAGAAGACTCTCTTTTCTGTTGCCACCATAAAAAATGTCATAACTTTGTTTCCGTTATCCTTTTTGAGTGAAACCACTGCCATTAGATTCATAACTGCATTATCCATCTGCTTGTAAAATTTTGCTTCCTTCCTATCAGGGAGTTAAAAGATATTTGCGGTGAAAGTTGACCCAAATTTCTGGTTTGAATCTACAACAGTCAGCAGTTGTGATTTTTGTGCGAATTTTTTTGGTCAGTTTTAAGAACATGGCCCGAAAATAAAAATTATAGAAAAAGCCATCAGGAAACACATAAAAAAGGGGCATCTGACAAAAAGTTACGTCCAAAATACCGACATACTGTCCAGTGGACAGAAATCTTTAGTTTTCATATTTGGGTCAATCCATGTGCTTTTCAATTCCAAATCGCATTCTATTGAATTATCTTGTGTCTACCACTCCTATACATTGTTATACACTTGTTTTAGTCTTCTTCCATCCTTGGTTGATCAGCAACATAGGCTAAGAGCTAGATACGAACTATAATTCAATTCTGTGCAATTTCTGAAATTAACTGATTGTTCTCCGTTGCTACATATCTAGCCTTCCAAGCTACACTTTCTACTAACCGAGCAGATCACATCGAACTGGCCCTTGCAATCGCTTTACTTATCACTTGAGTTTGGTATCATGAACCAACCACCGGTTGCACCACCTATTCTGCTTGGTAAGAACTGGTAAGAACTTGATATAAGCTTGAGTGTGAGCGACTTTGAGCCTCCAGATCCTGGTAGTTGATAGAAACATATACTTGTGATTTATTTCCTTATTTTCTACTAACCATGTCAGGTTTACGGGATGATTACAAGATAGATCCACATCTTCTTCGAGCCATTGAGCGGGAGCGCAAGAAAGTCCACGAGGAAGATGCACACTTCGGACGAGTTGCTCCACCATAAAAGATACATGATCGTGATAGTACGTCTGGTAAAACTAAACTCACTTTGCCATCCTTTGCTGGTAAATTTGATCCTGATGCTTATGTTGACTGGGAGATAGCTTTAAACACAGAATTTGAACATTATGAGTGGTCTGATAGGCAAAAGATTAGCGCTACCACTAGTGTTTTTGTTGAGGATGCAATACTTTGGTGGAGGTATTTATGTAGACATGGAAGAGTGTCTTAAACTTGGCATGCATTAAAGAAACTTTTGAGAGATGAATTTGTTCCTAAATATCATGCTGATTATTTGTTAGCTAGATTACAATGTTTCAAACAGCGTCATAGAACTGTAAGAGAATACTATCATGAATTAAAAACTCGTTTATTGTGTTGTGGCATAGAGGAACATACTGAAGCTACAGACAATGGATTCTTAAGTAGGCTTAATCAAGCAATTCAAGACCTTCTTGTTCACAAAGAATATGGTTCTCTCTTTCATTTGTTTGCAATTGCCTGTAAGGTTGAAAGTCAGCTTGAGAAGAAGTTGAGAATGCTTGATGATAGGAAACATGAGAACAAACCTATGTGTGTATCTTTTCTGTGACTAACAGCTTGTAGAAAGTTGAGAACCATGCTGAAGAGGAGAATGAGCTGATTGAACCACCGACTCCATTGGTTGAGAAGGAAGATGAAAAGATGGATGCATCTACATCATCTGAGGAGAGCCAAAAAGGTAAAGATCATGGTGCTATCATCACTCAAGGTGAGTATGCTTGTGAAGAACTACAATTATCCACTATTCATGCTATTTTAGAGCAAAAATTAGTGGAAAACAATTATGACATGCACATGTTTCAAGTAGAGTATTCCGACTGCATTGATTTGAGTGCACCATGTGATAAAATTGTTGATTTACCTGCTGACTTGAGTGCACCATGTGATAAAATAATTGAATTGCCTGCTATTTTGAGTGATTCATGTGATGAGTTAATGGCATATAATAATCATGTGGAATTGGTTAGACATAAAGAAGTTTTGACTAGAATCTCCCCTGTTGATTCTTTATGTTACATTATGTTGGACCCACCTTTGACATTGTCACATGTTATGGAGAAAGTTTCTATAATTGCAAGCTCGAAATCCTTGTTTAGTGCCTACACCCCTGGATATAAGTTTAATTTGATTGGAGATTATGGTGTAGACAATCAATTTATTGTATATCGAATATGCATAACTTGTAATCACATGGATGAATTGAAGCTTGTTGTTTTGAACAACAATTCTTGTGTGCCACATCTTGTTTGTTATGAGAGAAAAATAAAATTTAGTGATCATCCAATGCCTATGTGTTCATCTCTTATTGCACCATCTAGTATTGACAATCTGCATCATGATGTTGAAGTATGGAAGAACTTATAAATCTTTTCACCCTTGCTAGATGAATTTTCTATTGTTCGATTGAAATCTGATTATATGGATGACTTTTGTTTGATTCCAAAAATGGTAGCTTTGCCCATATATGCTACCACTACAAGTTTACAACTTCAGAGATTTGAATTGCATAAATGCTTCAATTAAATTTGCAAAACTAGTTGTCATACTTGTTGTGTGAGAAATTTTATTTTGCTCATTAACATATATGATTATTCTTGGGGTGATAATACAATGAGTTTTTATGATCGATGCTGCTGTTTTATAACATTAATTATGCAACAACGAATAACCGTTAAAACGGATGACATATACATATACCATACATACACCTTGGCTTCTTTGTTATCCTATTTTCAGCTTATCAAAAGCCGAGGACGGCTTTGTTTTCAAGAAGAGGAGGATAATGAGGATATGAATATAACCATATTTGCTATGCTTGTTGTTCGAATTACAAGAGCTTGTACGCTTTAATTAAATTATCAGACGAGCTCGTTTTTATGAGTGTCTTTTATATTATATGAATTATATGATGCTACCTAATGATGAATATATATATATATATGTGTGTGTGTGTGTGTGTGTGTGTGTGTGTGTAGCACCACATCACTTTTGGTCCAAGACAAGCAAGAGTTCGAGCTGGACCGTTTTGGAATCTAATTCGACCTCCGGAGACAGCACCGACTTCAAATGTGCATAACTTTCACATACGGAGTCCTTTGGAGATCCACGAGTACTTGATGTAAAGCTTATCCTGTCCTCTTTTCAATGGATCTGGTTTCACCTCCAAATTCCTTCTGTGCACACCGGAATCGCTAAAAAAAGGTGTTGCATCACCTGTTTAGGCCAATTTGAGCTTGTAATGTATGGGCCAACTTGGCCCATAGGGTGGCCGGCCACCCAAGGCATGTGCACTGTTCATATGAACAGTAGTACCACCTCCCCTATCTCTTAGCTATGTGTGTCTCTCCCTCTCCTATTTAATGAGGCCGCACCCCTCTAGTTTCCTAGGATTTTGTTTAGTTAGAAGTTAGCTTCATTGCAACTTCGTGTATTGGCTTGTGTCGATTAGACCAACCATAATACCGCTTCAGAATCCCAACTTTATCAAATATTTTAATCCTATTTGCAATTTCAGATTGCTTATTATCTTGTTCTTGCGTGTTCTTCAATTGCATGCAGGAATAGACTTTCGTGGTCAGGTCAACCGTGTTCTTGGCACGGTTGATAACGATTCGGAGTGTGGTTTAGCGATTGCTTGGTGTTCTGGTCGTGACCTGTCAGAAGCCTGCATCATCAAAGTTGTTCTCCTCCAAATCGAAGTTATCATCCTATCGGGAGATCGGGACACCCATTGCCCCATCACTTCAAACCCGGCAGATCAAGGAGACTACGATTACTACAAGGACCCCAAAGTCAAGGGCCAAGGTGGTGTTGAAGAGTAGTGTGGTCGTAGCTGTTCTAGTCTCGCCCTAGTCTAGCTGGCTTGTCGGTGCTTGCGTACGACTAGTATTCTCCAAGTCTTTAGGCAATACTAGTCGTGTACGAGCACCCCAGTCGCTTGCCTGTGGAGAGATGTGCCTTCCTCTTTTGCTTCGATCCGCTGTAGTTTTCGACCAGGTGGTTGAAGCATGCGTGTTCCGCTTTTGTAATGTAAGCGTTTGGCCTGTTCGGCCGTATTGTAAAACTTGACCCGATGTGGTCTATGTCACTCTGATGTTTGTAAATTAATGCTTGGTTTAGTCTTACAACTTGTATGAGATGATTCAGCGATGTACCTATGAGTGCTATCTACTACTCTAGGGAATAGCACAGTGTATTCACAAAGGACTCGATTTTAAGGTCTGACAGTGTCGTTGAAAATAGACATGTGAGCAAGGAGCAGGATTTCTTTATAAATTCATTTTGATAATTGAGTTGCAATGTAATTAATCATTGTAAATATATCGATTTTTTAGTAAACTTGTAATGATGGATTTTTTTCGTAAATTCATTTGTATGAAATATGAACGTGAAATTCTTTCTTTCGTAGTAGAATTGTGTTGATGTATACTTTCTATTGAGGGCAAAATAATTTGGTTATACAATAAATTTTCGAAATTGGGAATAATTCAAAATACCACAGATAGTCTAGTTATAAATAAATGAGTTAATTCATTATTTAAATCAATTTTGGAGTATATTTAAAATTTGGAGGTATAATCATGGCATATACTTGGTGACTCTTTAAATTGTCATGAAAATCGAGACGTGTTTTGAAGTGCCACCAAAATTTTATTGACTCCTCATCTTGTGTCACTCTGGGTGACACTTCCGGAATGGTCATGGAATTTGCTGGTGACATTTAAAGAGTCTCTAAATGATAAATAAAGTGTCTCTAAACGATGATCTTTTTATTAATTAACATATTTTTAATTTATTTTTATTATTAACCTCTCGTCAACTTTATTTCTAATTCTGACCTTTTTGCCCACGCCACCACTCGTGGTGTGGCAAAACAACATTATCACGCCAGCACCATGGCATGGCTAAATCCTGTTACTCCACCACCAGTAGCGTGACAATATTGTTTGGTTACGCCACCACCAGTGGCGTGATAAGAAGTGTTATTTAGCTAGACTTACCCTATGGTGTGGTAGTGTTGTGTTGCTACGCCACGGGTGATAGCGTGACCATAAGGGTCATATTTGAAAATAAAGTTGCCAAAGGTTAGTAATAAAAATAAATTAAAAATAGGTTAATTAATAAAAAAAGTTCCTAAACGATCAGGGAGACGAGGGAGGAGACGGGGGAGGAATCTGGATCCAGAGCTGTATCTCGTGGACCTGCTCGCGCACCGACCCGTTGAGCAGTGATGGCCAAGCTCTGCACCTCCCTTCTTGCTCGGCTCTGCTTCTCAATTATAAGAGGTGAAGATAGGAGAAGCACGGTGCCGCGGCAGTGAGAGTGGCGCCACCGGATGCCACGCTGCCTGAGCCAGCGCGCCGCCAGGAGCTACGTCGACGCAGCCGTGCGGCCGTGCTTCCCCCTCGTTTTGAAAATTTCCGCCGAGTTTAAATTTTCTCGAGTAGAAATTTCCTGATTTGAAACTCGTTGAAATCGACAGCAGGGGCTGAGGGAAAGAGGCAAAGGCGCTGGTGGTGGAGCGGCCGGTGCAGTCGGGTTATTTTTAAAATTTATGTTTATTCCAAATTTCAGTTATTTTTTTGTTAGATTTCGTATACAAATATAATTTTTCAATTATTGTTTAATTTTTATTCCAAATTATAATGATTGGAATTTGTATTGAAATCAAATTGATAATTTTATTTTATTTTTATTCTGAATTTTAGTTTTTTGTTAGATTTCGTACACAAATCTAATTTTCAATTTTGTTTGTTTTTTTATTATGAATTATAATTATTTAGGGATTTTACTTATAAATTTGTATGGAAATCAAATTGCTAATTTTATTTTATTTTTATTCTGAATTTCAATTTTATTGTACTTGACATTGACTCTCTTACTTGAGAATTCGTATGGAAATCAAATTACTGATTTTATTTTATTTTTTATTCCGAATTTCAGTTTTATTATACTTGATATGGATTTTTTTTAATCTAGACCCATCATGATCGACGGTATAGATTTTTCTCTTTTTACACGAATTAATGTGAGAATTTTTAGCTCTTGAGAACGATCGTGATGCCTTTTTTGACTCTATTTTTATAATATAATAGATAGAAGATATAACGTTATGAAATTCTATTACATATTTATGTATCACAAATCTACACTGTTATAGTTTGGACTCACTAAGATCGATGGTATGTTCTCATTACATGGAATCAAATGCATTTCTCATTACATGGAATCAAATGCATGTTCGGAACAATATAGAAGCCTGTTCTTGAAAAAAAAAGGAGAGGATAATATACAAACCTTCTACACGGAACACAAAAACATCAAAGCAACAAAAAGATGAGCACTCTGCTGCACACCGGCACAAAAGCTCGGCATTTAAATTGTCCACCAACCTTCTGATATACATGGTTGGCGAGAGTAGTTTTGCCTAACCCTCCAAACCCCACGATTGACACCACCTTCAATGACTTCTCCCCATCATCCACCAATTTGATGAGCTCATCCCTCGGAACATCAATGCCGATGAGGCTGGATGCCTCAACATAGAGGGCAGGTAGCCGGGGATCGATGGGAACTACTTCGCTGCTCGGCGATCTTCACTTTCTTGATCGTCGAGATTCTACTACTCATATACTACCATCATTAAATCCTAACTAACCTGAATCATTGGATCAAAGAAAATGAATGACCCGTATTAAATTGAGTGTACCGTCAAAGAACTTAAAAAAAGACGAAAGTTACTAGTGTCATAAGAAGAATACGGTCATAAGAAGGAACCGAAAGTCATAGTGTCATAAGAAGAATATGGTCAGATGAGCAGTATCTTTGCTTGGTTAAGCTGATGGGGAAGAAAAAAAGTAAATCTCATGTACAACATTCTCTAGTTGATTTAACAGCATAGATGAGCGTCTCGGGTGATTGGATGAGCTTATAATTAATAATACCTTAATTGGACGCAGCAGATGTAGATGCAGAACCTCACGTACTACGGTCCCAAACACAAGTAGAAATACTTCAGACGTTGGAATCCCCGAGGATCTGGAAGGTTTCCTGATGTGAGTCACTTGATTAACACTGATGTTTAGGAGGGTGAGGTTGACCATTGAGGCCATCCACTCTGAGGGCTAATTCCCGCAGGAAATGATCAGGTGAGGACCATGAATCCAAACGGAAGCCTTTAGTAGAACCATTATCAGATATGAAAACGTGCAAACATCTAAGGTTTGAACTACAGAGTTTGCCAAGTGACGAAGCCAAGATATCTCCGTACGTATCATGGCGTGAGCCACCAATGCCCGCACTTAGCACACTTAGCACAAGGGTTCTCAATTTGGTCAAATTGCCCAACTCCTGCAAAGAATTTATTGAGCTTTCGTCGTTCACAACTACATCTGACAGTTCCTCTAGAGCTTGCATGTTACCCACCCCATCTGGCAATTTTACTATTCTACCAAGTAACCGTTTCAACCGTCGCAGTTTAACAATGCTTGCCGGCAATTCTCTTACACCAGTACTAAATAGATCCAATGTTTCCAAATACTGTAGCTCACCTATTTGTTCTGGAAGATTTGTGATGCTATCTGCTTCAATCCGTAGGTACCTCAACTGAAATAGCTTCCCAATATTTCTGAGATTACAATTTTCCAACATACCAGTGGTCTCTATATCTAGCACTCTCAGAGCATGCAAGTCTGAAATAGAAGGCATTTGTACAGAATATCCAAATATGCCAAGAGATCGAACATGAGCAGTAACCATGGATGACATCACTGTCACGTTTTCTTGGCCACGGTAGTCGAGTGACAGTCGACGGATCTTACTTTGAAACACAAAGCTATCTGCTTGATCACCAACGGAAGTGATAAAATTTTCTTCGACTGCCTTGGATAGAATGAGATCAAGAATCATATCATGCACCCAGCATGCACCTACTCTACCATCGTACCGGATATCTACTGGTTGGATCATACTTCTGTTTATAAGTTCATTAAAATAGCATTCCCCTTCCTCCATTAAATTTCTCCCGCCATCAACCTTGACAAATCCTTCTGCTATCCACCTACTTACTAGACGATTCCTCTCAATTCTATAATCTTCTGGAAACATACTTAGATATAATAAGCAAGTTCTTAAATGGTGAGGAAGGTCATTATAACTCAAAGATAGTATCTTCTTCATTTCCTCCACATCAGAATTTTTCTCTAGTCCTAAACCAATCGAATTAAGGACCATTAACCATTCTTCTCTTGCATGTGATTTAGTTGTCAATAAACTAGACATCGTAATGATTGCCAATGGTAGACCACCACACTTTCTTATGATTTCAGTAGAAACTTCTTTCAGTTGAAGAGGGCATTTGTCTTCAGAGCCAAATACTCTTCTGAAGAATAAACTTTTAGAGTCACCTTCACTTAGTGGCCTCAGTTCATATACAAGATCGTGGCGAGGGGAGCAACATGACTTGGCAACAGTAGCAATTCTTGTTGTCACTAGTATCCTACTACCACAAGTATTCTCAAGCAAGGCGCATTTAATAATCTTCCATGCTTGGGTACTCCATATATCATCAATTACAATAAAGTACCTAACAAATGAGAGATACTATGGTTCAACTGAGTCATGTTAATTGAATAAATACGGGATATAATATGAAAAGTAAATTGGTAGCTAAAAGTAATGTTTCAATGTCGAGCTGATTACATATATGTAGGGCTGCAAACCAGTCGAGTTTAAGCGCTCAGCTCTGCTTGTCTTAGAAACCAAGTGGGCTCAATTTAAGTCGAGTTGTACGTTGAGCTAGAGAGGACTCATACTCGGCTCATAACGATCTCTAGTCAATCTCAAGGCATTTATAAACAATGAGGATGGTGTGGAAAACTACAAATCTATAGAATAATTAAGGAACTGATGTGACTGATTGTAACGTCCCATTTTCGGATGTTGTATAGTATCTTTATGTTTGTCTTTTTAGTTTTCAAAACCTATTTTAAATTTTGGTGTAATTGCAAAATTCTTTAGTTCTGTCCCTTTTCAAGCCGGGTTTCGAAATTCAGCTTGAACCTTGGTTTCAAATTCAAACTTCAGCCAATTCAGAATTTGGTTTATTTTGAGTTTATTGGAGTTCTCTGGTTTATAAAATACCTTTTCTCTGTTTATTCTGAATTCCCGTCAGCCCGTTCCTTCCCCGCGCGTTGACTCGGCCACCCTCTCGGTCCCCACCACCTCTCGGTCTCGACCACCCTCTCGGTCCCGACCACCTTCCGGTTTCGACCGACATCACGGTGTCGACTAGGGCCGCTCGGTTTTGACCAGATCCCCCGGTTAGGTCAGACCAGCCTCGCCTGTCAGCCCCCTACTCACTTTCTCTTTCCTCCCTCTTTCGCCTCAGCGACGTGCGCATTGAATGCCGTTGTCTCCGCCACGCCGCTACGACGTGTGCATTAAATGTCATCTACTCATTAAATGCCGTTGTCTCCGCCACGCTGCTGTGATGTGTGCATTAAATGCCGTTGCCCCCACCGCTCCATCTTGTCGCCTACCCCCCCTCCTTTCTCTATAAATGGATCACCAGGGAGCCCTCGCCCTCCTCTTGCCTTCCCCTCAACTCTCCCTCTCTCGCTCCTGTTGTCGTGGTTTGCCCGAAGCCTCGAGCTCCGAGTTCAAGCCGCTGCGCACCTCCTCTCGGTCCTCACCGCACTAGTGTAGCCCCCTCTTCTACCCATGTCAATTCATGTACCAGATCTCCTTGTAGCAATTCCCTCACTCTATTTCGGTTTTGTTTCACAGGAGTCGTTGCTTTTCCTCTTCTCCTTCATTCCCGGCTGACCCATTCATCGCCGTCCTGCTTTGCCTTCGGCCGTGAGCTTCCCCACTGCCGTTCGCCATCCGCCGACCTCCTCCAGCCTCTCTCTCGGTCCTGGTGAGTTCCCCATGCCCTGAATCCTTCTTTTCTTTCGACCACATCAAGCAGTCGAATCCCTATTTTCTTTCGACCGCGGCGAGTAGTTGAATCCTTCTTTTCTTTCAACCGCGCTGGGCAGTCGAATCCTTCTTTCTTCTTTCGACCGCGTTGAGCAGTCGAATCCTTCTTTCTTCTTTCGACCGCGTTGGGCAGCCGAATCCTTCTTTCTTCTTTTGACCGCGTTGAGCAGTCGAATCCTTCTTTCTTCTTTCGACCATGTGGAGTAGTCGAATCCTTCTTGTGACCGCGTTGAGTAGCTGTATCCTTCTTGCGATGATGTCTAGTAGTCGATTCCTTCCGACCAGATGGTCGTATCCTTCCGACTAAATGGTTGAAACCTCCTTTCGACCAGATGGTCGTATCCTTCTGACTAGATGGTCGAAACCTCCTTTCGATCCGTGGTCGAAACCTGCCCTTACGACCACACGTAGTCGGATGAGCAGTACTCGAAAATCAATGCTTCGGAGGCTCTGTTCTCCTCCGTTATAACTCTAATTTCAGTGATTCTTGTTTCTAAATTTGTCTAAATTCAAGATCTTGCTTTTGGCAGTAGTCTTATTTAATTTGGAGTTTATTTATTATTTCTTGTGTATTTATTTATTCTCTTTGCTTGTTGTTCTTTTTCTGGTTCATTTGTCCGAGTAGAATCCGAAGAGGCGGGAGATCCTCAGTTTGATCAAGCACAAGACTACAAAGACTCTCTTACCTTAAATCAAGGCGAGTCGATACTTTGATCATATTGAGCCTACATTTTTCGCAAATTATATTCCTTCAAATTACCAAAAAATTGTATGCCTTAATTCTTTAAGCAAATGTATGTTAAATCTTAAGGTAGTTAAATACCTATTTGATGATTAATTAATTATTATCCCATTCCTTTGACAATTGAATCCATTACTCCATGTCACCCTAGTAACTATGTGGTAATGTACTAGCTATAGGTTGTACTTAAGCGACATGCTAGTCTTACTTAAGTACCGGAGCATTAAAATGCCTTGACCATCACCTCTTCAAACATGAAATTGTTTTGGGGCAGTCGTGGGAGGTACATGACTGTAGTATTTGAGATAAATTGGCTTTCCTCCTCAAAACCCCAACTTCTATCACCACATCTGGCCGGATGGTATGATGGTGGGTGCGAATGTAGCACGAGAATGTGTGGAATGTGATATGAACTGCCCAGATGACTCTAAGGACTTAATCCGGTGATGACCTCCCATTGTAAAACGTGTGCAATCGCAAGTCTGCAAAGTGCAACTTGGCTTAGTAAAGTTACTGAACCCTAAAAGACATCTCGTTGGAGGGGATCGAGGTAGTGCAAGCGGTGGATGCGTTCCGGCATGAAGGGGACACCATAGTATGGTGAAGTTGCTAGCTGTGCTAGTCGTTGTGGCCGGGGCCAGCTGTGCTGGTCATTGTGGTGAACATCCCGCACAACTTATGGGCGTGATTCTTTGTTCACTTCACGACTCTGGCATAGTCTGCAAGGGCTATGAGAATTCGTCTTCCTCCTCCGAGCAAACGGAATCTCAGGATGAGATTCTTGTAAGGGGGAGATTTGTAACATCCTAAGTTTCAGACTTGTGTTTCAAATGTAAGAAAATGAGTAGAAATTAAAAAAATTTCTTATATCTTGTATTTCTTGTATGCTTTAAACAATTGTTGTAAAGAAGTTATGGAAATACAAAGTCACAAGTCATTTTGCCCTAAATGTGTTCTTCTAAAAACTTTCCTATCAAATTTTGGGATCATCGTATGAAAATGGTTTCCCCAAGCTCTAGGGTTGAGGTGTGACCTCTCTGAAAAATCTCACAACTTTTAGAAATTGTTTGAATAGTTTTGGAGGCAAGTCAAACCAACCTAAAATCTGGTCAATCATTGGTCCAGCACATTGTTGAATTTTTAGAGAAAAATGTACAGCACCAAAACCTCTGAAAATTTTACACAAGGTCAATATCTAAACTAGCAACCTCCTATTAAAATTTCATAAATTTTGGGGTTGTTTTGCTACCTCAAACAATCCTTCAAAATCTCAGCTTTAATCAAAATCCTAAATTCAAATAACTGTTGGGCTCGAGTCAGACCCGAGCCCAACCATCTTGACTTGGTCCAGCCAAGTCTCCTTAAGCCGCTCTGGGATGCGTGTGTTTCAGCCCTTGGATTGAAATCTAACGCCTCGGACCTCCCCTGCTCTTTTGAACTTCAGGAGCTCTTGGGCAACCTCAACCGTCCAATTAGAATCCCACCACCCACGAGCACCCTGACCTTTCTCTGGTCTTCTTCCTCCTCGTGACATGCGATATACAGTGAGCAGTATGGCCTAGGTCATGTCTTGCTCCCTCGTCAATGTCGCTCTGTCGGAGTCTTTAATGCGCGCCGACTCGCTTTCGGCCGCAGTCGTGCCCTACTCCTGCCCCCATCTTTTCTTTTGTCCCCAGCAATGCCGTGAGCTGCGTCCACCATCAAGCTCACCTGGGGCCCTCGTTTTTGGCCAAACCCTAGCTCTCCATCTATATAAAGCTCCCCAAACTCCTCCTTAAGCTTTCTTTACACATCCCCTCGCAAACCCTAGCACCCTCCCTATGTAATTGAGCTCAATTCAAAGAAATCATAAATCCGCCATTGAAGACCGCAAGAGAGCTCCTTGGACTTCAGTGTTTCAGTGACTCCCTTTCCAATCTTTTTGCTCCTAGTTGTCCCTCTGACCTCCTGGAGTAAAACCCCTAACTTGCTTTGGTTTGACAATCGCAGGAATTTCCAAATTGGGATTGTTCATATTCGGCTGAAAGTGACCCCCTTTCTTCCTTAACCTCGGTAAGGCTCTTCTTTTCTCAATTCCTTGCTTTTGGGCCCACTTTAGGCCCTATTGCATCTAACCCTACCTTTCTCTCATGATCATTCTGCTCAGACCTCACTGTCGTCATCATCTTCTCCATCTCCGGCAAGCTTTTGGTCACCGGAGCTCCTCTTTCTATCTTCTTGCTTTTTCCGAACTCAGGTACACTCTTTCTAGTCCATTAGCGCTTGAGCTTGTTCCCTGTTAATGGTACGGAGCTACTTTAGTTTTGCACTTTTGTCGTATTTAGTCGCCGGTGGTCATCTCCGGCTAGCCGCCGGTAGAAAGCTTTTTAGCACCGACCTTTGGCACCTTTAGGTCCACCTTGCTATTTTAGACCCATCCCTACCCTTAGTTCACGCTGGCGTGGTCCACATCGCCGGTGGTGAGCTTTTCTTTGCACTCGGATTCTTGTCGTGCTGTACTCCGACCATCTCTGTAGCGCGATGATTAGCAATTAATGGCTGTCAGAAAATATTTAGTGTGTCGCTTAATTGTGGACCTCGGTCCTTTGTTGTCGTACGCCAAACCACCGCCTAGACCACCTTCAAGACCTCTTAGACTAGGTCTTAGCCATTAAGAACCTCGTTAGGTTTAATCTAGACCGTTGATGACCTCTGTAGGGTTAACTTTTAGCCGTAGGATCTTGTGTGTTAAAACATTAGCGCTAGGACCTCCTCCTCGGTTAGATCCTAGCCGTTTAGGTTCTCCCGGGCTTAATCTTCACCGTATAGGACCACGCTGAGCTAGACCTCGGCCTTAGAGTCTTTTTCCGCAAAAGCTTTAGTCCTAGGACCTCTTGGTGTAATCTTGGGCGTTAAATGATCTCCTAGAATTAGATCTTGGCCGTTAGATCTTTTTGTGAAAAGTCTTTAGCTGCTAGGACCTCCCCTGGTTATATCCTAGCCGTTTAGAACCTCCTTGGGTTTAATCTGAGCCGTTAGGATCACTCCTGCGCAAAAAGACCACCCCACGGTCATTTTTGTAAAAGTCACCTTCGGGACGACCCTTAGGGTCCTCTTTGCAAAAGACCACCCGTTGGTCTTTTGGAAAGAAAACCTCAGGACCTCCTCCTCGCAGAGATTTTAATCTTACAGACCACCCCCGAGCAGATCTGGGCCGTTAAAGACCTCCACCGAGAGATCTTAGCCGTCCAGACCTCTCTATGTTAAAGCTTTATCTTTAAGGACCTCCCTCGTGTAAATCTCGACCGTTTAGGACCTCCCCGTTGAAATCCTAGCCGTCCAGGACCTCTCCTCGATTAGGACGTATCGCTTAGGACCTCCCTCCGCTTGATCTGGACCGTTCAGGACCTCCCTATGGTGATCTGAGCCGTCCAGATCTCCTCCCATTAAAACCCTGTCGCGTAGGACCTCCTCGGGTAAATCTTGACCGCTGAAGACCTCCCCCGCAAGATCTTGGCCATTCAGGACCTCCCCGATTAAATCTTGACCATCTAAGACCTCAACCGTTAAGTCCTTAGCTTTAGGACCTCCTCTCAGCTCTCGACCGTTAGATCTAGATTTAACGGGCTAGACCTCCTCAGCATGTTTAGAGTTCTATCGTTTAGTTTCTCTTTTTGCCGTTCATCTCTAGATCTACGGCTCAGATCTCGTGAACATTCGGACCTCCGAATATGGTCTTGATCTAAGCCGTTCCTTTTGAGATCCATGGGCTAGACTTAGTGAGGCATTCGGGCAGTCCGAAGGTTCCCTCTCTAATGGGCAGTTGGATCTAAATCCGTTGGTGGAGGCTTTGTCAGTTAAGACCTCCTCGGTAGATCTTAGCCACCAAGACCTCCCTCTTTCAGATCTCACCGTTCAGACCTCCTCCCTTAGATCTCCACCTTAAGGACCTCCTCGTTAGATCCGGACCATCAAGTCTTGATCTAACGGTTAAGACCTCCCCTAGGCGCGTTGAGGTCTTTTCGCATGGGTGCTCGTGGAGGATTTTGTGCCCGTGTTCGTGAGCCGTGCGATCTCAGATCAACGGCCCACGACCTCCCCCATTTTAGTGGGTTTTCAAGTTTAAGTCCCGAAAGCTTTTATTTGTATCTTATTAATTGTTTTGAATTTAAAAAAATGCATAACTTGTTCATTTTAGCTCCTTTTTGAATGATTCAAATTGGTTTAGCTCTGAAATAAAATGAACTTTAATCTGATAATGAACTTAGGCACTTTTCTGTGGCAGAAAATGATATAAACTGTATTAACTTATTTCAACATTAAATATTGTCTAGAAACTCATTAAAACTTGAGAAATGAATAACTTTTTCCCTGTATTTCCAAAATGAGCAAACTAAATTTTTTTAAAATCTTCTAGTAATGTATTTTAATGTAGAATAGGTCTTAATGTGATCTTTGCCACTGAAATCAATGATACACTAGTTTTACAACTTAGAAAAATCATAACAAATTCATTATAACTCCAAATTGAGTAAACTCAGTTTTGCTAACCTTAGGATACCAGTATCTACCTACCATAAAAATTTCAAGTTCTAATTCTTTCTAGAAATTTGCGCCATGAACAGTAATTAATAGTAATTAATTTTGATTTTTTCCAACTGACTGAAATTTATTTAGCTATAAATTTTGCATCTTTAATCCAAATCAAATGTTTCTTGTTGCTAAATTTGTCTAAAATCATGATCTCTCTGCTGTGTAAATTTCATGAGATTTGGACAACTTTTGCTTTGGAGTTTCTTTTGGTGTTCTTCGTTCTTATTGGTTTTATCGCATTTTTGCGTTAGGTTCCGAAGAAATTATTGATTACGTGAATGATCCTCTGTAGCAAGAAAGTGATCTCCAGCAAGGCAAGCAGTGTAACATCATTTGATCATATTGCTCCCACTACTTTTAAAGTCTAATATCTTGTTTGCAAAACCTAAGTATGCATGCTTCTTTGTGTCAAGATTAATTTTGTCGATTAGAGGTAGTTAATCCCATTGCATTGTTACCCTGAAATTATTCACCCCTGCTACTGCCATAGGTTATTATCCTCACTGGTGAATTAGAGCCCGGTGAATGATTTATCGTCTTTTTGTTGTCTTTGCGATATGATGCTTAGCAATGCTTAGTTACCGGTAGAATTGGGTGGTTATCGACTTAGTCGACGACCTTGATCACACAAACTTATTATGACTTTATGATTTCAGCCTCTGTGCTATGTTTACTTGTGAAAACAAAATAATTTCGACTTGAGCACAATGGTAAGATGGTGTGCTTTTGGGTGTGACTGGAATGGTGCCCGAGTCAATTAAGGACCGAACATCTTGTGAGTCTCTATTATCCAGGCAATATTTGCGTGCTAACCACACTAGAGGGAAATGAGACCTCTCTTGACTTAGTACTTTGGTGTGTGTTGGCTACGAGTCGCAGGTGGGCGTGTGTGTGTTGTGTTGTGGTAAAATGAGGCGGTTCATGTGTGGGAGCATTGTAGTTGTCCGAAAAGCTTTACCCTGAGGGGTAGTTGTCTTTTTGGATTTACAATGTAAGCGTATGGACTACGGTCCATACGAGCGACTCGTAGTTGATACACAATACTGGAAACGTCTCGTAGGACTTAGCCGTGCCAGCACACCAAAGGAAGTGTGCTTAATAGCTTAGCAAAAAGGCGGTCTGAAGTGTGGGTACATTGGTACACCCTTGCAGGGTTAAAACTATTCGAATAGCCTCATCCTAGGTTATGGACACGCTTGGGTAAGCTTTTCAAGAGTTAGACTACAACCTTTTAAATTAAAACGTGATATGGGTGGTATGAATGGGTAATTCGTGCTATTGTTGTGATGGCTATTGGATTAGTCATCTCCAGGATGTATTTATGTTATTACATTATTGTACCGCTGTTATTTGTGCAAATAAAATTCAGATTGTCAAAATCGCCTTCAACATATTATCTATTGCAAATAAAACTTGCTTTATGCTAAAAATTAACCTTGAGCCTTCTCCTTTGATTAAAGTCTGCATGTAGTAGTAACTAGGTTTGTTACCCGTAAGTCTTGCGAGTACATTTTTGTACTCATTTGCTTTGCTTAATTGTTGCAGAGGAAGAGGTTGATCCCCAAGGGATCAACTTTGGTGAGTTTTGCTGCGGTGTAGACGACTAGCTTAGCAGCCCGGTCAGTTTGCCTTGTGGGTTATGGCTAACCGATCGATTTTTGTTATAGCCATCTTATGGCGCTTTTGCTTCCGCTGTCAGTTGCTACCTTGTGTCCTTTGGCCGGTCGGCTTTTGTGTAATAACTCTATTTATGTATATCTTTTGCTAGACTTGTTAATATCGTGGTGTATGGAATTCATGCGTGATTTTGTAACGGGGTGTGTATACTGCATTTCTGGGAAGTATACATATCTCGAGGCTTGGTTTATTTGATTTGGGATGCTAGGATCAATGGAAGACTAAGCCTTACAAGCTAAATAAACTGGGGTCTCACAGCCATTGACACCTATCGGTGAGGCTACTCCCACATTTTGTGCATTCGCTCACACCCATGCCCAAAGTGGTATTTCTCCTCAATTAACTCCACTCCTTGATCCACAGGAGCTGCCACTTCCATCACACCTCCTCTCTGACCAGAAGACTCCAACACCTCCTTCCAGGACATCTACTGGCTTCAATGGAGCTACTCTGAGGATTGAAGGCTACTCTCTTTCCTCAAGTCACTACGGGAGCATAGAGCTTCTCTCCCAATCGTGGTCCACGTCGCCAGCCCTGCTCCGGCTAGTCCATTTCCTAGCTCTGTATCGGTATGTTTTTGGTGGCCAGATACTCTTCCTAGTCCAAGCTACCTTGCCCTTTTTTTGGTGTTCTCTGGTTCTTCCTTTGGTTCTTTCTCTAGTTCACTCAAGTGCACCAATGAAGTCAAACCTTGTTCTTTCAACCACTAATGTGTAGTCGAATACATCCCTCATCTGACTACATGCAGCTTATCACGCCCAAGACTACCCTCTGGGTCAATACCCCCTATCTCACAAGACCTCCCTGGTCCTAACACTCACACGACCTTCTTTGTTCATAACGCTCATAAAACCTCCCCTGGTCCTAACACTCACAGGACCTCCCTTGGTCATAACACACACATGACCTCCCTTGGTCGTAACACTTCCGCAACCTCCTCTTTTACAAAGACCACCCTCCTAGGTCACGATCTCCCCAGGTCTTAGTACCTCTACGACCTCCCCGGATCACAGTACTCCCAAAGACCTCCCCCTGGCTACAAGGATTCCAGGATCTCCCCTAGCTACAGTGATTCCAGGATCTCCCCAGGTCAATAGTACCTCCACGACCTCCCCTGGTCATAGTGTTTCCCACAACCTCCCCTGGACGTAACACCTCCACGACCTCCCTAGGTCATAGCACTCCCGCGACCTCCTAGGCGTATCCTCCTACGATCACTGTAGTTGCTACAACCACAGCAACTCCTACGACCATGGTGTATCACCCATATAGTTCTGCCACATGTCCTCGACCACTAAGCCTCTACCATTTCGACCACAGGGTTCGACCACAACAGGTATAAGGCTTCTGGTCTAAGACCTTACTGTATGTGTAAAGTTACATACATGCTCGGTACCAACAGTAAAGGCGGACTATGAAGACCATCATAACTCGAAAGTATATTTGAGAGTATTACCTAACCAAGTGATCCCTCCCACCTAAATAACCATTGAGGAATGTTCCTACAGACATTCTCTCTCTCTCTCTCTGTTAGAGTTGTCCGCTTAATCTGAAGTACTCCCTATTGGGATTGAATCACCCAATCTTTATTTGTGTTTCACTTCCTTTAACAGGAAATACCCACCTTAAGCCACATACACATAGGGTCGCACGACCTGTACTCCATGCACCCATTATCTTTCCCAGCACCTACTCTCATGCCACGACCTCCTAGAACCTCTCTATGACCACTGTAACTTCTACGACCATTCTCCTGGTCATAAGTTTCCTCACAACCAGTTCCCAATCGTGAGCCTTTCTTCCCGTAGTCGTTCCGTTGAATTGCCCTTAGATATGCTGCTCTCATCCGAAGTGTTCTGGCGCTGAGTGTATTTGGATTCATTGGATTTTATTTGGTTGTTTCAGTCGTTCTGGAGTTCAATCGTGTCATGCGTAATTAGCATCTGGAGATATGATGGAGCAACAACCCCAACCAGGACAAGATTGCCAGCACATCGAGTAGGGTGACTATCAGCATGTTGAGCGAGATTGTTACCAAGATTTTAAGAAGGGCGAATACCAGGATATAGATCTTTGTCAGAACCTCGACCAAGGCGAGTCAACACTTTGACCATATTGAGCCTACCTTTTTCAAATTATGCTGCTTTAAATTATGAAACTGCATTGTTATGTTTTATCCAACTAAATTGTTCTAGCTCATAGTTAACGCCTTAACAGTAATTGTGCATAACCTTCCAATCCTTGAGCTTGGACATTATCCCTTGTCACCCTAGATTTAATGGATAACATACTAGATAATAAGTTTGTATCTAAGTGTCATGCTTAGCTTGCTCAGATACAATGTCATGTGGGCATTAAGCTGCCCGACCACAATCCATAAAAACTTTGGAAAATGATTTGGGGCAGTTGAGGCTGGGAGCCTGGCTGGTATGTTGAGCAAATGGTTATTTTCAAAACAAACAAAACCTGAAAACTGTTTTGACTAGGGCTGTTGGAAAGAGTGGCTGGTGCCGGGGGCACGGGAAGATGTTAGTATGTGGATGTACCGCCCTAGTCAAATAAGGACCGAATCTGGTCATGACCTCTCATGTAAAAATAGTGCAACCACAAGTCTATAATGGGTACGACCTGGCCAACTAATTTGCTCACCTCGGCATGGCTCCGCCGTTGGGTGGAATGCGGGTGGATTCGGGGGAGAACGAAGCCACAGGAACCGCAATGGAACAAGAGGGGGCCTCCTGGGAGCATGGCTCCAGGCGGTGGAAACCTTAGTGTAGCAGATGGAGTGCGTTGAGGTTGATCATGGTAAAGGCCTTGTGGTGATCTCCCCTTGATTCACATATCTAAGGAAACATGTGTATATGTCAAGGCGATTACCTCTTGTAGGTAAAGTGTGCAAACTCTACAGAGTAAGAAAACTATCTAGATAGATGTGCTCATGGTCAAGAGCGGTGCTGAGAACTTGCTGGATATAGCTTTCGTTTCTATAAAACAACTTTGTGGATGGAAAGGAAAGTTGGGGTGGGACCCCAGGGGTTTTGAGAATGCCTGGTCGGGGACCAGTGGTAATTACAGGATATCCCGAGTATTGAGTGGATGGAGCCACTCAATGGTATAGGATGTTGGACCTCCACTAGTATTTTTACCAATGAAAACTCATTTATAAAACCCCATTTGTTAAGAATGCTAAGTCTTAGGATTTTCTATTAAGTCTAATTCAAACTTGACTTTGTGCAAATAAAAGAACCCTAAAACCTCCCTTGACTAGCCTTGCATCTATAAAACTTGCATTGTGTGTTGGCTCACGAGTACAGTTGTGTACTCAGGCTCTGCCATTATAATCTTTTCAGACCCATACGACCAAGACACCTTTGACCACTACTACCCAGGGCCTAAACCAGATGGTGTTGAAGATGATGAAGAATTAGGCTGGGACCCCCAGTCACTTGCCTGTGGGCAGAGTGAGTGGATCCACTATGACTCATCTGCTTCCGTGCTTGTCTTCATTCTGTACTCTTGCTTTTGTAAGATTTCTGCCTTCGTGACTCTTTTGTAAAAACCATTGGCCACACAGACTGATTGTTATCTATTATATTTCGGGTCTACACTGTTTATAGAGAGTACTAAACACGTCGAGCAAGGTTCACAACCGATTGGTTTAGAACCACCATCAGATGTCACACGACCACCCTAGTGGGTCTAGGATCTCTCAAGACCACCCGGACCTCCTCTAAGTCCTCCTCCAGGATGTCTCCAGGACCTCCTCTAGGATCTACTTCGAGACCTTCCCAACGACCTCCCCTTAGACCTCCTCTAAGACCTCCGCAGGACCTCCTTGTGGACCTTTCCAAGACCTCCTCTTGGACCACCTCCGAGACCTCCCCAAGACCTCCTTGGACCTCCTTTGAAATATCTCCAGGACCTCCCCTTGGACCTCCTCTAAGACATCTCAAGACCCCCTTTAGGACCTCCTCCAGGGCATCCAGGACTACTCCCAATAGTCAAGGTTTTCGATCAAATTGTTCACAATAGCTAAACGGATGTCCTACAACCACCCCTAGATGTTCTAAAACCACTACTAGGTGATTTAGGACAACTCTTAGCTGGTTGGGGACCTCTACCAAACGACCCATGACCACCCTTAGTCAATCTAGGACCACTATCAGACGTCTCACGACCATCCTCAAAGCATTTGTAACCAGCTCTAGTGGGTCTAGGAACTCCCAGGATCTCCTCATGAATTGCAGGACCTCCTCCGGATCTTCTAGGACCTCCGCAGGACCTCCAAGACCTCCTCAGGATCTCCCATGACCTCCAGGACCTTCCTGATCTTATCTGAACCGTCTAGGACCTCCCTTGGTTCCATCTGAACCGTTCAGGACCTCCCTTGGTTGCATCTAAACCGTTCAGGACCTCCCTTGGTTCCATCTGAACTGTTCAGGACCTCCCTTGCATCATCTGTACCGTTCAGGACCTCCCTTGACTTCCTCTGAACCATGCAGGGCCTCCCTTAGATTCATCTGAACCGATCAGGACCTCCCTTGAATCAACAGGACCTCCCATGACTCCTCAGGACCCCCTTTGACTCCTCAGGACCACTCCAGGAACAGTGACCAGCGAAAGGATCACCCCAAGACCTCTTCAAGATCACTTTAGGACCTCTTCAGGACTACTGCAGGACCTCCCTAGGACCTTTTGAACTTCTCCAAGACTTCTCCAGATTCTCTCATTCAACAAAGTATGGTCAAAACTGTGGACCTGACCGGTCTGTGTTGAGCATGCATGGTTATGTAAATGGTCCAAAAATTCCCCGATCCCTTCAGAACCACTCTAGGATCACTCCAGGACCACCCTAGGACCTTCTCGGGATCTACTTCTATAACCAGGTGTGGCCATAGACTTAAACCGATGATCCCTGCACTGCACGGCCACAACCATCAGCCATTACCTGGTCGAAGGCCTACCTTGGGCTGACTTCATGGACTGATCGAGTCTGGGGGAACAAGTAGGCAACATGGATAGTTATGAGTGTTGATCAAGATTGAAGATCAAGAAGGCCAAGAACTAGGTCACGAGCCCACAGTCGACTGCCGGTGGGTATATCGTGAGGGATTCCACGCGTTATTCCGCACTTCTATTTGTCGCTGCTGATCTCTGAAAGATAATTGGCCTGGTCGGCCATTCTGCAGGTCAAGAAGCCGTGAGGTAGATTTACGCTTTGTTTAATATTATGCAATATCTTTACGTTTTCATGATATGCGTTTGAACCAACAATGAAATTGTGTGTGTCAGCTACTGATCGAAGGATTGGCACAACTGTGCACAGTGGGTCCCAACTTCCAAATTTGGGGGTCTGACATGAGCTCTCCCTCTTTTTGCTTCCGCTGTCGTTTCTGTTACTCTTGTAATGTACTCGATTTGGCCTGTTCGGCCCTTATGTAAAACCTGACTTGATGTAGTCTATGTCACTCTGATGTTTGTATTATAATGAATGGTATGGTTTGCATCGTGTATGAATTGATTTAGTGATGTATTCTGTGAGTGCTATCTACTGATCCAGGGAATAGCACAATATTTTCACAGAGGACTGATTTTGCAAAATCTGGGTCCGACACTGGTGTTAGTTGAAAGTCACATATATGGATAGATAAAAATCTCAAATATCTCATGTAAAATACATATGGTAACTAATTAACCTAATTTGGCTTCTATCCATTAAAAGTAATATAAGAGATATATTAGAATACAAGCTATATCGTGCTAATATTGATGGAGCTAACCTAATCTCGAACTAGGCTCGTTTTTCACTCAGGCTCCGAAAGAGCTAATATTGACAGCCTTTCTTGCAGCCCTACATATATGCATGCTCATGGAAAGAATATTAGAGTATTCCATCATGCCAGTGAAAATATATTTATATTTTTAGCTTATATATTCAATTCGTCTCGTATTATAAAGAATTACGGCTTGTTGAACAAAAATGAGATGACCGGTAAAATGACCAGCTGTCCTATTTAAGATGCCTTTGCACAGGAGGTCCATTAAGTACGGACATAATGTTACAATTATGCTATGGTAGAATGACTTAGAATACAAAATACAATTTGAATCCTAGAACCACTTGTAATAAGAAACAAAGGCGTACCTCTTGTCCGTTAGGAAATCCCTTAGTGCATTAATGAGGCATTCCTCGTCCCCTGACTCAGTTCGTTCACACTCTGGATTTCCGATTTGAGAGAGTATGCTCCGTAAAATTTTTCTTGTATCGGGTTTTTGGGACACCGACACAAAAGCCCCGCAATAAAATTGTCCGCGAACCATGTGATATACTTGGTTGGCGAGAGTAGTTTTGCCTAACCCTCCAGACCCCACGATTGACACCACCTTCAATGACTTCTCCTCATCATCCACCAATTTGATGAGCTCATCCCTCGGAACATCAATGCCGACGAGGCTGGATGCCTCAGCATAGAGGGCAGGTAGCCGGGGATCGATGGGAACAACATCACTGCTGCCAGAGTCGAGGACCGCATCAAGCTTGTACCTGTCACGTCGCTGGCTTGCCTCGACGATGCGAGCCTTTAGTTCTCTTAGCTGCTCGGCGATCTCATGACGAGCTCCTAGCTTCTTCACTTTCTTGATCATCTCAGAAAAAAACCCCTTTATACCGTTGGATTTGTCCGAATCCTGGTGGAGCCGATGCATATAGTCGTCGATGCAGTCCTCGATATCATAGGCCATCTCCCTCACTTGGTTCCTCCACTCCTTCTGTTGTGGGTCGAGCACCTCTGTGTCGGCCAGCTTCTCTAACAGAGCGTTCATGCTGCTCAGCTCATCCTTGAGGAAGGCGACATCGCGCTTCACTTTTTTTTGCAGCTTGTACTCCTCACCCAGCAGTGTGGTGAGCTTGGTGAGGAGGGAGTTCATCACCCCCGTGGCGGCGCTCACCATGATTCCTTCCATCAACTACTATGTTCTTTGTGTGGCGAAGCTTGTAGACCAGCTCAGAGCCTCAGACAGAACCTCAAGGTGATTTGCGGCTGCGCGAGTGAAGCAGAAGCAGAAGTTAGTTGCTTCTGCCAAGGATAGTATCTCAGAGTGGTTAAGATATCAGAAAATTTCACACGTACCTACTGTTGTTCCGCGGCCATGGGCGCACGCTGGCTAATGGACAACAATGGTGCAGCAAAAGATTTTAGGCGAAAGTTGGGTAGAGAAGCGAGGAGGAAACTTGGGCGTCGGTAAGAATATATAATGGATAGACCCAGGCTCTACTGAACCTAAGGAAAGGTATGGTATGATATGGCCGGCTAATTTGCTAATCTGCTGACGCATGGCCGCATGCAGTACTAAAACAGAGACGGTGCTCTAATATTAAAACTAACGCAAGAAAATTTATCGAATATTAATTGAACGGTTTTGTGTCATCCAAATTAAAGCATAAGTAGCAAAAATGGCAAAATACAGTAAAAATAGTACATCGCTACCGGATAGTGTTGCCCAAATAACCATAATTATGCACAAGTAGTAGTTAGGGTACTATAGGTGTAACGGGCGGAGCTGGTGCTAAAGCACCCCCAAGTGGAGGAAAAGCTTCGCCCCTGGCAGCAAGTAAAAGCCAGTCTAAAGCTCGAAGGAAAATTGAAGCCGAACAACACCAGACGCCAAAGACGATCATACTAGCGCAACAAACACAGGTTAAGGTCTTATTTGGAGCAGAGGAATCCGAGAAGAATTTCTGGGAAACACACATCCAGCGAGACGTCATCCCGGCAAGTATGGATCGCCTAAAATGTGCAGCGACCAATCCAGGCACCAGCTCCCGTCAGCAAGGCTGCAGGGGAAACTTACACCTGCAATGCAGGCAGCAGTTCTGGTGTCCTGCGTGAATTCAGTTCAGTTTCAATTTGTTGTACTTTCCTGTGAGGTTCTTGCCCGCCATCTAAGTACTAGGGGTGAAAACAGAACGTGTTTTTCTCGCCCAATCTGGAGCTGGATCCAGGCGGGACCGGATTCGGAAGACATTTTCATATCCGGCCAGATCTGAGACGGGATCCGGATAGTCTAATTCGTATTCGGAGCAAGCACTATCGAGAGAATATGAGGCGGGACCCGGATCTCGGGACGTTTCCTATCCAGATATCCGGAAAACAAGCCTGATAAAAGAAGCCACCTGATGGATCTCCTCCATGCTCAAAGAGATCATGGCACTCAAGTAAAAGTAATGTTTGACCTCCAGTTTTGTTAGTTCTGATTCAATCAGTTTCCCTGATGTTTTTTATTGTTTAGTTTTCCTTATGTTATGATTAATTGTGGAATCGCAATTGGGAATTCACCAAGTAACTAATGTCTAATGCAGATTTCCCCTTAGTACTATTGTGTTCATTTTTTTTTCCTCTTCTGCTGCAGCAAGCTCTCACGCTTGTCTTTGTGGAAACCAAAAGGGGTGCTGATACTTTGGAGCATTGGTTGTGTATGAATTGATTTCCCGCTACTTCTATTCATGGTGATAGAAACCAACAGGTTTGTTCTTGTTTTTTTTTCCTTCAGAATCACTCATTTTGTTCAGAGCATTTAGTTATACTTGTTCTGGAATGATTATACCATTAGTCAGTTGGTGTCATGAGATGAATATTGCCCAATTATTGTTGCTGTCTGGTTTGCTTGGCATACACTAAAGAGGAAGTTATATATTGTAGTTAGTGTTGTTTCCAGATATTACTATCACATAATAGACACTTAGAACTGCATACTCCTTATCACCAGTTTTATTCATGATGTTTCCACGCGCACTATCCATGTATTTTTATCCGTTTCCAACCCGAATCCAACATGTATCCATCCCGTGCCCGTATCCCGAATAAGCTGAATTCGTATCCATATCCAACTCCGAATCCGACAAAAAAAATGGATTGGAATATGAAAAAAGCAATATCCATCCATATCCGTCCGTTTTCACCCCTGCTAAGTACACACCGGTACCATTCTTACCCAACATGGAACGGCAATGTTCTTAGCAGATGTATCATCTGATGAGCACCAATGCGTAGTTGTGAGTTGTAACATTCCTAGTTGTAAAAGAAGACTTGCAGTATTTGGAATTTTGGGTAGATAAATGCAGACAAACTCGATAATTTATGTTGACTATCCCTTGAAAAATGTTGTTAAGCAATACCTGTAATTCCACGTACGTGCATATGCATCGAAGATAATGAAATTTTAACTTTTTATATAGACTAGAAGTAACAGAACATATTGCAGTTCTAGTTTCTGATATGTCATCATTACATCAAACAAATGCCAGAAGAATACATGGAAAATTTCACACAAGAACTATGTTCATGGAAAATCGAGAACAAATTCGTGCCATAGTTGTAAGTACGTAAGTACCTACTGTTGTTCCGCGGCCATGGCCTCACGCTGGCTAATGGACAACAATGGTGCAGCGAAAGATTTTAGAGACGAATATGAAGCGAGGGCCCTAACCAATAAAGCTTCCCTCAAGGGGACGACCGGATGAATATAATGTGACTAACAAGGGTGATGTTCCGTATGCGAATTTTTAGTCTAAATGTCATTGTTGCTATCGTTTTTTACACATCTAACGCTTGTCACGACAAAAATGTAAAAATGATATCTCGTTCGCACGGAGACTGACCGAACACACTGTGTACACGACACGTGGCCGGACGTACACACAACGGTATTTATTGCTCCCGGGAGCGAAGATTCGCATGGTCCTTGCAAAGATGATTCAATAATTGGCAATAAAAACTTGGAAATGCACTAGTGGTCCTTCTTTTGTTCTGGCCCGCCATACTAGTTCATTTTAGTCCCACTAGCAGTGTAGGGGCATCTCAAGGTGAAACTGGTCTCTCTACTTGTTGGTAAATGAAAGGGGTAGATTTGCTCGCGTACGTACGGATGCAAGCGGATAATTCCTATCCAACCGATCGATCAAAGGTTTGCGGAGTAAATATGGTTGGAATAAATGGATATCCGATATTATTCGTGTCCGACTCCGAGGAAAAAATGTGGAATAGGATACGTGATGAGCGATATTCGTCCGTATGTTAGGTGGTATGAGGAAAGTCTGTTGTAACTTCACTTAGGAACATGATAACAGATATGTGGATTGATGCATTTGAGCAAACATGTGATACTGAGTGTTTTTCCTTCAACATCGCAGCGATTAGTCTATCCGTGTTTGCTCTGATTGCACCCCAACTATCCAATGTCTTGTGTAGGGGTGCAAAAGAAGCGGATAGTTTCGGTCCGACTGACTGACCGAAGGCTCGCGGAGTGAATACGGGATGGAAAAATAGGTATCCGACACTAACCATGTCAGATTCCGACTCCTATATCCTATTCCATATTTTTTTCTTGGAGTCGGAATTAGACACGGTTAGTGTCGGATACCCATTTTTCCATCCCGTATTCACTCCGCGAGCCTTCGGTTGGTCGGTCAGACGGAAATTATCCGCTTCTTTTGCATCCCTAAACAGGACATTGAATAGTAGGGGTGCAATCAGAGCAAACATGGAGAGACTAATCGCTGCGATGTCGAAAGAAAAACACTAAGTATCACATGTTTGCTCCAATGCATCAACCCACCTATCTATTATCCTATTCCTAAGTGAAGTCACAACAGGCTTTCCGCATACCACCTGACATACGGACGAATATCGCTCATCACGTATCCTATTTCACTTTTTTTCCTCAGAGTCGGACACAAATAATATCGGATATCTACTTATCCCAACCATATTCGTGAAGGAACACAGGTAGGCTACACTAGCGTAATTTCAAAAAATCTACCACGCAACCAAGGAACCTCCGCTAGTAATAGATCATGGGATTACCACTAGATGTGCAGATTCGCAGCGAAAGAAGAGTCGATGTAGCATGTTGGTGTGGTTGTAGTCGTACTAGTCTCACGCCTCCTCCAAGTGCTCCTCATGACCATCACAAATTGCGGATCGTCCTAGTGTTGAAGCCTCGCAGCAACGCCACCAAGGTATCCACACGTATGAGGCAGGAACACCACGAGTCGGAGTGCTAGCACCGGCTGCGCGGTTTTGGGCGAAGTAGGTGTGGTTGCTAGGGTTTCCGGAATTCCTAAAATCACACTTAACCCTATGCCACCGCCCTCTATTTATAGGCATCCATGATGGGTCTCGAACTTTCAGGCCCATTAGGAACTCGTTGCCCATAAGAATTCAAATCACCATCCAAAATGTGTCCCAGCTCTTTAAGCATGCGACCCTATAGATTCATGTACAATTAGACATGGTGTAACAGCCCAGCCCAACATGAGACTGTAATGCTACTGAAGAAAAATATTAACAAAACTAAACTAGGACAATCTGCTAAATTTCGGTAGAACCTCCTTTGTATAGTTAGCTATACGGAGGTTCCCAAAAGATAAAAAGTATATCATATCTAAATAATCCAACATCCAATATCATCACTAAGCATTAAAAAAAATATGATACTCAGCTATGACACATTCAAATAACCAAAGTACGTTTCTCATCGTTATTACAAATAACCTTGATGCATAAGGCCTAACCGTCATCATCTCTTAAGCAGTTCGCTTAATTATTAGTGGATACTCTAAAAGAATTAATCAACTTGAAAATATGCGTGGCAGTGTGTGACTCCAACTCAAGTCTACTCCCTCCCATGCATGTCGTTCTTGCAAAAGGTACCTAAAACACAACAAAAGCAAGAGTGAGCCCACAGACTCAGCAAGTACCAAAAAGAATTATTAACCTCACAATTACAACAACAACATTCACATCCAAAGCTCTACTCGAAAACATAGCTCATGCTGTATGAATGCAAATATGCAATGCATCTTTTCTTTCTCTTCCACTTTATCGCATTTTACCGGTAATGCAAGATATGCAACCATCGTCGCATACCATGCCTATGCTCGCAAGCGCAGAGACCAATTTCCCAATACTCTGCAAGTAAAGGGGACCTCAAGCCCACACTCCACAAGTGTGGGGACCAAAAGCCCATCGTTTTCTTGATGGGGACCTCTTTTCAATGCCCACATTCCATGAATATGGGGACCTCATGCCCATCATCTACATGACGGGGACCTCGAATATGCATACCTGGTCACCACGTGACCAAGTCTTATGTATGCTCTCATGGTGCACATGAACAATTACAATTTCGCAGTAATCATGAACAACATCAACATCATACATGAATTACAATCATTCGTATCATAATCATTCACCATCTTTAATCAACATTCCTCACTATCAACCAAGCATAGCTAATATGTATCAAAATGCTAGCACTCATTGTCAAACAAATCATAATTATTCTATCAAACAGAGTACTTGCCTTTCATGGTGCGATGCATTAGGAGGCAAACACGATGCCGCTAACCTCGAAGCCTCACCTCCTACACCATTAATTTACTCAATAAGAACCACGACATCAAGATAGAACACTCCTAACTCATAACCCCAGTCCCCAACGTCTAATTACACAATTTTTACTCAAATTGAACAACATTCCAGTAGGAACCCATAATGGGCAGCAATACTAAAATTGACATAACTTTTTCTCTAAAATTTGTAAAAATCTAAACTCAGGCTTGTTTGAAAGGTAACGAGATTATCTACAACAACCTAGTTGATGGAAATCCCAAATTCTGAATGTACCTAACCCCAAAAGACCGATGAACGCCCTCTGTCAGAATCTGCCCGACACTTCTGGGCAGCAGCACGAAAATGACCATAACTTCTAATTGGCTAAACCAATCTTAGTGTTCTCTATCAATACCGAAAGCTAAGACCAAGGCCTACAATAACCTAGTTGGGTGAAAGCCCTGAATTTGCCATTAACTTGATCATATTTTAAAAGACATCTTGACAGTACATTCTCATTAGGATTCTGGATAGTCAACTTAAAACATGCATAACTTTTGTTCTACAAATCCAAATGGGGTGTTCTTTATCAATCCTGAAAGCTAATGAGATTACCTACAAAAGTCGTTAGGGGTAAGACTTCTGAATCATCCTCTAACTAGGTCATAGTTTAACAATTACCGTGACTGCTAATTCTCGTCATAGTTTCGAAACAGCAGCAAAGAATTAATCATAACTTTTAAACCGTAACTCGGAATTGAGTGATCTTTACATCCACTGAAAGCTAAGAACGAACCCCACATAACTCTAGGAGATGGGGTCCTCTGATTCGGCCTCTGAGGTCACAAAAACAGTCACACAAGGAACTGGACAAAATCTGTTCTAATCGTAGCAGGAACACGATCCACTAAACAAGCCAAAATTCACATCTACTACAATCCAAATAGCGAAGAACATTGATCGTTACCCTTGTAGAAACACCAGGAATCACTGATCAAGACTCATGAAGAAGATCCCCTTCCACTTCCTCTTCTCCTCTACCATGGCCGGCAGCGCAAAGAGCTTCTTCCTCCTTCCTTTGGCCGGCAACAATGGAGAAACACCGGAGGAGAGGGGGCATGTTACAGTAATGGCTGCACTACAGTGCTACAGTAAAAATGTGATTAGGGTTTTGGTACCCCTTCTTAAATCAACTTCCCCTTGGCCCAAACAACGTGGGCCGAAAGCCCATGGCCCTGGTTCTCCAATAAAAGCAAAAATGTCCCTCTAAAACTTTAATTTCCTTCTCTAATTCTATTTAATTTTAGTATTAATAACTTATTTATTTTATGTTTAAACAGGATATTACACATGGCCCGGGTACTCTACTCGTCCACTAATCGGTAGTGGCCCCCAACAGGACATACCAACTCCCGAGTATACGTTAAGATCACATCAGAGGAACCTCAACAAATCTCATGTGTATTTCCCTTTGCCTCACGATATCGGTCAAATTCAAAGCGAGTACGTGCCATCCTTGTTGGTTAGCTCGACCACACTTTCTCGATCACATGACTCGAATTCCTCGACTATGGTTAACTCTTTACACTACTACAGAAATGGTTTTCACTGACGATTCAAAAACGCCATCACAGACGGTTTCGTGAGCTATCTGAGTCTATGGGTCAGTGATGACATGAGTCATCACAGGCGGTTTTATATAAAAACCGTCTATGACAGTAGACTATCACAGACGGTTATTAACTCAGAACCGTCTGTGATAGTGGACTATCACAGACGGTTTGTGTATGAAACCGTATGTGAAAGTCTAGTGTCACAGACGATTTTTATATAAAACCGTCTGTGATAGTCTACTATCATAGACGGTTTGTAGATAAAACCGTCTATGATATCTGATGCATCACAGACAGTTTGTAGATTAAACCGTCTGTGAGAGGTGATACATCACAGGCGGTGTGTCCTAAGGAACCATCTGTGATATTCTTTTCAGAAACAACCACATCCAATTCGCATTCATTTTAGAAACAAGCTAGCACATCCAATTCGCATTCATTTCAGAAACAAGCTAGCACATCCAATTCCCATTCATTTCAGAAATAAGCACATCCAATTCACAAATCAATTAACTAAAATTAACCATTCATGTACATTTACACACATGTACGGTTAAGTTCAATATCTTATCCCAATCAAGTCCAATCTACATTGTGGAACTTCCCATTTGGATTTATAACCTCTCGGTTCAAGAATGCAGCAATTTATCCTCGAATTTTTATGAGCTGGCTCTATTCCAACGCAGTTTCCGCGATGGTCATAACCTGTCGCTACGAAGATTAAATTCCTGCATATATAAATTGATAAGTATGAATTAATTATTGCATTAAGATTGACAAACCTGAGGATCATTGGTTATCGCAGAACCGATGAGTAGTTCCATGTTGTGGCAAACATAGAATCCATAGAGGTTGCAGGATGGCGGCTGCTGGTGGCACTGCAAAAATAGAATTGGTTGGTTTGAGAGGCATTACTATAAAGTGTTACATAGGATTAATGTGTACTAGGAATACTAGGAAATTTAGATCGTGTCGCAGGGTCCCTCCCTTGCATATCCCTCCTTTTGGATAGTACATCTTGAACGACTTATGTGATTCCAAAAACTTAGCCTTAACCATTGCAAAGGAAGGAAAGACTGTACAATAGAGTTATCTATGGAGGAAATGTGTTTAATTACCTGTTGATAATTCTCGGATAACTATGAAGTTGTGTGTGGCCCTCTTTAGGGAATCTAGGTATATTACCAAGTTTCGTTTTGGTATAATTACCATTAGAATCCAGTGGAACCTACACAGGTATATATGTCGCCATGGTCATTAAACCTAAGTTGGTGTTGCTTATAAAGTACAAATCAACAAGTATAGCTACTAGTGCAGCACTTACTCCTGGTTGTAGGGCAAAAGTATGAATTGCTTGTTGTGGTGAGTCAGCAATGAGTCCACCACGTAATCCTCGACGAATTGTGCATTCTCCTTTATGGTTTGCTCGCAGACCATGTGTGGGTCGAGGAAACCTACTGGTGAATGCCTTACTTCGGCTTCAAAAATCATGTATCTATATATATACACACACACAAAAGCAAGGAGTTATATATAACATTTATTGGTATTACATGAACATTGACCGTGATTGTACACACTTACAGTGTCTAGCATCGCATGAGTGAGACGTTGAAGGAGTCAAGGTTGAAGAGATTGAACAAGTCATTGAACATCACCGTGAAGACACAGTCTAGAGCCTCGTGGTTAAAATGATCCTTCTTGAACTTGATGGTGACACATGAGCGTCGTTGTTCATCTGTCTTGTTGGCCTGTTCCATGTACCATGTGTGCAATCTCGTGCAAGCCAATCCTATGGTAGGGCTGTCTAACCTCTCGACCAACGGCTCACCTAGCACGAATTTTCAGGCCAATGGCAAGAAGGGTATATTAGAATAGGAGTCGACCGTCTTCGATTTGCCCTTGCTGCCTCGTTTTGTATAGGTCGACTTCACGAGAGTCGACCGAGCATGAGGTGTAGATGCACCGGACCCTTACCGCTTCGGTGCAGTCAGCTCCGGTACAGATACTTCCTGTGAAGTTGGCACCGATGCAGGTAGCTCTAAGCAGATGTCTCTCTTGGGCCACTGGATGAATGCTCCAATGGCTTGCCCTAAAGTTACGACCTCGTCGTTTGGGGGCTTCTCCAGCTGGACGACCTCGAAATTGGCATAAACACTGTTCACATTCACTTTTGCAAAACTCGGTGCTATATTTACACCGTGCAGCAAGGCCCTGACATCGGATGGATATGCTTGGCCCCAAGCAGCATCCAGGGCAATGGAGCCACATCTCACTTGGAGCTTGCACTTCGTAGCCCCCTACATAACGATACAAAATTAGCCACTCCAATATGCCTATCAATGGATCAAGCATTCCAGGGATAATAATTATTACCTGGATGTCATCAACAAGAAATCTGTTATCAATTTCTAAGTTATGGTTGGATGCGCAGCTACTCGGATGTTTGGGGGGCTAGCTAGTACAGTAGCGGCGGGGGCTTCCAACTGATTTGTGAGGGATGCACGAATCTCCTCTCGTATTACATCCCGCATCTCTTAAGGGATGCACGAATCTCCTCTCGTAGCTCTGCTTCGCGCTCGGCTTTGGCTCTCTTCCTACTTCGGTACGTCTCGGAGTCCTTTGAGAATCCATTGTCCCAATCAACATAAAGACCAATGTCTCTCGTGCGACCCGGATGCTCCTTGTTTCCCAGGGCCATGGAGAGTATATCTCTCTCCCTATCTGCCTGGAATGAGCCTTGGGAAGATTGTGCAATACTCAGCTCTTTCTGCAAGAGCCCAACATGTTATTTCACTTCCTATGAAGTTATCGAATAATTACAAGCTAGGTAGTTCGATATCTTACGATGCATCATAACACTTCCACGTCTGCGGGGTTTGGAAAGGAGACGACCCCTGAAGACGAGGTAGATAACCTCACCCTTAGCCACTGTTGGGAACGCTCATCAGTGATGCTGGCAAATGGCGGGGAGGCGTCCAACTGAAGTGCACGCTCGTTCTGATCCCTCCATTGTGCGATTTTACCCGCATACCCAGCGGTGCCGAGTCTATGGGGGTGCGTGTTTTTTTCCTGGAGGGCCCTGTGCGCCTCACTTTGAATCCTAAAATCATTTGTCTTCTTCTTCGCCACAAAGTCTTCCCAGTACTCCTCCACAAACGGATACTTCTGGAAGGGCGTTAAATCCTTCTCCATGTAATCCTTGATAAGTGTGCTCTTGAAGTTCCTCCACGCTTTGCACGCCGCTAGCAATATGTATCGTTGCATGGAGGCCTTGTGTTCTTCTGGTATCTCGAATGATTTAAAAATTTCCTTCAGCAGCACAACTTTGTGATTGTTAACTTTGGTGTACTCCTTCCACGAATCATAGGTGATCTTGACCCGTTCGCGTGTAACTACTCCGACCATTGTCCGGAATGTGGACGCTGCTCGGGGAGGACTCAGAGGGGCCCCAGACACATGGACTCTCGTGATGGTAAATCGGCCCTCCAGCCTTTTCGATATTCCTCTTTCCTTGCGCTTGGATTTTCTAGAGGACGACACATCAGACGCATGAGGCGACGATGAGATAGAATGAGCGGACGACATCTTCACGAGAAATAGAGGTTCTGTCACAAATCAACATATTATCATAAGATTCTCAAGCCCACTACACCACATTTCAATATGAACATATCAAATGCAAAGGGGTAATAAAATTGAAATACTGTGATACTCACGAAGCAGATGGCAATCAAAGCCAAGCAATGTTGTGATACTCACGGAGCACCGGAGCAGCAGGGCGAAATCGAAGGGGAGAAGGGGCGCCGGGTTCGGGAAGAGGCGGCTCGTGCTCGGGGAGGAGGCGGCAGGCTCGGGGGAGGAGGCACGTCGGGCTCAAGGAGGAGGCGGCGGGCTCAGGGGAGGAGGCACGTCGGGCTCAAGGAGGAGGCGGCGGGCTCAGGGAAGGAGGCACGCCAGGCTCAAGGAGGAGGCAACGGGCTAGGGGGAGGAGGCACGCCGGGCTCAAGGACGAACGGGCTCGGGGGAGGTGGGATGTTAGAGAAACTTAATCGTTTGAGTGGGAGGCGCGACAAACCCTAAGTATGAACGTAAATAGGGTTGGACTTCACAGACGGTTCCAATAAGTAACCGTCTGCGATATATGTATCACAGACGGGTTGTATATATATATGGAACCGTCTGTGATATCTCCTTATCACAGACGGGTTGTATATGGAACCGTCTGTGATATATACCTTATCACAGACGGGTTGTATATGGAATCGTCTGTGATATATGCCTTATCACAGATGGGTTGTATATGGAATCGTCTGTGATATCTGCCTTATCACAGACGGGTTTTACATGGAACCGTCTGAGATATTCTTTTGTATTGCTAAATCCATTTCTGTCTGTTGCTAGCCTCAGGAAATGCTAGCCATGCCCTCTAAAACAAGAAGAAGCACAACAAGTAGATGTACACATCCAATTCACATTCATTTCAAAAACAAGCACATCCATTTCACAAATTCAGATATGACACATTCTCATATACATAAATGCAAATTCACATATGACACATTCTCATATGCATAAATGCAAATTCACACATTTCATTCATCATTCCAATTGCTTATCTCCTTTAAAAACTAGCCCTTCCTGATGATCGACGCGTATGTAGCTAGTTTCGTCACTTCGTTCTTCCTTGACCCTTATGCCGTTTCCGAAAGGAGACAACTTGTTAAATTGATTGTATTCTTCCTCGTCCACTACATTCTCAACTCCGACAATCCTCCTTTTTCATGAAGAACTACGTGACGCTTCTTATTTGCTTGGTCAGTTACATAGAAGACTTGAACAACTTGATTAGCGAGTACGAATGGTTCGTCTTTTTATCCGACGCGTTTGATGTCCACGGTAGTGACGCCATACCTGTCGACCTTCACATGTGGGAGATGGACCCAACGGCACCGATACAGCGGGATCTTGAAAAGCACGTGGTCGAGCTCCCAAATCTCCTCCATGAACCCATAGTAGGATCTCCTCAACCCATCGATACTAAATGCATCTATGTGGACACCGATGTTCTGGTTAATGCTCTTTATATCCTGAGCCTGCATATAGAATGTGTACCTATTTATGTCGTATCCTTGCCATGTCACAACTGTAATTGTTGGCCCTTTTGCCAACCATGTCAGCATATCACTTGACGAGCTCCTAGCAAGTCGCTCCTTGAACCATTGGTTGAACCGACTGTTGTGTTGTCTCATGATCCAAACATTCGGCCGCTCTGGATTCTGTTGCCGAAGCACATCCTTGTGCTAGTCGATATACGGGGACACTTCAGTCATGTGTTGCAAGACCGTGAAATGGGTTTGAGCATACACTCTCATCTTTGGAGTAATTGTTTTCCTTTCGATGGTCCCGATACCCTCAAGCCTCCCCTCATGGTGAGATCGAGGCACACCTATTGGTTTGACCTGAGCCATGTAATCGATGCTGAACTCAATGACCTCTTCGGTTGTATAACCTTCGACGATGCTTCCCTCTGGCCGAGATCCACTACAATAAAAATAGGCATATAGCAACGTATATCCGGCAACGAAAAAAATAAGCATTGCCAGGCTATACATCCGCTACGCCTACGCGTGAAAGGTGCTTGCCCCATGACCTCCCACGTCCAAGTAAAACTGCCCACATCTAAACTTATCCTGAGAATAGCCCATCCTATCTCCTTCCTTCCTTTCCCTGTTCCTCTCAAAAACCAAAAAAATCCCCTTTCCTCATTTTAGGGTTTTTGGTGGAGCACCGGTCTACTAATCTGCACAATGCCAATCTCAGTCCCTTATCCCTCCCCACCATCTTTCGTTTTGTAGGGTTGAGTCCACGGCTGCATCATGGTGCGTGGCGGTGCCCCGTGAAAGGGCGATGGCAGCGCGGCATGCAAGCATGGTGGAGGAAAGGCAGATTAGATGGATGCATCTAGATCTGACCTATTGTGGATTGATGTGGATTTAGTTTTTGTATTTGACCATGTGTTCTTAAGCTAGATTAAGCTGTAATACTGCGTATATCGATAAGAGAGAAACTTGTTCGGAAGAGGAAAACTAAATTAAATTCAAGGATACTATTGGAAATTGAGAATTTGGGCCTCCAGGCCAAGCGAAGGGCTGTCTTTGGCCGGCCATGAAGTGGGCCTTTAAGGGGGGAGGCACCCCTAAGGCCCATCGCAAAAGCTGCCCCTTTTCCCCCAAAACCCTAATCAATCGCCCTTTACTATAGCATGGTACTGTAGCATGCCCCCTCTCCTCCGGTGCTTCTCCATTGTTGCCGGCCAAAGGAAGGAGGAAGAAGATCTTTGCGCTGCCGGCCATGGTAGAGGAGAAGAAGAAGAGGGAGAGGAAGAGGAAGGAGATCTTCTTCATGAGTTTTGATCAGCCATTCTTGGTGTATCTACAAGGGTAACGATCAATGTTCTCCACTGTTTAGGTTGTGTTTGATGCGAATTCGATTTCGTTTAGTAGATCGGTTCCCTGCTGCAATTAGATCAATTCTGTCTAGTACCTTGAACGACGATTTTCATATGTTTAGGTTACGAATTTGAAGATACCATCTCTTAGAGATTTGTGGGGTTCGTTCTTATCTTTCGGGGGACATAAAGATCACCCAATTCCGATTTATGGTTTAAAAGATATGACTAATTCTTTGTTGCTGCCCGAGATTCTGACGAGAATTAGCAGTCACTGTAATTGTTAAAATATGACCTAGTTAGAAGATGATTCAGAAGTCTTACCCATCATGACTTTTGTAGGTGATCTCATTAGCTTTCAGGATTGATAAATAAAACCCCATTTGGATTTGTAGAACAAAAGTTATGCATGTTTTAAATTGACTATCCAAAATCCTGACGAGAATGAACTGTCAAATTGCCTTCTAATATATGATCAAGTTAATGGCGAATTCAGGGCTTTCACCCAACTTGTACTTAGCTTTTGATATTGATAAAGAACACTAATATTGGGTTAGCCAATTAGAAGTTATGGCTTTTTTCGTGCTGCTGCCTAGAAGTGTCGGGCATTTCTAACAGAGGGTATTCATTGGTCTTTTGGGGTTAGGTGCATTCAGAATTTGGGATTTTCGTCAACTAGGTTATTGTAGATAATCTTGTTACCTTTCAAACAAGCCTGAGTTTACATCTTTTTGAGTTTTATAGCAAAAGTTATGTTACTTTTACTGCGGCTGTCCAATAAGGTTTCCTGCTACAATTTGGTTTAATCCGAGCAATGTGTACAATTAGTGTTGGGGTTGGGGTATGAGTTAGGAGCGATGCGAGTAGTGTCATGATGTCTTGGTTCTTATTGAAGTAAATTATTGGTGTAGGGGGTGAGGCGCCGAGGTTAGTGACATCATCGTTGCCTCCCAACGCATCGCAACGCTAAAGTCAAGTACAGTGTTGTTTGTATGAATTGAGTATGTTGGATGCATGATGCTCATACTGTGTTTTCATTTGATACGTGAGAAGTTCCGATGATCATGTTCATGTTTCGTCCACGGGAGTGGAGTCTAATATGTTCGGAGATGATGCTAGTCCTTATTCATAAGTACATCGACAAGCATATGTTTTGTGAATATTGGATGTTTGTTGTTCGTGCTGTATTTTCATGTGATATGTGTCAAGATTCAATGATATATTCTTTTCATATGTGTGGATATGATGTTAGTCATAATACAAAAGATCATTCATGCATCCATGTTCATTTTCCGTCCACGGGAGTGGAGCTCCACGGGAGTGGAGTCTAAAGTCCCATCAATTCCAGTATGGGCATGTGAAGTCCCACCATTCCAATGTGGGCAGTTTTGGACACCCGTATGAAACGTTCTTCATACGGTATTTTGTATCCCCGTATTTCTATAAATACAGGCTTAAGTGAACACCGACGAGTGTGTCACTTGCTATACTGGTATAAGCAGGAGTGCAGTCCAATCAGTTCATGGCATCCATGCATTTCATTACATTCTTTCAGATTATCCTTCAGTGTCATGTTCTTATTCTTCAATGCTGTTGGCTTATTTTTATGTGACGTATGTCTTTTTATACGCTGTACTTGCTGAGTCCCGGACTCACATTTGTCTTGTTGTTTTGTTTTAGGTGGCCGTTGATGATGACTCTTTGGGAGGGAATAGACATGCACTAAACTCACTTCACCATATATCAGTTTCAATAATAAAACTCGGTTATTTTCTTTCATTTGTTTAGTGATAAACTGTAGTAAATGACGTTGCATGTGGTTGATGTCTTTCTTTTGGTTAAGGAAGTTATTTCCCGCTGTGGTACTTGACTTACATTGGATCAGACTATATTTCTGCTATTGTGCTATTAGGGTGGACCTCCTTCCTTTTGATATAAGTTGGATTACTGTCTCAATTCTCTTGATTATGGTTGTATGTTAGATTCTTTAGGTAGCATTTTGGCTTCTGATTAGCCAGGGTGTTACAGTTGGTATCAGAGCGGGCTTTAGGTCCGTGGTGAATATATTAATAACTTAGGTAAACTTAATTAGCCAAAATTTGGTTTAAGACTAATAAAATAAACTAAAATTTGCTAATGGTTAATTAACTTAAAATTTGACACACTAGTGCACAGTAGGATGGGAATGGGCAAAGTATTACATTTGTGTTTCCGTTATGTCGTATTATTGATTTATGTTATGAGATGATTTTGTATGCTTATGATTTGATGACATGATTGGTATGTGCGATGATAGTCAATGTTGAGGGGTAGCGATATTGGTTGTGGCCATGGATATGGCCAGGTTGAACCACCATTCGTGGTATGGGAACAGTGATGGGTTTTCTCAGGTAACTTAGTTACAAAGGTTGGGGATGAGTTTCTTTGGCAAGGTTCTTGTCTCACTTGAGTTTGGATTGGTTATTCTGGATACAGTTGCAATTGATGAATTTTCTTGGGTTAGTGGTTACAATGCAGTTGACGGGTTCTCATTGGACTTTATTGGTTCCATAAAACAATCATTGTTCTCATGACTAGTGAGTTGTTTTGCTTCTTGTAACCGTGGTTGATTTACAAGATTGATGTTTTATTAAGGGGTTTCACTTTTCTTGTTGGGAAACATCTCGTTTAATCGCTTGGTACTTTGGTTAATGGAAGTTTCTTTTGCATAATCTTAAACGTGAGGAAGCTTTGGCACCATGTATTTCTTTGAGGGTAATTTGAGTATGGAGTTAAATACTCCTCTTTTATGAAAGAAAGTGTCAAAACCCTTTTTGCAATGTTCTTTTATGGTTAAGTCAGAGATTGTACTACAGTAAATTGTTATGGTATGGGTATCAAGTTAGGTCTTTAGTGTGGTGCATAATTAATCTTAACTAGTATCCCTAGAAGTGAAATCGATTAAGTTAATGTTGTCTTCTAGTAGTTCTTGATGAACTGGTCTGATCATTGAGAGTGATAAATTTGGTAAACTTCTTGGGTAAATTGGATTAACATGTCTCAATGGGTTAATCTAACCGTTTGGAATGATTAAGTTCAGAAGATGTTCGATTATTGTATTAGTGGACATTAATCTTAGAGTTATGTTTTGTGGATACTTAGTAATCATATGTAATTGCTAGGTGCAATTATTATGTACTGAAGTTTGGTGTTGAGCATCACTAAGAGATAAACTAATGGGGTTTAATAGGTGATCTATGTTTATATGATGGTAGAATTGTCGGAGAATAGTATATCTTTGATGAAAGTGTTTATTAAAACCTTTTAAATTGTGTAGTAGATCTCCTATAAAATAAAGTGGTTGTTGTAATGAGGTTGTAAGATTTTGGTATACTCCCAATTTGAAGATAGAATGATAAAGCAGTATGAAACAATTTGGGGAGCTTTTAGGAGGGCTTTATAATGGAAGAGTAAACGATAATGGTTCTTGTTAAGAGTGTATTATTCCTGATGTTAGTAAGATGGTTTGTAGGAGATTGTGACTTGTGGGAGTGGTGATGAGTCTTTTTTTAGAGAAGGTAGTTTACTCGCCTTTCTTAATATTGGTTAAATGAAATATTTGGAGTTTTGCATTCATTATCTTTTGAGAGTTCATGATTTATATGGTAGCTTAATTTAGTTTGAAGAAAGTGACATATTCGAAGGTTCTATTGGTTCTTAAGTGATTCGTGTGATTTGATTTTGAAGGTTCTTTTGCTTGAGATGGTAAAGTGATATTGCAATCAAAGAAAATTGTTCTCTTTGATAAATGAAAGAGTGTAGTAGAAGTATTTGAGATTTACGCCGAGTTATGTAACTTACGGTCTATTTGAAATATGCCTAAACTTCTTGCTTTTTCCCTTAAGAGCTTCCCAATTTTCAAATGCAACACTTTCTTCTCATGTGAGGTTTGATGTTCTCTTCGTACGGGACTTGTGTCCTCAACTGTGGATTTCCTTTATGATTTCCGAGTTCATTGCTTAATTGACTATTTTTTTCTCTTGGTCATATGCTTAATGCGAGTGGCAAACATTTTCTTTGTGCTGAGAATCATTTTCAATTGTCTTTTCTTTCAAGAAATGAATCATGCATTTGTTCTATAGCACCCTTTCGAGTGTTTAGTGGCACCTGGTTGGTGGTGACCAATTGAGAGACTTTGTGAGACTTTGGAAGTCAAGTTGTTTGAGACGCAATAAGTGATAAGTTGATTTCTTGGAGTAACCCTTGGCGAGGGTTTGACTTAAACAACAAGTTTTGTCTTTAGGGCCAACTAATGGCATTATTGCAATTGATAGAACCTATAGTGGTTGTGGTTCAAGATCTTTCGTTCATGTTAAGTGGAACTTTAGAAATTGTTTAAAAGTATGAGAAATAGTGGTCTGTTCATGAGAGTACCATGATTGGGTACCTTACACGGTTGTGTAGAGGAATTGTGTTGGTACAGTTTAATGATGATAGAATTGTGAGAATTCTAGTCGTTACGACATCTATGGAGATGGTAGGAAATGTTGAGTTAATTTCAGGTATGACTTGGTTTCAATGAGTAACTTTCTTGAAGTTATAATCTTTCAAAGGATGATTTGGTCAAGGATGTATCTATCTATTGACACTAATGATTGAGTAAGGATAGACTGTAGGAATTTTAGCCATCTATTCTGGTGATTTCCCTGTCGTTCACACCAGACGTTCATTGTAGGAGTCTTGGAGGTTAAGTCTGGGCTTCGCTTATTTATGCTAGGATTTTGGTCGTCCAATGTTTATGTGTAGAGGAAGTAGAATAAGAGTGGATTTCGAACAGTGAGATGATCTTTGATAGCACCCTTCTGATGTAGTACATGAGAGTGTGTGATGTGAATTCCGAGTTGATATTCTTGAAGGATTAAGCGATGTGATTGCTGGTGAGATTTATTTTGAGGTGCTTGGGGTTCCTTTTGTCAAATAAACTTTGTCAGTAGAAGGAGTTGCCAAGAGTGTTCGGTGGGATCAATAGAATCTCTCCACAAAGGTGTGGATGTTGTATTTCGGTTTGAGCATAATTTGAGGATGTTAAATTAAGAGGTTTGAGCTCGTGTGGTATGCGATGAATTTGAATTTCAAGAAATTTTATTCCTAAAAGAGAAACTGAGAAAAAGGATGTTTCCTTGGTTAGTGAAGCGTTTTTTTTATTCTCGTTTGAGCTTTGTGTTGTTGACTGATGTCTTCTGCAATTTGAGTTGGCGCTGTGTGGGCATGTGTGAGTCTTTCCAGTTCAGACGAAATAAAGGATGTGTGATTCTTTCCAGTTCAGACGAAATAAAGGAAATATTTGATTTGGGGATTCGAGTGATTTCTCCTTTGATTTTCGTGGTGTTCATTCACAAATTGCCAATTAGAAAGTGGAATAGTTTTTGTGTTGAATTGTCAATCTTGGATTTGACCCTTTTGGTGGAGAGTTGGCATTGCGTGGTTGGGATGAAAACTCTTTATTTTCAATTGGATTCTATTTGTAAAACAGTTGTTTAGATACGAGTTCTGTTGTGCATTCTTGATTAACGAAGGTGCTTCTTATTAGATGAAGAGTTCGATATTGAGCATGTTGTGTGCTGTTGTACTAAAGGGGAAGTTGGCCCAGGTACATTGGTTTGTTTTCAATAGTTGTAGAAATTAGGAAGCTGGCGTATCGCTATGACCATCTCGGGTCCGTACACGAAGTACGCAATGTATCTTGTGTTCTTGTGCTAAATGAGTATCCGAGAAATTCAAAGCTTGGGATTTCGTTAAAGACATTAACCATCGAGTAGGCTCTTACCTTCGATTCTCTTCTGATGAGTGTACCTGGAAATGCTGGGTTGAGGGTTATGACAGACATCGTTTTACGTCTTTGTGTTGTGGTCTTATCGGTCCGAGAGGGAAGCCACTTGGTAGTTTGAGTTATGTATGCGAGAGCGTTATCCGGATTTGTTCACATTAGGTACGTGGTTACCGTTGATAGTTCTCAGTTGTGGTTGTTCTTCCGCATAGTGTTGTCTAAGGATTCGGGGTCGAATCCTGTTTAAGGGCGGTAGAATGTAATACCGCGTATATCGATAAGAGAGAAACTTGTTCGGAAGAGGAAAACTAAATTAAATTCAAGGATTCTATTGGAAATTGAGAATTTGGGCCTCCGGCCCAAGCGAAGGGCTGTCTTTGGTCGGCCATGAAGTGGGCCTTTAAGGGGGGGAGGCGCCCCTAAGGCCTATCGCAAAAGCTGCCCCTTTTCCCCAAAACCCTAATCAACCGCTCTTTACTGTAGCACGGTACTGTAGCACGGCCATTACTGTAGCATGGGTACTGTAGCACGCCCCCTCTCCTCCGGTGCTTCTCCATTGTTGCCGGCCAAAGGAAGGAGGAAGAAGATCTTTGCGCTGCCGGTCATGGTAGAGGAGAAGAGGAAGAGGGAGACGAAGGAGATCTTCTTCATGAGTTTTGATCAGCGATTCCTGGTGTATCTACAAGGGTAACGATCAATGTTCACCACTGTTTAGGTTGTGTTTGATGCGAATTCGATTTCGTTTAGTATATCGGTTCCCTGCAGCAATTAGATCATCAATTCTGTCTAGTACCTTGCACGACGATTTTCATATGTTTAGGTTACGAATCTGAAGATCCCATCTCCTAGAGATTTGTGGGGTTCGTTCTTATCTTTCGGGGGACATAACGATCACCCAATTCCGATTTATGGTTTAAAAGTTATGACTAATTCTTTGCTGCTGCCCGAGATTCTGACGAGAATTAGCAGTCACTGTAATTGTTAAAATATAACCTAGTTAGAAGATGATTCAGAAGTCTTGCCCATCATGAATTTTGTAGGTGATCTCATTAGCTTTCAGGATTGATAAATAAAACCCCATTTGGATTTGTAGAACAAAAGTTATGCATGTTTTAAATTGACTATCCAAAATCCTGATGAGAATGAACTGTCAAATTGCCTTCTAATATATGATCAAGTTAATAGCAAATTTAGGGCTTTCACCCAACTTGTACTTATATTTTGATATTGATAAAGAACACTAATATTGGGTTAGCCAATTAGAAGTTATGGCTTTTTTCGTGCTGTTGCCCAGAAGTGTCAGGCATTTCTAACAAAGGGTATTCATCGGTCTTTTGGGGTTAGGTTCATTCGGAATTTGGAATTTCCATCAACTAGGTTATTGTAGATAATCTTGTTACCTTTCAAACAAGCCTGAGTTTACATCTTTTCGAGTTTTATAGCAAAAGTTATGTTACTTTTACTGCGGCTGTCCAATAAGGTTTCCTGCTAGAATTTGGTTTAATCCGAGCAATGTGTACAATTAGTGTTGGGGTTGGGGTATGAGTTAGGAGCGATGCGAGTAGTGTCATGATGTCTTGGTTCTTATTGAAGTAAATTATTGGTGTAGGGGGTGAGGCGCCGAGGTTAGCGACATCATCGTTGCCCCCCAACGCATCGCAACGCTAAAGGCAACGTTAAAGGAAGTGATTTCCCGCTGTGGTACTTGACTTACATTGGATCAGACTATATTTCTGCTATTGTGCTATTAGGGTGGACCTCCTTCCTTTTGATATAATTTGGATTACTGTCTCAATTCTCGTGATTATGGTTGTACGTTAGATTCTTTAGGTAGCATTTTGGCTTCTGATTAGCCAGGGTGTTACATAAGCCATGGTAGTATTATCGAATATCCAAGATGCAATATTCCATGATCAAGTTAGGTAGATATTGGTTGGTCTTTCTGCAGCTATTAATGTTTTATGCTTGAGCAGAAATGGGAAAGCTTGTGCTTTTATCGTTCCTAAGGAGGGTCCAGATGTGAAAATGTTAGGTGTTATGACACTTTCAACTTCCAAAGTGCCAATTGCACAAATATCCTTTTGCCAATTTGTATAGATACAGTATCAATTGCAGATGAACAAGTAATGTGCTAAGTCGATGAGGTAAGACACATAATACTAGTCATTCACTTTTAAATATATACTGAATATTACTGTGCCAGTATATTGAAAGTTTAATTGTTAAAACTGACGTACTCATGTTCTATTTTGTATGAAACACGCATTTAGAATATTGGTACAGCAGTATTCCTTAACAGGTTAAAGAATGAGAAAAGCTGACCTTTAATACTTGATATTTCAGATATCTTGTCGGGACCCAGAATTACGATTCTGGAACCCTCTGTGTATACTGCACTAGTCCAGGATCACGCTAGTGCACACAGGGTTAACATAGGTAAATATCGATCCACACAAGCGATAAATAAAGTAAACGATTAATTTGAATAACAAATAAGGGTTTTGACCTTATGGTCGAGTTTACACTTATTAAGCCACGCAGGGCTAACAGTAAATAAAACAAAGAAATGAACGGAAATAATTCCAGCGTAGATCCCACCAATTCACCACAGCAACCGATCGGGATCCGGACCTTAACGAACGATCGGCCTTGAACTCCTCCTCCTCAAAGCGGCGTAGACTCCTCCTCTTCTCAGAGGTTTGGGCGCAAGTTTTACAACAAGCGTGAGTACACAACCGTACTCGCAAATCATACCACAGAATGCAATGTATAGATGCAGGCTTATTCCAAAGAAAAGGCTTCTGTGGTTCTTTTGCATAAAAGCAACATTTGCAATTGAATACGAATAATAGATTGAAAGCATAATTCAAAACAAATAGACAATACTAATTTAACAGTTGTTTCCACAAAGACACACAGCTAAACAGATTATTTCACATAGCCATATGATTGAGGTCACACAGCTCCCATCCCAACATTTTATGAAAACTACCCCTCGTGTGAAATCCCCGAGCATGTCCATGACCATGACACGGCTATTCGAATAGATTGTTTAACACTCTGCAGAGGTTGTACACTTTACCCACAAGATACAACTAGTGTAGCAAGCACCAATCGTAACAAAACAGTTCAGAAACTTCATCTCAAACATTGACATTCCTAGTGTGCTTACAAACCGCTATACCAGCTCACATAGAATTGGTATAACACACACCGCTGGACAGGGAAGACGAATCGTCCCGCAATGCAACCACCAAGTAGTTACACCTCCACCCTGTCACACAACCTAACCTATCCACCTGAACATCAATGCCGAGAATCCATAACTTACTAAGTTAGGCCCGTCCCATACCAGGCATGTGGTCGTCTGATGAAGCTCGGTTCAATGGCGCACAAAGTTAAGTCGTTAATTGACCAAGGCAAGACTTCCATTTTCTAACTAAGTCACAAAGACCACCATTCCCATCACATAGACCACCATGTCACACAGTCTCCACCACTTGCCTCAGTCTAAATCCTTTACCACCCAGTTGGTTTTAGTGCAACACATGCCATCACGAAGTAATAACACATAGCACACAGTTTTACACAAAGTTCCGTAGTCACTTAGTCATAATTAATATTTGCAACTACATGTGATGATGACTCGTGGCATGGCTAAGCAATTGTACTCGCATCTAACCAACCCACGTTGGTGCTATGATATTACCAACTAATAACCAATCTAGGGTGACAAGGAAATATGACATACAAGGCCAAAGTGTGATAGCAATTTGGATAATAACTATGCCCAAAGCATTTAAATAAATAATTAAAGTAGAATGCATTAATTTAACACAAAGTAATTTGAAAACTGGGTTCAAGATGATCAAAGGTATGACTTGCCTTGGAAAAGGTCTATGTATTGGTCTTGATCTTGGGGTGCTCCTTCTTCAACGAAATTCCCCGACGAATCGACGTCTACTCGCAAACGAGACACAAACAAACAAAACAAATAAAAAACAGAGGCAAAACAAACTCCAAAAATTAAATACAAATCTCAGATAAATAGATCTTGAATTTAGACAAATTTAGGAATTTGAATGGGCTCAATCGGAGTTAGGATGCAAAAGTTATGAGCTTTGGAAGATTGAAATTACATAAAATGCTGAAAATCAGATTTTATGAATTTACTGAATTATTTTCCTAAAGGAAAATCAGATTTAATGCGCAAGCTGACGTCAGCGAAGGAATTTTGGAATTAAAAGAAATCAGAAAACATTTCTGACATGTGGGACCCACATGTCACTAAGATGGCTCACGGTAGACCAAGTCTACCGAGCCTCGGGATCTGGAGATCGATGGATCGCCACGCGCGCGCGTGGGCGATGACTGGCGCCACGCCGCGCGACACGTGGCGGCGATCGCGACATGGCGGCAAGGTGGCGGTGACGTGGACGACAACAGGAGCGGCGGCGCTCGGAAACCGACGACAACGGCGAACGGCGGCGATCCACCGGCGGTGAGTGCTACCAGCGTGAAGAGGGTGCGACGGCGATCACGAGAAGGGGCTCACTGGTGCACGAGGGCGACTGTAGCAGCCGGCGGCGAGCGATAAGCGGCGGAGGGTTCTCGGGCTCGACGGGATCGGTGCTCCGGTGACGCTCCGGCGAAACGAAGGCCACCAAAGTGAAGTGCAGCTCCGTGAGATGCCGATGGTGCAGACCACGAAGCACGAGCAGCTCCGGTTGCGGCGGAAAAGCTCGTCGGAGAAGGCGGCGGCGCAAAATGATCTTCAAGCTCCTGCGGCGGCTAGGGTTTAGCGCGAGGGCTAAGGCGGCTAGGGTTGGGGTGCGGACGCCGAGGGCTCCCTCTCCTTTTATACTCGGGGCTCGGGAGAGTCCAGGGCACAAACGCCCAAAACTGGATTGCGCGGCGGCGGCGAAACCCTAACTGACTCGGAGACGATGACGACATGGCTGGGTGGGACCCACACGTCAGTGGCTAGGGTTAGGACGCGGCGCGTGCGAAACAGCGCGGCTGCGAAACGGACTCAAGGATCTGACCGTCCGTCCGAGATCGAACGGCTCAAACACCGAGGGACAATCGGGTTGCCCGAACAGCCCACTCGCATCCCGCCGTCCATTTCTGATCGGACGGTGGAAAACGATCGAGGCGCTCGGAAGGAAAGAGAGAGGCGAGGCGACAGTGGGGTCCACTGTCGCCGGGAGAGATGCCTTGTGCGCGAGCGTGCCGCGGAGGAGATGGGCTTTGGTGGGATTCGCCCAAAAGTGTTTTCGAGATTTTAATAGTTTTTCTAATTTAGAAAATACGAGAAATTCAAATGGGCAATAGAAAATAGCAAATGAACTCGTAAAAATTCTAGAAAAATCTAGAAAATATATCGAGCACATAGAACCCAAATAAAATAGTTTTGGTTAATGTTCATGTTGGGATTATTCACATTAAATATTTTTGATTGTAAAGTCCAATATTAAGCTTTTGAAATTAAATTCAAATAAAATCCAAATGGTGAATTTTCTCCTACTAACTATTAAAAGATTTTTAAGCTCAAAATTGGGATGTTACAAACCTCCCCTTAAAGGAATCTCGACCCTAGATTCAAAGCTAGCTAGAGAAAAGGCTAGGAAACTCGGCTTTGGCTCTTCTTCACGTTCCCACGTTGCTTCTCCTTCGAGTGGTTGCTCCACCGAACCTTGCAAAAACGAACAGTCTTGCTTCTGGTGAGGCGCTCTACGACATCCAAAATCTTGACTGGCTGCTCCTTATAGGTAAGATCCTCTTTCCACTCAATTGACTCCAACGGGGCTTGCTCTTCTAGCACACGAAGACACTTCTTCAACTGCGAGACATGAAAGACATCATGCACTCCTGCTAACGACGGCGGCAGCTCCAACTGATAAGCAACTTCTCCACGGCGTTCCAGAATCTTGAACGGACCAACATACCTAGGGGCAAGCTTCCCTTTGGCATGAAACCTTTTGACACCTCTGAGCGGGGTAACTCGAAGATAAACGAAATCTTCCGGTTCAAAGCTGAGGTCACGACGACGATTATCAGCATAGCTCTTCTGCCTGGACTGAGCTATCTTCAGTCTTTATCTTATCATGGCCACTTGCTCTTCTGCTTCCTGAATGATGTCCGGGCCGAATACTGATCGTTCCGCTGTTTCTGACCAGTTCAACGGGGTTCGGCAGGTGCGGCCATACAAAGCTTCAAATGGTGACATTTGTAGACTAGCCTGGTAGCTATTGTTGTACGAAAATTCTGCATACGGCAAACTTTTATCCCATCGGGTGGCATTAGCTAGAGCACAAGCTCTCAGCATATCCTCCAATATCTGATTAACTCTTTCAGTCTGTCCATCTGTCTGTGGATGATACGCGGTACTGAAATTCAAATGGGTGCCCAATGCTTCATGCAAACTTTGCCAAAAACGAGAGGTGAACTGAGATCCTCGATCTGACACTATCTTCTTGGGCACACCGTGCAAACTGACAATTCTAGCCATGTACAACTCTGCAAGGCGATCTCCTGAGTACGTGGTTTTGACCGACAGGAAATGGGCGACCTTGGTCAAACGATCGACTATTACCCAGATCGAATCGTAACCCGATTGGGTCTTGGGTAAACCGGTGATGAAATCCATTCCGATCTCTTCCCACTTCCATTCTGGAATCTTCAGCGGTTGCAGCAAACCTGCTGGTCTCTGGTGTTCTGCCTTTACTTTCTGACAGATGTCGCACAAGGCAACGAACTCTGCGACTTCTCGCTTCAAATTTGGCCACCAAAATTTAGTCTTAACATCCTGGTACCTCTTGGTACTTCCAGGGTGAATCGAATACTTCGAGTCATGAGTTTCCTTTAAGATTAACTGCCTTAGACCATCGATATCTGGTACACAGATACGACCATTAATCCAGAGTATGTCTTGATCATCCTTGGTGAAATCTCTGAATTTTCCTTCTGCCATTTTGATCTTGATTTCTGACAACACGGGATCCTTTGGTTGTGCTTCACGAATCTGCTTCTCCAGGGTAGACTGTACCTCCAAATTGGCTACAATTCCTTCGGACACAACTTCTAGCTTCAGCTTCTGAAATTCTTCATAAAGTTCTGGGCAACTTTCCTTTACTTCCAAAACATTGCAGTAACTCTTACGACTTAGAGCATCTGCAACTACGTTGGCTTTTCCGGGATGGTAGTGGATTCCAAGATTATAATCCTTGATCAATTCCAACCATCTTCTCTGTCTCATGTTCAAATCTGACTGGGTAAAGATGTACTTCAGACTCTTATGATCTGTGTAGACTTCACAGCGATTACCGATGAGGTAGTGACGCCAAATCTTTAAAGCATGCACTACGGCAGCTAATTCCAGATCATGAGTAGGGTAATTCTCTTCGTGAGGTCTCAATTGCCTTGATGCATAAGCAACAGCTCTTCCTTCTTGCATCAGAACGCATCCTAATCCTTGACGCGAAGCATCACAATAGATATCGAAATCCTTGCGAATATCGGGCAAAATCAATACTGGGGCTGAAGTCAAACGCTTCTTCAACTCTTGAAAACTTTCCTCACAGGCTGGGGTCCAAGTGAACTTTTTCTCCTTCTTCAACAATTGCGTAAGAGGCTTAGCAATCGATGAGAATCCTTCGATGAAACGGCGGTAATAACCTGCCATTCCCAAGAAACTGCGAATCTGAGTCACGGTCTTGGGCTGCTCCCAATGTAACATCGCTTTAACTTTATCGGGTCAATTGCTACTCCTCATTTGTCATCACATGACCAAGGAAATCAACTTCCTTCTTCCAAAAATCACACTTACTGAACTTGGCATATAACTGATGCTCTCGGAGTTTTTCCAATATTATCCTTAAGTGCTCGTCGTGTTCTTCCTCCGACTTGGAGTACACCAGAATATCATCAATGAACACAACTACGAACTTGTCCAAATATTCCATGAATACTTTATTCATCATGTTCATGAAATAGGCAGGGGCATTAGTCAGACCAAAGGACATGACTAAGAACTCATAATGTCCATACCGTGTTGAGAAAGCGGTCTTTGGTATATCCTTAGGACAAATCTTTAGCTGGTGGTAACCTGATCGCAGGTCGATCTTCGAGAACACTCCGGCTCCTTTCATCTGATCAAACAGATCATCTATCCGGGGTAATGGGTACTTGTTCTTGATGGTAACTTCGTTGAGAGAATGGTAATCAATACACATCCTCATACTTCCATCTTTCTTCTTGACAAACAATACTGGCGCTCCCCATGGCGACGAACTAGGTCTCACGAAACCTTTCTCAAGAAGTTCTTCTATCTGCTTCTTCATCTCTACCAATTCATCTACCGCATCCGATAAGGTCTCTTCAAAATCGGTGCTGTCCCTGGCACTAGGTCGATGACAAACTCAATGTCACGATCCGGTGGCATTCCTGGTAATTCTTCCGGAAACACATCTGGATATTCACTGACCACTGGTACTTCTTCTAAGGAAAGGGTCTTCAAACTGTTTACTAGCAAATGTCCATCACGAACTGAGGTAGCTAGGAACTCTACCTTGTTTCCTTTGGCATCCTCGACTGTTACGGCTCTTCGGCCACAATCTAGCACGGCTTTGTGCTTGGATAACCAATCCATGCCAAGAATGACATCTAAGGTTTGGGTATCTAGGACAATTAGGTTGGCTAGAAACTCAACTCCAGCTATGAGTAACTTAACTCCTAAACATCCCACTCTAGTACTTAGCTCTGCTCCAAGCGACTGGACTAACAGAGTATGCTTAAGTTGCATAACTTCCAAATTATTCTTGGTTGCAAACATTCCATAAACAAACGAATGCGAAGCTCGTAATCAAACAAAGCGATGCAGTCTCGAGTTAACGAAAACTTACCCGATCGACGCCCGTGATTCTGGGCTCCTTCCAGAGTGACGTGGTTGACACGGCCTCTGATCACCGACTGCGGTGCTCCTCCGACCTGACCGGCAACTTGTGACGCTCCTTGATTGATGCCTGGCGCTGGTGTCTTGGATGGAGTAGCTCCAAGGTTGAAGCGCATCGAGTGATTGTTCCCTTTGCGGACACCGGTTGGCAAAATGTCCTTACCGACGACAGCGTAATGCACCTTTGTGCGTTCGCTGGTTGCTTCCTGGATTGGGGTTGACGGGTGCAGGGTTGCAGAAGTTCTGAGCAGCTGGGTGGGGTGTTGAAGTTGGTGCAGGTGCTCTGAACGAAGTCTGAGGTGGAAACCTGTTGAACTGTGCTGGCACGGTTCTTGCTCTCTGCTGTGATTGATGGTTCCCTTGCTGAGCCATCCGGCGTTTACGGTTATCCTCCAGTTCCTTGCGTTTGTCCTCCAAAACAAAGGCTTTGTTGACCAGCTCTTCGAAATCAGGAAAAGTATGGGCGATCAAACTGACCTGTAGTCCAGTGTTTAGCCCCTTCAAAAAGCGACTTTGGCGAGCCTTGTCCATGGCTACATCTTCTGCTGCATAGCGAGCTAGCTGAGAAAACTTGTTGAGGTAGTCAGACACTGACATAGCTCCTTGCTTGAGAGCGCGGAACTCATCCTTCTTCAGATTGATAATGCCTTCTGGTACGTGATACTGACGGAATGCTGCAGAAAATTCCTCCCATGTGATATCCTGTGGCGTCTCATGCGCGGCACAGAAGTTCTCCCACCATTCAGCAGCTGTGCCCTCCATCTGGTGAGTGGCATACAGAACCTTTTCACGATCGCTGCACTGGGTGATCAGCAGTTTCCTTTCGATAACTCTGAGCCAATCATCTGCTTCCACTGGAGAGACGTGTCCAGAAAATGTTGGTGAACGAGTCCTGATAAATTCTGCAAGTTTGGATGGTCCATGGTGACCATGAGCGGCTGGGGCTCCATACTGTTGATTGTTGTTATTGGCTTGGTTGTTCATAGCTTGCATCTGAGTCATCATGGTATTCATCAGCTGAGTCTGTGCTGCCATGAAAGCTCCAAAGTTCTGCAAGTCATTTGGGGGTGCTTGTGGCGGAACTGCTCCTGCGGCTGGTTGCTCATTGCTTCTCACTGGGTACGGAACCACTTGCGCAGATCGACGAGTTTGAACCATCCGCGAAGCTCTATGGGTTAGATAAGGTAGCAAGCACAAGATAAGTTGAGAACTAAGCGGGCGAGTTAAACCCAACAAAACACAAATGAGAAACTCAAATGAAATACCTTTATTACTTAGGGTCTTAGCATGGCTGCAACAATGCCTAAGGGCCTTTGCAGCTCATACTCGCACACAAAAAGAAACAACGACCTAAACACACAAAACTACCGCCTAAAGGGCGACTCACTAAACCAAATCGCTAAGCTCAAAACCGGAACTAAGACCAACTACTCGAAAGCCTCCACAACCGCAGCGACGCCTCGGACGGCCGAGACTCGAAGTGAGCCGGCATCTTGGCAACCGATCCCGATGCCACGAATCGTGCAGCGAGCAGCGCTCCGGTGCAAGCGCTCACCGGCTCCTCCGCTCTGCATCATCCTCTGGCTCGACTGGGCCTTCCTTTGGATCTTCTTCAGAATCCTCCTCGGGGTCTTCCTCTTCTTCGGGAACTTGGTCGTAGAGGATCTCTTGCAGAGTGGCGACCTTCTCTTGACTCTGCAAGGCTTCATAGACATGATCCAACTCCGTGATGGTCCTCTCCAAAGCTTCCTCTGGCGGCCACAAGCGTGCGAGGTGCACGATCAGCGTTGCTCTCTCTTCGGGACGGGTATCGTCTTTGGCAAGTCCACGGCTGCAGCTCTGGGGTGGTAATGGAAGACGGTGTCTTGAAGCTCTCGTGCGTAGATGTTGCAGATACGCAGCATGGCCAAGAGCGACGACTCCTGGATACCTTCCAGCCAAGTGATCTTCCTCACCGAGACGTGCGAAGGTTGGCTTGCCTTGTCGTTCCTCCTGGCGTAGATCGTCAGGCGACAAATCACTCCACGGTTTTGTCCATTCACTGTCCAGTTGTTGCCGACGTACAGCGGACGATCAAACCCTCCAAGAACCTGGAGCAACTTCCAACGCTCGGCGGCATACCCTCCAGTGCGCTCACCATAGCTCTGAAGACGAGGCATCTGTCAAGACAGACGAACAGGGTAAGAGCAACTTTAAAACAGCGGGGAGAGAAAGGATTATAGCAAAAGTTGAGGCGACAGAGATATGAGGAGAGTTAAGCAATCAATTAAGCTTGCAAGTTAATTTTTCCTTTAGAAAATAATTTGGACACTCTAAAGACGGCCAATCTAACTAAGGTCAAGACCTACAGTCAGTATGGCTCTGATACCACCTCTGTCGGGACCCGCATGCGATTACGGAACCCTCTGTGTATCTTGCACTAGTCGAGATCACGCTAGTGCACACAGGGTTAACATAGGTAAATATCGATCCACACAAGCGATAAATAAAGTAAACGATTAATTTGAATAACAAATAAGGGTTTTGACCTTATGGTCGAGTTTACACTTATTAAGCCACGCAGGGCTAACAGTAAATAAAGCAGAATGAACGGAAATAACTCCAGCGTAGATCCCACCAATTCACCACAGCAACCGATCGGATCCGGACCTTAACGAGCGATCGGCCTTCAACTCCTCCTCGAAAGCGGCGTGACTCCTCCTCTTCAGAGGTTTGGGCGCAAGTTTTACAACAAGCGTGAGTACACAACCGTACTCGCAAATCATACCACAGAATGCAATGTATAGATGCAGGCTTATTCCAAAGAAAAGCCTTCTGTGGTTCTTTTGCATAAAAGCAACATTTGCAATTGAATACGAATAATAGATTGAAAGCATAATTCAAAACAAATAGACAATACTAATTTAACAGTTGTTTCCACAAAGACACACAGCTAAACAGATTATTTCACATAGCCGTATGATTGAGGTCACACAGCTCCCATCCCAACATTTTATGAAAACTACCCCTCGTGTGAAATCCCCGAGCATGTCCATGACCGCGGACACGGCTATTCGAATAGATTGTTTAACACTCTGCAGAGGTTGTACACTTTACCCACAAGATACAACTAGTGTAGCAAGCACCAATCGTAACAAAACAGTTCGGAAACTTCATCTCAAACATTGACATTCCCAGTGTGCTTACAAACCGCTATACCAGCTCACATAGAATTGGTATAACACACACCGCTGGACAGGGAAGACGAATCGTCCCGCAATGCAACCACCAAGTAGTTACACCTCCACCCTATCACACAACCTAACCTATCCACCTGAACATCAATGCCGAGAATCCATAACTTACTAAGTTAGGCCCGTCCCATACCAGGCATGTGGTCGTACAGTAAGGCTCAGTTCAATGGCACACAAAGTTAAGTCCTTAATTGACCAAGGCAAGACTTCCATTTTCTAACTAAGTCACAAAGACCATCATTCCCATCACATAGACAACCATGTCACACAGTCTCCACCACTTGCCTCAGTCTAAATCCTTTACCACCCAGTTGGTTTTAGTGCAACACATGCCATCACGAAGTAATAACACATAGCACACAGTTTACACAAAGTTCCATAGTCACTTAGTCATAATTAATATTTGCAACTACATGTGATGATGACTCGTGGCATGGCTAAGCAATTGTACTCGCATCTAACCAACCCACGTTGGTGCTATGATATTACCAACTAATAACCAATCTAGGGTGACAAGGAAATATGACATACAAGGCCAAAGTGTGATAGCAATTTGGATAATAACTATGCCCAAAGCATTTAAATAAATAATTAAAGTAGAATGCAATAATTTAACACAAAGTAATTTGAAAACTGGGTTCAAGATGATCAAAGGTATGACTTGCCTTGGAAAAGGTCTATGTATTGGTCTTGATCTTGGGGTGCTCCTTCTTCAACGAAATTCCCCGACGAATCGACGTCTACTCGCAAACGAGACACAAACAAACAAAACAAATAAAAAACAGAGGCAAAACAAACTCCAAAAATTAAATACAAATCTCAGATAAATAGATCTTGAATTTAGACAAATTTAGGAATTTGAATGGGCTCAATCGGAGTTAGGATGCAAAAGTTATGAGCTTTGGAAGATTGAAATTACATAAAATGCTGAAAATCAGATTTTATGAATTTACTGAATTATTTTCCTAAAGGAAAATCAGATTTAATGCGCAAGCTGACGTCAGCGAAGGAATTTTGGAATTAAAAGAAATCAGAAAACATTTCTGACATGTGGGACCCACATGTCACTAAGATGGCTCACGGTAGACCAAGTCTACCGAGCCTCGGGATCTGGAGATCGATGGACTGCCCACGCACGCGTGCACGTGGACGATGACTAGGCGCCACGCACGCGACACGTAGGCGGCGATGCTGACATGGCGGCAAGGTGGCGGTGACGTGGACGACAACAGGAGCGGCGGCGCTCGGAAACCGACGACAACGGCGAACGGCGGCGATCCACCGGCGGTGAGTGCTACCAGCGTGAAGAGGGTGCGACGGCGATCACGAGAAGGGGCTCACTGGTGCACGAGGGCGACTGTAGCAGCCGGCGGCGAGCGATAAGCGGCGGAGGGTTCTCGGGCTCGACGGGATCGGTGCTCCGGTGACGCTCCGGCGAAACGAAGGCCACCAAAGTGAAGTGCAGCTCCGTGAGATGCCGATGGTGCAGACCACGAAGCTCGAGCAGCTCCGGTTGCGGCGGAAAAGCTCGTCGGAGAAGGCGGCGGCGCAAAACAATCTTCAAGCTCCTGCGGCGGCTAGGGTTTAGCGCGAGGGCTAAGGCGGCTAGGGTTGGGGTGCGGACGCCGGGGCTCCCTCTCTTTTATACTGGGGCTCGGGAGAGTCCAGGCACAAACGCCTAAATCGGATTGCGCGCGCGGCGAAACCCTAACTGACTCGGAGACGATGACGACGTGGCTGGGTGGGACCCACACGTCAGTGGCTAGGGTTAGGACACGGCACGTGCGAAACAGCGCGGCTACGAAACGGACTCAAGGATCTAACCGTCCGTCCGAGATCGAACGGCTCAAACACCGAGGGACAATCGGGTTGCCCGAACAGCCCACTCGCATCCCGCCGTCCATTTCTGATCGGACGGTGGAAAACGATCGAGGCGCTCGGAAGGAAAGAGAAGGGCGGCGAGATCGACAGTGGGGTCCACTGTCCACGAGGAGGCAGTGTGCACGCGCGCGCAGTGTGTGCGCGGAGGGAGATGGGCTTTGGGCTGGGATTCGGCCCAAAAAGGGTTTTCTGAGATTTTAATAGTTTTTCTAATTTAGAAAATACCAGAAATTCAAATGGGCAATAGAAAATAGCAAATGAACTCAGAAAAATTCTAGAAAAATCTAGAAAATATATCTGAGCACATAGAACCCAAATAAAATAGTTTTGGTTAATGTTCATGTTGGGATTATTCACATTAAATATTTTTGATTGTAAAGTCCAATATTAAGCTTTTGAAATTAAATTCAAATAAAATCCAAATGGTGAATTTTCTCCCTACTAACTATTAAAAGATTTTTAAGCTCTGAAAATTGGGATGTTACATATCTTCACTCACATATCCCTCTCGGCAGCTCTTGTAAAAGCACACACGCCATTAATGTAATCTTCACTCACACTGTTCTTAGCGTACATCTAGCTTTGGTCCATCACACGGTTCATGTTGACCCTGAAAATAAATACAAGGGTGACCATGGGCTTCACTAGTGATTTCGGCGTAAACGCCAAACTACTCAAATTAAAGGATGCTTATGCTCTAGTAGCTCACCTCGATCACAAGGAAGGTTTTATTGAAGTCGGTCGGTGAAGGTCCAAGGCGGCTGGTCGTCGGTGAACAGAGGCGACGGCGGCAAGCTCCTTGGTGACAGGTCTTCTCGGTGGAAATAAACTGAAACGAAGTACATGCACAGCAATTTAGGGGGACATATAGGTGGGGAAATCGACTGATGGGGTCGAGCACTCACCGGAGAAGAGTTAGCGTCGATGGCGGCGGCGGTGACATGCAGCTCGATCGGCTTGGGCGACATTAGCTGAAATGGACCACACGATCGATCGAGTGGGCTCAGCGAGGTGAGGTGATACTAAAAACCGGGCATGGAGTGGCGCCAAGAGGGAGAAGAAGACTATTGAGGAGTACTACAACGGATGATAGTAAGCGAGCAAAACGGCGCACCGTCTGTGATGGGATAATTATCACAAACGGTTTTCAACAAAAAAACCGTCTGTGACATAGAGTAATATCACAGACGGTTATTAATAAGAATCATCTGTGAAGTATCATAGACTGTTTTCAACATAAAACCGTCTGTGATATGTAGCAATATCACAGATGGTTATTATTACGAACCGTCTGTGATATTACCTGTTCACAGACGGTTTTTAGATCAGTCAGTAACACTGACGCTCTCTAAACCAAAACTACCTGTGATGTCATGTAATACAGACGGTTTTGGTCAATCGTCTATGATGAGGTGTCCAGTATGTACCCTTTTGTAGTAGTGTTAACCACGAGTAGAATGGTCATGCATTTCTGGAATCCGATCACTCGAGAGGCCTATAGATATCTCTCCCGTTGCATGGAGGGGCAAATCCTATCTTGATCGACCATGCCTCGACGCATGTATCATGACAAACTCGAAAGCTATCTTTATAACTACCCAGTTACGGAGTAGCATTTGGCAACCCCTAAGTAAGTCACTACACATCTCGAGTACGTGCAACGACCTCAAGTCTAAGGATATAGCAAACGCATTGTAAATGAGACCAACTGATTACATATAAGAATACAACATTCTCGCAGTGTCTCATGGTGGGCCCATATTCGCTAACATGTGTCCATATTATTGGTTTGATATCTCCATATCTATGATCCGTGAAACATGGTTATCAACCCATACATATGCTAGTCTATTCATGTGTCCTCATATGTTTCCGACTAGGGATCGCTTTAGAATAATCATCGCAAAGATAAATATAGAGTTTCACAATCAAGTCACATACTTGATAATAAATATTAACGATATTATTCTTGGGACAACATAACATATTATCCAATAAATTATGAATATAACGAAATATAATCATCTCTATGATTGCCTCTAGGGCATATCTCCAACAATTCGCTTCGCAAAACCTTTGGTCGATCAATCAGATGGGAATTATCCACTTGCATCCGTATGTATGCGAGCAAATCTCCCTTTCATTTACCAGCAAGTAGAGAGACTAGTTTCACCTTGAGATTTCCATGTAGCTACACTGCTAGTGGGGCTAAAATGAACTAGTATTTTTTTTAGATAATGGAAGTCCAACTCCCGACCTCTGCACCAACTAGGGATGCACACAACCATTACACCACCATCAGCTAAAAGCTTAAAAAAATGGCCAAAAGCCAACAATGACAAACAAATTGTCATGCAAAGGCTATCCTAAAAAAACCACCTAGCCCCACCTCCGAGACCAACCAGGAGATCGTCCACATGCGAACAGTAGCTACGCAACAAAGAGGTGATGATGGGCCAGTCTCCGTAGCAACGCCTCCAAGAAGGGATACGACACACGTCGTCGTCGCCGAATCCAACCAATGAAGGTCAGATCAAGAGTTTTCACACTCGAGCTCAGGTACCAGTTCTCCAAAGCAACACCTTCAAGAAGGTAATGCCGCTCAAATCAACGTCATTGCTGGATCCAACCAGCGAAGGCCAGATCAAGAGTTTTCACCCTGGATCGAAGGTACCAATGCTCCAAGACCACGCCACAGTACGACCTCATCGCTAGATCTAACCAATGAAGGTCAGATCGCTAAGACGACGTCTGCAACATCCTCAATGGCCAACTACCGCTGGCACCAAAGGAAGGCGACGTCCATCGCAGCCCACGCGTCGGCCAATTAACAACCGTCCACCGGAGAGGAGTCGAGCGCCACACAAGCCACTGCCACCGAGCCGTTGCGATCTCTACCAAATGCGCCAAATCTGAATCTGCACTGCGCCACCTCCGTCGTCATGCCATCGACGAAGCCGCGCCGCCGAAAGAAGCCAGTGGAGAAGGGCCTCGAATCGCCACGCCAGAAGACGAGCCGACGGAGAAGGGCCCCAGATCCAACCCCGACGAAAGTCCACACCGTTGGAAATCAAAGGACAGACGTCGAGCGTCGGGCGATACAGATTAGGCGCCACCACCGAGAAGAAGCCCCGCCGCCGCCGCCGCCGCTGGCCGGCTGACGACCATCGACAGCGGCGATGAGGAGCAAGGGAGGAGGAGAGGGAGGCTTGTTTGGTGGCGGAAAGGGTTTTTAGAAGGAGGAAGAGGACTTTTTAGGCTAGGGCTGTTCCCCAAAAAATGAACTAGTATGGCGGGCCGGAACAAAAGGACCACTAGTGCATTTCCAAATCTTTATTGTCAATGATTGAATCATCTTTGCTAGGACCACGCAAATCTTTGCTCCCAGGAGCAATAAATACCGTTCAGTGCGCCTCCGGCTAACCACGGGCCGGTTGAGGTGGGTGACCGAACGAGGAAACGTGTCGCGAACACATGCGTCTGGCCAGTCACCGTGCGAACGAGATACTATTTCTGTATTTTCATCGCGATAGACGCTAGATGCAGGCGCGGCGCCAAGGGGGTGCCCCTGGTGCACCGGCACCCCTAAAAAATAGTGCAAACTTTTTTTGATTAGGTATACATATGAACTCAGCCCACACCAATTTCAGCCCAATCCCAAATTCAGCCTAATCCCCAATCCTCAATCGGCCAATCCATCTCTAGGTCAGGAGACCCTTGGAGCTTGGCAGCTTGCTTCTTGATGTCGCCCGCCTCCCCTCTTGCTTCTCCTCCTCGACTCCTCTGACCTTCACAAGTCTGTTGCCTCCTTGCTTCTCCTCCTCCGCCGTCGAGGATGACGAGAGCGTCTGGCATCGAGTCATCGAGAGGCCGAGGATGACGAGACCGTCGCCAAGGTAGGGCAGCCGGCAGCGCCTCCTTGCTTCTCCAGTTCTCCTCCTAACCTCCTCGGCTCCTCGGCCTCCTCTCAAGGATCTAGACCCGCCATTATGTGTTAATGGAGTATTTTGGTGATTAATTACAAATACACTTGTGAGACTAACACTCTTATTATTATATCATGTTTAGTCTCAGCTTGGATATAAAAGCAAAAATCCAAACAGATATGTATTCATTAATGACAAATCTATTTGTGAGACTAATAATTCTATTGATTATCTATTGCTTAGTCTCATTTGGATATAAAGATGAAAAATACAAGATGTATGCATTCTATTTCATCTTATTATATCTTGTTGCATTCCTCGGATCCAAAATATAGGTTAAACTCCACCAAAAAGGTTAACTTGGATATGTGCATATGTTTCCATTACACATTTGTGTATGCACACATTTAGGGGGAGTTCATTCTATATTTTTTGATTTCATTAGTATTGATCCATATTCTCTTTCCACATATATTAAGGATCTTTACTTTGAAACATATCCTTGAATATATTCATATGAGTATATACAACTTGTGTAGTTCGTATACACTCATATTTAGTATATACAACTTGTAGTTCGTATATACCTTCAAGTGGTATCTTCAAATGGTATCATCAAGTAATATCTCTCCAAGTGGTACCAAGTTTCTACAAATGGAATTAATTATACTTGGTATAATATTTTCTCTCAAATGGATTCTCTCTTTCTCTCTTCTCTTTGGATGCTTTCTTTGAAGATCTGTGCGAGAGAAGTTCAAGCACCTTGAGAATTCAAGTCTTATCGACATATGGATTTACAAGTATTACCTACAAGTAGCATCTACAAGTGGCATCTATAAGACTTATCTACAAGTGGTATCCAAGTCGTGTTGACATATGGTCTTTACAAGTGGTATTCAAGTGACGATCAATGACCATCTTTCAAGTATAATCCACATAAAGACATCTTTGGTGCTTAATGCCTTTGGGAAAGAAGTTAATTGCAAATTATGGTCAAAAAGAGATATTTGAAGTCATCATAAGTTTTGGATAATTATATTTCAAAAGATGACAAAGAGGGAGAATGTTTTTGTTGCTAAATGTCAAAAAGAGATTATTGGATAAAGGAAACTTTTGTGTGTCAAAGGAGTGGAACCTTTGTGTAAGGGGGAGTTTTCCAAAAAGTTTTATAAAAACTATAATGAAAATATTTTGAGTTTTACTTAAAAATTATTGGGTAAACTATTATATGGGAAAACTAATTTGCAAAAACTCCTTTTTGGCTTCATTTTATTTTTGTCTTTGGTGCTTTATGCCAATAAGGGGAAAATTGATTTGGAGTTCATTTGGTGTTTCCTCCTTTGCTTGTCCACAAGGGAAAGAATTTGTGTGAGCTATTTGAATGTTCTCACCTTCTCTTTTGTAGAGTTAAAAAGGGGGAGAATATTTGGGAAAATGTCTCAATGCTCATTGTATCCCGAATTCTTTTGCCTAGCTCATAGTCTTGCAAAGACTCTCTTTTGGCTTATATTTGTTTTGGATTTTTGGTAATTAATGCCAAAAGGGGGAGAATTTGAATGAGCTACATTTAGATGTTCTTATGATTGATTTATTTGATATTATCTCCTGTGGCACCAAAAAGAGGAGAATCCTTATTTCTTGCTTAGTGCAAAAAGGAGAGAATTCTCTAAAGCTTTATGCATGCATATAGTCAAATAAGCTTTCTTTCTTATCATATGTTGACTTATATCCAAATGTTGCTATTAATGATGGATTTATCATCAATCACCAAAAAGGGGGGAGATTGAAGGATCTAGACCCGCCATTATATGTTAATGGAGTATTTTGGTGATTATTGACAAATACACTTGTGAGACTAACACTCTTATTGTTATATCATGTTTAGTCTCAGCTTGGATATAAAAGCAAAAATCCAAACAGGTATGTATTCATTAATGACAAATCTGTTTGTGAGACTAATAATTCTATTGATTATCTATTGCTTAGTCTCATTTGGATATAAAGATAAAAATACACGAGGTATGCATTCTACTTCTTCTTATTATATCTTGTTGCATACCTCGGATCCAAAATATAGGTTAAACTCCACCAAAAAGGTTAACATGGATATGTGCATATGTTTCCATTACACATTTGTGTATGCACACATTTAGGGAGAGTTCATTCTATATTTTGTGGTTTCATTAGTATTGATCCATATTCTCTTTCCACATATATTAAGGATCTTTACTTTGAAATATATCCTTGAATATATTTAACTTGTGTAGTTAATATATCCATATGAGTATATACAACTTGTGTAGTTCGTACACACTCATATTTAGTATATACAACTTGTAGTTCGTATATACTCATGGTATATATAACTTGTGTAGTTCATATATACTCATATTGCTTTATATTCAATTATTTACAATTGTGTTATGGGACTAATGGGTGTACTAAGATGTTTTCGAGGCTTAGTCCCAGAGTTTGAGTGGTGACATGAAAAGGAAATGTAAAGGTGATAAAAGATCAACATCGCTCAAGACAAAGGAGTCATGCATTGCATTTCAAAAAGCATCTGGAAGAACTTCAGTGGAAATCGGTATGACCGCATTTGGTAAGCGGTACTACCAATGTGCGGTAGTACCGGGTTTTACCTGGCGGTATATTTATTCCAGAAAGCTTGTTTTTGGTGTTCTGTTTTCCTCAACAGTATTGGTAGCACCGGTGTTCCTTTGAGAGGAACTACCGCACCTCGGATGTACCGATTTCTGTGCGGTATGGAAATTCTAGTAGCAATAATTTTTGGACTTGGTTTGCTCTGAGGTGGCGTGGTAGTACCATCGCTTTGTGCGCGGTATGACCAGCTCACGTTACTACCGTTCTTATGGTGGCGGTACGTAAAATCCAGAGCGTATGCTTTTTGGTCCTTAGCCGCGATTTTGAGCATGTGTTGCTCTCTCGGTATTGCGGTAGTACCGCAATGTGTTGTGTGGAACTACCGATTATCGGAACTACCGCGTATTAATTGATGGTAGTACCGCACCTGAAAGTAATGGCTGGTTTAGAAGCATTTTATGCAGGTATATCTTGGTAATTAATGTTAATCATTATGGGACTAACATTTTTCCATGAGTTGGATGTATAGGTTATGTTCCCGGGTGGTAAAGACTTTGAATGGCATCATGAGTTGATCGTCATCAAGTCAAGATTCGGGAAGAAGGAAATCATCATGTGTTGATGATGTTCAAGACAAGATCCCGAAGCGAAGAAATGATCATGAGTTGATCATCAAGTCAAAGAGAAGGTCCATCATGTGTTGATGGAGGGCAAGTAAAGAAGTATCTATCAAGTGTTGATAGAGATCAAGTAAAGGATGCATCATGTGTTGGTGCATATCAAGATCTTGAAGAAGAGATGATCATGAGTTGATCATCAAATCAAGAGAAGAGTCATCATGTGTTGATTGAGGTCAGGTAAAGGATGCATCATGGGTTGAAGCATGTCAAGACAATGACCCAGACTTGAAGTGAAGATGTGCATCATCAACCTTCAAGAAGATGCTCAAGGCAAAGGTATGACTAGCTAGGGCTAAGGATGTGTTCCTAGTCTTTTACCGGTCTTGGTGTTTGGTTGGAACACCGGATTGCTAGTATAGGTTTCCGTACTATTAAGAGGGGTCATGTCTAGTAGCTTGAGTCTCATCATGTGTTGATAACTCAATCTCACTTGCTCTAGCTCATCGTGGCATGATGCTATTATTTGCGAATGTGTTTCACAAATAGTTGAGGCTCATGCATCTAATCCTTGTAGCATGTGACTATACTTTGCAAATGTGTTTTGTAAATGGTTGAAGTCCATCTACCTACTCCTTGTGGCATGATCTAAGTTTGCAAATGTGTTTTGCAAAGTGTTGGGATTCATGCATGTTCCCTTGACATGGTCTAAGAATTGCTTGTTGCTATTTCCTTGGACTTAGACCATGGTAGTGGCTCTTTTGAGTTGTGCTTTTTGATTTGATCAAATGTGTTTGAGATTAATCAAATAGGTGGGTTATGTAGCCCTCTTAATAAGCTTTCAATAGAGTCCAAGATCACTCAATTCCGACATCGGAGTCAAAAGTTATGACCTTTTTACCGAGTGTCGTCTATGCTGAAATTGGGTTGTGGTAGTGCCGCCCTTATAATAGTGGTAGTACCGTAGAAAGGTAGTACCTCTCGTATAACTGTGGTAGTACCGCACCAATGCTGTAACGGCTAGTTTTTTGGGTTGTAACGGCTCCAAACGGCTAATTTTTGTTGTGGAGGCTATAAATGCCCCCTTGGCCGGTTGAGAGACAATCTTTGGCACTTCATTTCACTCTCTTGAGCTAGTGTGAGCCTCTCCTCTCAATTGTGTATATGTTGCACCTTGTGAGCAAAGGGAGAGGGTCTAGTTGCATGTGTTGTAACTAGAATTGGATTGAGCATCCGATTGTGCATGTGTTGCACTTGGTGAGAGTCAAGCAAGGGGCTTGGCTTATTACTCTTGATGTTTGCCGACACCTAGACGGTATGGAGGCGTTGTGGTCCGGTGATCTTCTCAAGTGAAGCTTGTGAGAAGGCCCGGTGTTTGTGAGTGGCTTGGTGCTCGCCATCTTCGGAGTGGAGTAAGAGCAACCCTAGTGGAACGAGGTGTTGATACATCAGAGGAAGGCTTAATTCATGGAGCCGGCCCAATTGGTTTGGGTTTGTAACATCCCAAAGTGTTGTTACCAAAATAAAATAAATAAAGTTATTATTTTATTGGATTTTCTGAAATTTGAAAGAGTTATATTGCTTTATTTGAATTACCTATGTTTTAAAAGTCAAAAATAAAAATTTATTAAAATTTTTGAAGTTTTATTGGAGTTAAGCTGAAAAATAATAATTTAATTAATTTCTAGAATTTTCTGGAATTTTAAAAGCTTTTTCCTAAATATTTTAAAGCCAAAATAATTTATTTGCAAAATTAAAAGCTAATTATAAGTTGGAACTATTTTATTTAAATCCAAAATGCCTTAGAGAACTTCTATGAATTTTCTCTAAATTTTTGGATTTAGTTTGCTATTTTCTAAAGCCAAAAGGAATTAACTGATTATTTAAAATAGTAAAATCAATTTAATTTCGGAATATGGCTTTGGGCCGAAACCTACTCGGCCCATTCCTATTTCTCCATGCCCCAGCCCATTCCAGCCCACCCGCTTGCACCCCTCTCTCCCACCCATCCCGACTGTCCGATTTGAATCGGACGGCCAACAAATCCCCACGCCACCTCGCCCCTCCGCACCATTGGATCAAGATCCGACGGCCTCCGCGCCTTCGTCCTCCCCGCACATTCTTCCTCACGCGCCCGCCATTTCCGGCCGAGCCGAGCTCCATCTCCGCTGCTTTTCCTGCCCCCTCTCCTCACGCGGTCGCACGCGGTCAAACCGCCCCCCCCCAATTCCGCGCCCACCCCGGCCGTTACTCCCTCTAATCACGGCCACGATCGCCGGAACCTCGCCATTACCGCCGCTGTCACCGCACGCATGATCTCCTACTCTTGGCCTCCTCCGTCCCTATAAAAGGGAGCACGAGGAGCCCCTTACCTCACTCAATCCTTCGCCACCACCCACTGCTCCTCTAAAGCTCTAGCAAAGCCGCGACTTGGAGATTTGGGTTTTGGCCGCCGCCGGCAAAACTTGGAGTTGTTCCGCCGTGGACGTCGCCTAGCCGCCGTGGACCGCACCAATGACTTCCCCGTCACCAGAGCTCCCCCGCCGACAACCACCGTACTCCGTCCTCCGCTCCAACGCCAATTCCGGCCACCACCGTCGTCCTCCCGTGCCAAGGCAGGTACCCTCATGTTCGCAATAACCGTAGCTACACGTTGGTGCCACTCACCACTGGTGAATCGCCGCCACTCGCCGTTGTCGGGCCGTCCCGAAACCTCGCCGTCGGCCAGGTGATGTGGCCAGGCCACATCAGTGCCACCCGTGCACCACATCACTACCACCTCAGCACAAAAGCCAATGTGGAGCCCCATGGCGCCACATCATCTCACGCACAGCCCGCACACACCCCTCCCGTTCACTGTAGCATACGCTGGGTCCACGGTGGACATTGACCAATGCGTGGACCCAGTCCATTGACTGAGGGCCCACATGTAAGTGCCTATTTCTTTTCTTCTGAATTGTTTTAATTCGGAAATTCCAATGATGACGTCAGCCTTGTGCAATAAAGCCTTTTTCCTTTAGAAAAATAATTCCAATAATTCTGGAAAACCTAATTCATTATTTCATGTAAATTCAATCTTCCAAAGCCCATATCTTTTGCATCCAAGCTCTGATTGAACCCATTCAAATTTCTAAAATAATATAAATTCAAGATCTAGCCAACTAAACCAAAATTATTTAATTTGGAGTTCATTTGGATTCTGTTTTGAATTTTGTTTGAATTTGGCTTATTTTCGCGTATAGATTTCGATGACTTCGGAGAGTCAGATTTCGACGTCGTTTGAGAGCGATCTTTTGAGCAAGGCAAGTTATACTTTTGATAATATTTGAGCCCAGTATTTAAAAATTATTTAAATTCTGTTTTAAATTATTACTGCATACTTATTTATATTCAGTAATTTAAATTCCTGTTTTAAATTATAGTTATGCCTAAAGTCCTTTGTATGGCCAAATTTGATAATTGAAGCAAGCATATTGTCACCCTAGATAAAACCTAGTTGATACAATAGTATGGACTAGGATCATTTGGAAAATATTGTGCTTAGCCATGCTTATAGACCAAACATGTTTCATTTGGGGAATGTCAGACAAAAATCAACTATTGTTTAAATTGTACCCTTGGCATTGGTGTGTCATGGGAGTTTTATGAATGACTTTGAAAAATGAAATAAAATGATGGTTTGGACTTGGGAGAATTGGTTGTCTGGTGGGTGTAGGTTTATGCACAGGCTCAACTGGGTAGGTTGAGGCTCAGGGTTCTGTTGGTTGTCGCCCAGGTCAGTTAAGGACCGGTCTTCAAGCCGCATCTTGCTATGCCACCACCGTACTGTTGGAAATATACCCTAGAGTCAATCATAGAGATGATTATATTTCATTATGTTCATAACATTTGATAATATGTGTATCTTGTTCCTTGAATGAATCATTAGTTATATAGATCAATGAGTATGTGACTTGTTGGTGAAACTCTTTATCTTATATGATGTCGTTCTAAAAGTATCTCTGGTCGAATTTCACTGGTCGGAACACTAGTGACTCTACGACCAGTACATGTATTGATTGATGACCATGTTTCACCGGTCATGGATATAGAGATATCGAATCAATAATATGGACACATGAACATAGTGTTGGATAAGACCCACCTTGAGACACTATTGAGATTGTTATGATTCTATGTGTCGTTAGTTGGTCTCAAGCAATGATGATGTATAATCCTTAGATCTGAGATCAGCATGGTTTCCTACATGTGTAATAGCACTCTTAGGGGTTGCCAAACGCTACTCCGTAACTGGGTAGTTATAAAGGTAGCTTTCGGGTATGCTATGAAACATGCGGAGGAATGTGACTGGTTGGATATGGGATTTGCCCCTCCTAACATAACGGGAGAGATATCTCTGGACCCCTCATTGTGGTCGAATAAAGAAAGTGCATGACCATGCCACTAGTGGTCGAAGTGTCGACCACATGAAGTTATTCGACACTTGATCGTGAAAGTATTGAACAGTCCATGGATGACATTTATAACTACCCAGTTACGGAGTAGCGTTTGGCAACCCATGTAGTTACATGTATAGTGTAAAACTATTCGAATAGCCGTGTCCACGGTCACGGACATGCTGGAAAAGCCACTCAAAGTTAGACTTTGGTTTTGATTTTAAAATATTTTTGTAAAACAGTTTTGAAATGGATGGGTGTCCATGAGAAAAGTTATGGGTTGAAGCCCCGGGTTGGTGCCCGTGTTTATGTTGGTGTTAGGTTGGTGTCTACACTATCTTTATTAATCAATTTTACATATTATAAAACTTGAGCTTTTGAACTTAGTATTGTATTTATTGTCAAATGTTGTTTTTGCACAACTAACCCTATAAGCCATCCTTTGTTACATCCATGTATGCATGCCATTTTTTATTTTATAGGTGTAACTTGCGAGCACGGAAGTTGTGCTCACTCTTGCCGAATAACTTTTATTCAGGAGAAGACTTCTTCCCCGGCGGTGAGGACCTGAACGTTAATTTAGGCCTTCAACTCCAGACGATTGCCTGTGGTGAATCGTGTGGCTCACTTTTATTACTATGCTTCCGCAATGTTATTTACTATTTATTTATCAGACTCAGTTGTATTAAACATTTGATAATTTAATGTTATTTAAGTTTTCGTGATATGATTGTGATATCAATTTTGTGAGACTGTGTACACTGAAAATCCTGGACTGGTTTATGAACATAGAGAATTCGGGATCCTTCGTTCCCGGGTTCGACAGGGTTTCCCTCAACGTGGACTAGGGGAGACCGGCAAGTCTCCAATCACCACAGTAAAACATCACCGTGTCATTGTGGTTTGCATTCTTGAGCTTTACTTATCGCAATTTATATACCTTGTGTTAAATTGCTTATTCATTGTGTATGAATACTTGCCATGCTATGTGCCATATTCATTCCTTAAATTGAATTGCTTACAAGTCCATGCTTGATTGATTATTATCAATTGACTTGTACTGTTGGTGTACTTAGGTAAACCTAGTTGATTTAGGCAAAACCATATTTATTGTTAGCTTTCGCATAAGAAAAGGTTTTAGCCAAAAGTAGTTTTAAACAGCCTATTCACCCCGCCCCCTTTAGTCAGCCTCCTCGATCTTACTTCCTCCTCCGCCAGTCCGCCGCTGTCGTGGACTCGTGGCCTGTGGAACGGTGCCCGGTGGACGCTCTTCTCTGGGAGTGGGAATGTGGGATCCGGGGTTGGATATTTGGATTTGGGGGAGGGGCCAATGGGGGCGGCGCAGGTGGGCTAGGCCAAGGTGCTAGGCCGCAAAGGGAGGAGCGCCGGAGCGGCACCGGGCCAGGCGAGGCGGCCGACGGCCAGAGGCTGAACCGGCCGAGCGCGGCGTAGGAGGGAGCCAGGCGGCAAGGTCGGAGGCGGCTCCATCCCCTTGACCCTTCTGATTTCCCCGATTCCCCCTAAGGTGATTTAAGGAAACAAATGGATTCGGCAGCTCAGCTAGTTTTATACACTGCACAGAACAACTTTTGTAGACTTGTAGTTTATACTTTATACACAGCCAAATAGCCAATCTAATTATCTAAATGCTATTATGCTATCAATTTGTCTGTTCTTGAAGGCCTCCTGACTCCTATAATTTGTATATATAGGGCAAGTTGAATCTTTGAAATGAAAAGGAATAGAGATATCATTTCTTTCTTTTGAGATAGCAAGACAATAAAGCCAAAATCTGTTGAAATGGAAACTACTCAAACTCAAGGAGGAGGAGGAACTGAAGCAAGTATAATTAGAAATGAATTGGCTTTGGTTGTGGCTTCTTCAACTCCATCTGTGAATGCACCATCTCAATCTCAACCCCAATCAGAAAATGAAGCACAAGCAACCGGCAATGACAGTGATGAATTGTGTTATGATATTAAGCTTCTTCCACATGATCCCAACAAAAGGATACCTATCATGAGATATGCTATCAATGATCAAGATGCGGTTCGAAGAGGATTTATTCTAAAAGGCCCATGTCAACCTCGTAAAAGACGTCGCTTCAATGTTAGTTGGTTTGATAAGTACAATTAGATTGAATATAGTGTCGAGAAGGATGTTGCATTTGGTTTGATAAGTACAATTGGATTGAATATAGTGTCAAGAAGGATGCTGCATTTTGCTTTGTCTGTTATTTGTTCAAGGAGAAAAATATGGGAGACGATAGTTTTGTTAAAGGAGGATTTAGAAATTGGAATAGGTATGACTCAGTTGACAAGCATGTGGGTAGTATGAGAAGTGTCCATAATCGAGCTCAAGAGAAATACTAAATATGGCATCAAAGTTCCTAAGCCAGATGGTAGATATGTGCCTTATGGAAGATCATCACGTTTTTACCCAAAACAAACAAATGATGATCATTTTAGAAGGGAAGTGTATCTTGACATCATTGATAATGTTCTCCAAGAGCTTGACAATCGGTTTGACAAGGTTAATATGGAGTTGTTTGTTTGTATGTCCGCTTTAAATCCTATTAATTCATTTGCTTCTTATGATAGGGACAAAGTGCTTAATCATGCCAACTTTTATCCCAATAATTTTTCAAGCACGGATTTAATGAGACTTTCTTTCCAACTTAATAACTTCATTGATGATATGCGAAGCGATGATAGATTTAAGGGCCTAAATAATCTCGGTGAGCTTTCTACTAAGCTTGTTGAAACAAGGAAGCATGATATTTACAAGTTGGTGTACTTGCTTCTTAAATTGTTATTGCTCCTACCGGTAGCAACGGCAAGTGTTGAAAGAGTATTTTCGGCAATGAATCTTGTGAAGAACAAGTTGAGAAATAGTATGGACGATCAAGTATTGAATGATTGTTTAGTCACCTTTATAGAGCGAGATATCTTCTCAAAAGTTAATGATGATGATATAATCAAGTGTTTTCAAGGAATGAGATCGCGTCGTGTAGTATTGTGATTTTCATTAGCTATTTAGGCCTCTTTTATTCATGTAAGATTTTTATTTGAACTATTTGTATTGTATTATTAACTAATTTCGACCTATTTTGTGTAATTGTGTTGGATTTATAAAATTATATATGTGTTATACAACATTTTTTTTATCCTTGAAGTGTGCACCCCAGTGATAAATTCTTAGCTCCGCCACTAGCTAGATGTATAAAAAACGATCGCAGCAATGTTATTTGCGCCAAAAATTCTTGGGTGACAGCATCGTTGCCCAATGATGCTGCTAGCAAACAAAGGTTAGGCAGGCGCGGAATCGAGACTAGACTATCCGCGCGCTAATGGACAACAATGGTGCAGCAAAAGATTGTAGGCGAAAGAATAAAAAATGATATGGCCCGCGAATTTGCTAAATGCCCGTACAATGCGATAAAGCTTCCCTCAATTTTATTCCTCCCTTATGCGTTCACACACAGGTCGTTGACCAATGATACTGCTAGCAAACAAGGTTAGGAGCGCGAAATCGAGACTTGATTATCCGCGCGATAAGAGTGAAAAGAGGCAGGGCGCGAAAATAGAGCGGTATTCTAGTATTAAAGCTAGATAAATGTACCAAACATACCTCAAACGGTTTTGTATAATCCAAATTTATAGATAACAACTTTTTTAAAAAAATATATAATAAAAATAGTACATCACTACTAGATAGTGTTGATCAAATGATCATAATTATACACAAGTAGTAGTTAGGGTAATATAGGTGCGACGGGTGGAGCCGGTGCTCCACGCACCTCCAAGCGGTGGGAAAGCTTCGCCCAGGCAACAAGTAAAAGCCAGTTTGAAAGCTCGAAGGCAAATTGTAGGTGAACAAAACCATACGCCAAAGACGATCATGGTGCGCGGTCATGTGAGTGCATGACATGGCGGCAACCGGCAAGGCAAGGCGGGCGACCAAGGTTTGCACTGTCGTAGCATGCATGCCGTAGTAGCAGAGACCCGCGAGATGGCTCCTCTTCAAATCGCTAAATATAAGTCCAGAGACAAAGGTAACTTAACTAACGAAGCACGGGGATCTAAAGAAATTAGATGAAAATGGAATGGATTGTGATCGGTGATTGGTGGATTTGCTAGATTTGAAGAGTTATTTGAGCGTTGCGTTATTTAGCTCGATCCCAAGTATCGGCGCAAGCGGAAACGCTGCGGTAGCCGGAGAAGCACTAGTTGACGATGTTCAAGCTGTGTTGTTATGGTAGCCGGCGGCCTCGGAGCGCAAGTTGATGTTGAAGATACAGAAGCACAACATTCAAAAGGTCCAAAACCACTGCAAGAAACTGAAAGTATTAAGGATTTCAACCGGATGTTCACGTTGAATGTCTTGCGTTGCTATCGGATAATACCATTGGTTCATCCTGTCCAACCTAAATTTTAATCCTGAGTCCGCCGTTGTGGGTGGTGAGGGTCGGCAGCGATTCCTGATGACAGGGTGGGAGTAAGGAAAGACGACGATTCCTATTATTTGGGGGTCCTCTGCTTTTCGTGGATTGCGGCCACCCGGTCATCTTTTCTTGCCACCGCAGCGAACTCTCATCTTCCTCGCTAGATATGTGCTCCTCCGCTCCATCGTCCTTCTCTCGTGCGTCCTGCTGACGAGGCCACCTCGGTCTCTGCTCCCCTCAACGACGCCACGGTCACTTCTTTCTGATCGACGATAGCCTCCTCGTCAAGTCGCCCCCTTCGCCTACTGCTGTACTGCATGCATATGCGCACATACGTTCTGGCTTGGTTTGTTTAGGGCAAATTGGACACCAATAGCAATTAAGATCTTTACATCTAGCATATATTTTCCTGCATAGTTTATTTTCAACCCTAAATATATCTCCTGACCGAACTCGATCATGTCCAGATCTCTTATGTTTGGAACGCCAAGGCCCCCATACTCCTTCATGCAAACAAGATGCCACTTAACTAAATGTAATTTATGATTACCCTCGAAGTCAATCCACAATTAGCCATACTAGAAGCTAACACGCGCCGATCGGCGCGGAGACGTTGGCAGAAAATTTGGAAGATTTTTTTTTACGCGGCTTGGTCTGAATATTTTTTGTAAAGGGATTTTTTTTTCCTTTACTGAGGATGCTATACGTTTAGTTTTTTTTTTTTTTTTTAATGGTCGAAGAGCATGCTGACATAGGTTCTAGCATGCCTTAAAGGTGATATAGAATGAAGTGTAGAGTACCGACGACCTGGGAACGGCATGTGAAACTTTTGAGCGATGGCTAACAGAGAAGCAATTAGAGCAGTGTTGGGCGAAGGAAAATATGTTCTAAAAGGATGGAAAATATGTACATATCGGAGAAGACAGAGAACTGCAAGTTGTATCTTTAGTTAACATAGCAATATGCGTAGGCTACGCTAAAAAGAGCAAGGATTAAGACGTTGGTCGTGACTGAGAATGGACTATTTACATAACAAGTTTTAAAGCACTAACAGGAGGCCCAAAAGGATGGAGGTATTATCTAGCAGTGGAAGAAAGTCTTAACGGACCACTAATACAAAAAAAAAAAAAATCCATGTTGTATCTGTAGAAGCAGCGACTGCGCTGATCTTCGCTGAAGGGGTCTGTACGAATGGAATAGAATAGGCATCTAGTTAGAAAGAGGTGGTAAAATAGATTGCCTATCGCTACTGAAATGCGGTAGGATGATATACCTGCGACAGTGCTGGTTCTTACAGTGTGTTGCTATTAGTCCGCAGATGATGTGGGCGGCTTCGTTTTTAGCGGGTGGATAAAGCGTAGGATGGTGAGGTGGTGATGCAAGTCTGTTTAGCAAGCGCATGTTAATTGTTATGTTGTAGAAAACCAAATGAATCAATCAATGGAATATGTGATATAGGATGTAATTAACATAATCTATATATTAGGATAATATACCTCTTAGCTTGAATGTTCTGTGGAGGCTCCTTAGTTGGTATGGCAGGCCTTTTAGGGCTGGCTTCTAGAATCTGCTGCTCTGGATAAGAGACCTTGGAGAGTAATTGTTAGGGAGGAGAAAATAAAAAATAAGATGACGTATGCAAGATGGTGTATAAAAGCTGGTGATAGTTGTGAAGTCGAAATAGGTATAAATGTATCTTTTTTCTTGTTCTGCTGGAAGAAAATTCCTTTTTTTTGTGGAGGCAAAACTTTAGGTGACGCCGTGACGGTGATGAACTGTACAGGTGGAAAAGACAGGCCGAAGGATGAGGTTTGGTGGAAGAGAAGATATACTTTGTAAGGAGCTATGAAAGCGAAGTAAAGTAGGGTACGAAGGTAGCTATCTAAATAGATGGTCTGTTTAAGAAAGAACAGTATGAATCATAGAAACTTAATTTTTTTTCGGAATGCTGGTGATTTCGGTAGTGTGTACTAAGAAAAGGGTCTTTATGCTAAACTTTTATGCATACCTCTGTGTCTACGGCGTGCTTCGCAGATGTGTCATCGTGGAATAAGTACCCTGCACGACGGTGGGCCAAAGCGTGGCGGTGCGCATGAGATGAAAGAACTGGACTGAGAGGGAGAAGAAGCGGTAGAAATTAGAGCAAAAATATGACGCGCCTCGGCGATCTTTTTTTAAAAAAGGTAAGAAGATAAACTAGCTGTCTGTTTTTGATTCTGGAAGAGAAAACGCGAGAAAAATTGGACTGCAGCAACAATTTCCATTTGTTTTTTAGCGGGAAACGAAGGCGTGAGACGAAGCAAAATCAGATAGCACGGATAATCGATTGCGGCGGCAGCAGCGACGAAAAAAATAGGGGCAAACGCGGACAGGACAAATAAACGAAAGACGAAAGCAAGCGGATAAAAAGGATCTAGGGGAAACTACTTAACGAAAAGATGGATTAGCACATAAATATGACGCGCATCGGCGATCTAAAAAAAGATAAGAAGCTATCTGCATTTTGATTTTGGAAGAGAAAACGCGAGGAAAATCGGACTGCAGCAACCATTTCCATCTGTTTTTTAGCAGGGTAATTGTCAAAATGCCACACTTTAGTTCTACCTCATGCGAAATGCCATTATGTTCGACGCAATAGTCTATTTGCCACAGGTTATTTTTGCACTTCATTAATTTGCCCTTTCGGAGTATTTAATTCATATTTCGATTTTAATTGCCCTGGCTCACATGCGAAATGTCTGGTATGCCCCTCCGGTCGGTTCTCTCGGTCCGATCGGTCTCGGACCTGGCTGGGTCTAACATACACAGTGTGCCCGTGCCCTTCTTCTTCGTCGAGTATTACTCCCTCCCTTCGCTCTTCTCTCGCCACGACCCTGTGCCCCGATACTCCCTGTCGGACCCGGATTTTCTCAATCCAGAATCCTCTGTGATAACACTGCGCTATTTCCTGGATCAGTAGATAGCACTCACAGATACATTGCTGAATCATTTCATACATGGCGTAGAACCATACCATTCATTAATTTAGCACAACAAAGTTTACATAGACCGCGTCGGGTCGAGTTTTACAATAGGGCCGAACAGGCCAAAGAGTTACATTACCAAAGCGGAAGCGACAACGGAAGCAAAAGGGGTGAGAGCACATGTCTCCACAGGCAAGCGACTGGGAAAACCTGTGTGCGTCCAATATTACCCAATGACTCAGATAATATAGGATGCACGCAAGCACCAACGGAGTTAGCTGGACTCGGGCGAGACTAGAACAACTAAAGACTACACTACGCTTCATCGTCTCCTGGATCTCCAACTTCTGGATCCTCGTAGTAGTCGTAATCTCGTGATTTCACTTCGAGGGCTCTAGGGGGCAGAGCAAGAATGAGCACAACTTCCGTGCTCGTGATCCAACACACAATGCAATAATATACATGCAAGGCTTAACAAGGATGGCTCTGGTTCTTTTATTTGCTAAAGCAATGTTTTCAAATATCATAATTACAAATTCCTAGCACTTAGCATTTTCACAAATTGCATTTTATTAAAGAGGGTAATTGTGCAATATTTAATAACAGCAGAGGTTCCCTCCATCGGAAACTCTACTTAATGCTTAATTTGATTGGGGATAACCCCACATATTAACATCACTGAGTCGGCAAACTCATGGAAAATCCAACCCAGGGCTAGGTGAGCCCACCGCATTTTCATACCACCCACAAAGGTTTTTGAAATAGAACTAACTCAAGTTAAGTTCCCATGTCCGCCTTTGACCGTAGGCACGGCTGTTTAAACAGTTTATAACTCTGCAGAGATTGTACACTTTACCCACAAGAGATAATCGTCTTGATATGTACACACGTTTCCGTAGACATATGAATCAAGGGGAGATCATCACAAGGGCTTTACAATGCATCCAGTAGTATTAGTTACACCCGCTAAGGTTTCGTCTTCGAAGGGTTACGTCCGTTTAGATCCGTTAACCCTTACCTAGACCCCCTCTTGCGCCCTCTTAATGACTTACGTCGTGCGCCCCAACACCCTTCGCCACAACGGCTCACGGTGTCGCAGGACATCTACCTGGTGCAACTCGTACTGAGGGATACAAATTATTTAGCCAGGTTGTACTTTACAGACTTGTGGTTGCACTTGTTTTACACGGGAGGTCATGACAAGATTAAGTCCTTAGGGTTGTCTGAGCGGTTCATTCCACATTCCAATCCACCAAATGACAGTCCTTGGGCTACATTAGCACCCACTGTCATACCATCCGCCTTACCGTCCATCCAGACGGGGTAATAGCAATTTTAGGGTTTTGAGGAGTAAAACAAGGTTACCACCTTTGTCTCAATCATGGACCACCAATGACTGCCCAAACCATTTTCATGTTTGAAGAGATGATGATTAATTGGGACATTGTAATGTCCCGGTACTTAAGCAAGACTAGCATGTCGCTTAAGTACGACCTATAACTAGTATTACCATATAGTTACTAGGGTGACAATGGTTAAGGGATTCAAGTTGTCAAGGATGGCATAATAATTAATTATTCATCAAATGGGTATTTAACTACCTTAAGCTTTAACATACATTTGTTTAAAGAATTAAAGTATGCAATTTGCTATTTTAAAAGAATATAATTTGCATAAAATGTAGGTTCAATAGGATCAAAGTATTTACTCACCTAGGATATAGGCTAGAGGATCTTGATAACCTTGGACTTGATCAACTTGGGGATCTCCGACGTCTTCAAATCCTAGTCGGACGAACATACCGGCAAAAGGCACAGACAAGCAAAAAGAGCAAATAAATATAAATGAACAACAAATGAACTTCAAATTAAACAAGACCTATGCCATTAGCAAGATCTTGAATTAAAAAAAATTAGAAATTTATTTTATAATTTTTAGAGTTAAAATGGGGGAGACACTAATTTTTAAAACCTCAACAAAAATAAAGAAAATGCAGCGGCCCACAAATTTCAGCCCGATCCAAAGCCTCGGGCCGAACTGTGCGTGCGTGGGGGGGGGGTGCGGCCCACGGTTTTGGTAACGCCTATGAAATTTAGCCATTATTTGGTTTAATACCAAAATTTGGCTTTGCTCCAAAAAATTTGGTATTGCCAAGCCAATTCTTGGGCAGAATTTTGGTTGCAAATTTGGGCACCAAATTTTGGTTTTGTAGCACAGTGGCGCATTAATTACAAGATAAGTTTGATTAGTAAGTTTCAAATGATTATATTTCCTAAACCAAGTATCCGATTTCTGATCCGTTTGAACCGTTGTGTTCTTTATTATTTTATCAACAAAACAATATCACTGTTGGCATATTTTGGAGCAAAAAAGAATATATGTCATGTGGGACCCAAGTGTCATGCAGGGCAAAAAAGCAAAATTTGGTATGGTTACAATCCAAACACATCAATTTCAGCATTACCAAAATTTTGGTATGACTACGATCCAAACAATATTTTTTTTGTCCTAATTTTGGCATTACTCACGTTTTGGCATTACCAAAATTTTAGTATAACTCACTGGCGTCACAATCCAAACAGCCCCGTAGATGCAGAACTTGGCTGGGCTTCTAAGCGAAAAATGGCCTGGGACGGTTGGGAAGTAGACTGGCCTCATTCTTGATGGAAGCCTTCCATGCCTCCACCTCTTCAACCCTCGCACCCCTGGAATCAATCGAGACAGTGAGTTTCCTGAGGGCAGAGAGATGGTGGATTCCAAGGCCACATGCAGATTGCACCTCACGTACTACAGTCCGAAACTTGAGTACTTCCAGCTTTGGCATGGCTCCAGCTTCGAACATTATCGGACCCATGATGGAAGCCCACAACTCGACGTACTTCAGACGTTGGAATCCGCCGTTGCATACGACGAGCCTTTCTTTGGGGCCATCTTCTGATTGTAAAAGCAGATCTAGCAAGGCGGGCAAGTCCCCGAGGATCTGGAAGGTTCCCTGAGTCACTTGATTAACACTGATTCTTAGGATGGTGAGGTTGGCCAATGAGGCCATCCACTCTGGAATCCCTTTGAGATAGCAATCCCAGAGGTCTAATTCCCGCAGGAGATGAGCAAGTGTGGACAATGAATCCAAACGGCAGCCGTCCAAACAATTACGGTTTGAGCCACAAAAGCGCCAACTTAGGTCAAGATTTCTCAATTTGGTCAAATTGCCCAACTCCTGCAAAAAAATTATTGAGCTTTGGTCGTTCACAGCTACACGTGACAGTTCCTCTAGAGCTCGCATGTTACCCACCCCATGATCTGGCAATTTTAGTTCGTGACCAAGTAACCGTTTCAACCGTCGCAGTTTAACAATGCTTGCCGGCAATTCTCTTATAAAAGTACTACATAGATCCAACGTTTCCAAATACTGTAGCTCACCTATTTGTTCTGGAAGATTTGTGATGCTACGTACTTCAATCCGTACGTACCTCAACTGAAATAGCTTCCCAATATCTCTTAGATCACAATTTTCCAACATGCTCACTATATCTAGCACTCTCAGAGCATGCAAGTCTGAAATAGAAGGCATTTGTACAGAATATCCAAATATGCCAAGAGATCGAACATGAGCAGTAACCATGGATGACGTCACTACCACGTTTTCTTGGCCACGGTAGTCAAGTGACAGTCGACGGATCTTACTTTGAAAAACAAAGCTATGTGCTCGATCACCAACGGAAGTGATAAAATTTTCTTCGACTGCCTTGGATATAATGAGATCAAGAATCATATCATGCACCCGGCATGCACCTACTCTACCATCGTACTGATCGATATCAACTGGTTGGATCATACTTCTGTTTATAAGTTCATTAAAATAGCATTCCCCTTCCTCCATTAAATTTCTCCCGCCATCAACCTTGACAAATCCTTCTGCTATCCACCTACATACTAGACGATCCCTCTGAATATCATAATCTTCTGGAAACATACTTAGATATAATAAGCAGGTTCTTAAATGGAGAGGAAGGTCATTATAACTCAAAGATAGTATCTTCTTCATTTCCTCCACATCAGAATTTTTCTCTAGTCCTAAGCCAATCGAATTAAGGACCATTAACCATTCTTCTCTTGCATGTGATTTAGTGGTCAATAAACTAGACATCGTACTGATTGCTAATGGTAGACCACCACACTTTCTTATGATTTCAGTAGAAACTTCTTTCAGTTGAAGAGGGCATTTGTCTTCAGAGCCAAATACTCTTCTGAAGAATAAACTTTTAGAGTCATCTTCACTTAGTGGCCTCAGTTCATATACAAGATCGTGGCGAGGGGAGCAACATGACTTGGCAACAGTAGCAATTCTTGTTGTCACTAGTATCCTACTACCACAAGTATTCTCAAGCAAGGCGCATTTAATAATCTTCCATGCTTGGGTACTCCATATATCATCAATTACAATAAAGTACCTAACAAATGAGAGATACTGTGGTTCAATTGAGTCATGTTAATTGAATACATACGGGACATAGTATAAAAAGTAAATTGGTAGCTAAAAGTAATGTTTTAATGTCGAGATGTTTACGTATATGTAGGGCTGCAAACGAATCGAGTTTAAGCGCTCAGCTCTGCTCGTCTTAAAAACCAAGCGAGCTCAATTTAAGTTGAGTTAGAGAGTGGACTCATACTCGGCTCATAACGATCTCTAGTCTATCTCGAGCCAGTCTCGAGGCAATTATAAACAATGAAGATGGTGTGCAAATCTATAGAATAATTAAGGAACTGACGTGACTAATGGTGTAAGTTGTAAGTCACATATATGGATAGATAAATATCTCAAATATCTCATGTCAAATACATAGGGTAACTAATGGAGAAATTTTATGGTACATTTCACTAGTAGTATATGATGGTAGTATAAATCAAATCAAACAATTGATTTGTTAAGGATTTAATAAGCTTTTCTTTGTATTTATAATTTTTTCATGTGGGTATTATGAACTTTTCCAACTAGGATCGAAAATATTACTCTTGTGTCATGTGATCCTTATATGGGCAATTATAATTCTACCCTCTCGTGATTCTACTACTCATACTCAGGGGCGGAAGTAAGTGGGTCCACCCGGTGTCACAGGACACCGGGTCCCAAAATTAAAACAACAGATATTATTATGTATATACTGTGCGTGCACCCCCTAGTCCAAAAGTCGTGCACCCTGTAACTCAAATTTTTTAGTCATTTTGTTCTCTTTTTATTGGTCATTGAGGTCGAATGATACATTTTATCAATGTTTGCCGTATAAATTACTATTTAGTACAGTATTACTTAAAAATTATATATACTGTTATATGCATGGTAAAATGGTGAACCCCGATCATTTTCGTTCTAGCTCCGCCCCTGCTCATACTACAGATGTAGTATAACTAAATTCTAACTAATCTGAATCATTAGATAAAAAAGAATAGACAGCCCGTATTAAATTGAGTGTACCGTAAAAGAGCTCAACTAATGAACCTAATTTGACTTCTATCTATTAAAAGTAATATAAGAGATATTAGAATACGAGCTATATCGAACTAACATTGAGCGAGCTAGCCTAAACTCGAACTCGACTCGTTTTTCACTCGAGCTCCAAAAGATGCTTAAACTCAGCTCATTTATTTTTTAGATGATCTTGAGTTGATCCAAAAAACGAGTCAAACTCAAGCAGCTCACGAGCCTCAAGCCTTTCTTGCAGCCCTACGTATATGTATGTTCATGGAAAGAATATTAGAGTATTCCATCATGCCAGTCGAAATAAAATTACATTTTTAACATATATATTCAATTCGTCTCGTATTATAAAGAATTACGGCTCGTTGAATAACAAAAGAGATGACATATATATATTCAATTCGTCTCATATTATAAAGAATTAGAGCTTGTTGAATAAACAATGAAATGACTGGTAAAATGACCAGTAGTCCTATTTAGATGCCTTTGCACAAGAGGTCCATTAATTACGGATATAATGTTACAATTAAGTTACGGTAGAATGACTTAGAATACAAAATACAATTTGAATCCTAGAACGACTTGTAATAAGAAACAGAGGGCGTACCTTTTGTCCTTTAGGAAATCCCTTAGTGCATTAATGAGGCATTTCTCGTCCCTGAATCAGTTCGTACCTCTCCGATTTGAGAGAGTATGCTCCGTAAAATCTTTCTTGTATCGGGTTTTTGGGACACCGACACAAAAGCTCGGCAATCAAATTGTTCACCAACCTTCTGATATACTTGGTTGGCGAGAGTAGTTTTGCCTAACCCTCCAGACCCCACGATTGACACCACCTTCAATGACCCCTCCCCATCAATATCCAACAATTTGATGAGCTCATCCCTCGGAACATCAGTGCCGACGAGGCTGGATGCCTCAGCATAGAGGGCAGGTAGCCGGGGATCGATGGGAACAACATCGCTGCTGCCAGAGTCGAGGACCGCATCAAGCTTGTACCTGTCACGTCGTTGGCTTGCCTCGACGATGCGACTCTTTAGTTCTCTTATCTGCATAGCGAACTCATGACAAGCTCCTAGCTCCTTCACTTTCTTAATCATCCCAGAAAAAGCCGCTTGATACCTTTGGATTTGTCCGAATCCTGGTGGGGCGATGCATATAGTCGTCGATGCAGTCCTCGATATCATAGGCCATCTCCTCACTTGGTTCCTCCACTCCTTCTGTTGTGGGTCGAGCACCTCTGTGTTGGCCAGCTTCTCTAAGAGAGCGTTCATGCTGCTCAGCTCATCCTTGAGGAAGGCGACATCGCGCTTCACTTCTTTTGCAGCTTGTACTCCTCACCCAGCAGCGTGGTGAGCTTGCTGAGGAGGAGTTCATCACCCCGTGGCAGCGCTCACCATGATTCCTTCCATCAACTCCTCTGTTCTTTGTGTGGCGAAGCTTGTAGACCAGCTCACACAGAACCTCAAGGTGATTTGCGGCTGCGCGAGTGAAGCAGAAGCAGAGGTTAGTTGCGGCTGCCAAGGATAGTATCTCAGAGTGTTTCAGCTATCAGAAAATTTCAGAGTCTAAAAGCTCGAAGGCAAATTAAAGATCTTCAACACCAGACGTTAAAGACAATCATCTAGCGCAACAAACACAGGTTAAGACCTTACTTAGAGCAGAGGATTCTGACAAGAATTTACGGAAACACACATCCAGCAAGGGACGCCATCCCAGAGTGCAGCGAAAGATTTTAGGCGAAAGTTGGGTAGAGAAGAGAGGAGAAAGCTTGGGTGTCGGCAAGAGTAAATAATTGATAGACCCAGGCTCCACTGAACCAGGAGAAAGAAGAAGAATATGCTTGGGTGTCACGCTGGCTAATGGACAACATTAACAATGGTGCAGCGAAAGTTGCGTAGAGAAGAGAGCAGGAAGCTTGGGTATCGGCAAGAATAAATAATTGATAGACCGCCAAACCAGGCTCCACTGAACCTAAGGAGAAAGAATAATAATATGAATTTGCTAATTGCCCATACTTTCGGCCGAACCAGGCTCCACTGAACCTAATTAAGGAGAAAGGATAATAATATGAATTTGCTAATTGCCCATACTTTCGGCGCAATAATAACATTATCGCGTCCAAGATGGCCGACCGGACGAATATGAAGCGAGCGCCCAAAGCAATAAAATTTGTTTTTTTATTTATTTCTTCACTTTGGAATCGAGACTTGACTATCCGCGACATAAGAGTGTGACAAGGAGGCAGAGCGTAGAGGGTGCTCTAATATTAAATCTAACGCTGGACAAACTTATATTTTGTGTAATCTAAATTCATAGATAGCTAGAATTTTTTCTTGCAAAATACAATAAAAATAGTACATCACTACCGGATATTGTTGACTAAATAGTCATAATTATACACAAGTAGTAGTTAGGATACTACAGGTGTGACGGACGGAGCCGATGCTCCACGCACCCCCAAGCGGGGCGGAAGCTTCGGCCTTGGTAGCAAATAAAAGCCAGTCTAAAAACTCGAAGGCAAATTGAAGTTGAACAACAACAGACGCCTAAGACGATCATACTAGCGCAACAAACACGAGTTAAGGCCTTATTTGGAGCAGAGGATTTCGAGAAAAATTTCTGAGAGACGCCATCCCAGCAAGTATGGATCACCTAAAATGTGCGGCGACCAAACCATGCACCAACTCCCGTCAGCAAGGCTATAGGGGAAACTTATACCTGCAATGCAGGCCGTAGTTCTGCCATTCTGCGTGAATTCTGTTCAGTTTCAAATTGTCGTACTTTCATGCGAGGTTCTTGCTCGCCGAGTTTTCTTTTTTTTTTTTTTTGTTGCCTAAATAGCACTGTTGGTGGCGTTAATAGCAAAAATGGTCGTCGGCATGCCGTAATGCCAAAAATGGCACTATGGATGTGCCAACGGCCGACACGTGTTCAAAACCGTGCCTCCAGCATCCGGATTTCATCTCCACCACATATGTGGCACCCGGACTTGCCTCCTCCCGCCACATGGCCTCTACGGTGCGTATGGTGCCCAAACAAGCCTTGTTCGTGCGACCAGCGCATGGCGCTAGATCCACCGGTCTCCCTGCCACGGACGAGTGCCTACCATACACCTAGCGCCCAAACAAGCCGTGGCCGGTCCACTGTAGCCCGGACGAGCGCCACGTGGGCACGTCTACTCCCCCTCACCCGGAACCGCCTTGTCCGTGCCATGGTGGTACGGTCCACGCCCCCCCCCCCCCGCCCATCGCATCGCCAGTCCAATCCATCATGCTCATGCCCCTCGCATGCAGAAAAAAAATCATGCGGGAAGGAATCCGATTCCCTTTCCATCGCTGTGCTGTCTACGGGAATTGCTCTCGCGTAGCTATAAATACCGGTCGTCGCTCTCGCTCTTAGTCATTCTCAATTTCATTCTTGTTCTCGCGCTCATCGCTGAGAACACAGAGAATAGAAATAAATTTTTCTCGAGATTAAATAGTGTTTAGAACAGTTCTTAGGACCATATTAGTAAGAGAAGGTAATTTTTTTCCCAATGCATTTGTCATAATTACTTTAGTCGTAGTAAAAGGGTGTCAACATCCAGGGGCAATACCGTGCTATGTTGGCACGACAGCGGCGGGATCCTGGCCAGGGGGAGCAGATGAGCCACGTGGCATCGTCCGTGCTACGGGGGACCGGACACGGCTTGTCCGAGCGCCAAGTGTGCGGCAGGCACTCTTCCGTGGCAAGGGGGACCGGTGGAGCCGGCGCCCGTGCGCTGGTCTCATGGACAAGGCTTGTCCAGGCGCCATAAGCACAGTAGAGGCCACGTGGTGGGAAGAGGCGAATCTGGGCGCCAAATGTGCGGTGGAGATGAAATCCGGGCGCGGGAGGCACGGTTTTGGACTGTGTTGGTCGTCAGCACATCCATGGTGCTATTTTTGGTATTACGGTACACCAACAGTGCTATTTAGACAAAAAGTCCTTGCTCGCCATCTAAGTACATAACGATCCCGTTCTTACCCAACATGGAACGGCAATGTTCTTAGCAGACGTATCATCTGATGAATAACAATGCGTAGTTCGGTAGTTGTGAGTTGTAACATTCCTAGTTGTAAAAGAAGACATGCAGTATTTGGAATTTTGGATAGATAAATGCAGACAAACTCGATAATCTGTGTTCACTATCCCTTGAAAAATGTTGTTAAGCGATACCTGTAATTCCACGTACGTGCATATGTATCTCTTTTATGTGTACGTATGTAGATATATCACTGCTATTAATTTTTTTTAGCCATTTTCGCTTTAAACTGCACCCACTAGTTTACGCTGTCTTTCCTACTTGCCATTAGATATCTCATCCTGTACCCACTGTAGCTTCTATGTCTACAATTATCTCTACCACTAAATCTGTTAGCTGTAGCATAATACATAGATCTCTTAAAATCAAATCTACAGATAGCATATACTCCACTCTCCAAAGTTAATCCAAGCAGTCGTCAATGGACTATTTGCGCTAGGATTTCGCGACTATGGCACTACTGCAGAGGGACTGATACAGGCCCAATCAATCATACTGACCTGGTCCTTATTGATGAGCAGGTACTCTTCGACATAACTCATTATATTCATTGCATTACAATCATACATAGCTTTTATATTGTTTACTACAGTCACTAGCACTCACTCTTTCCGCTACTCTACCTAACATTCTCATCATGTAGGAAACCATATGTATAGTGAAATCAGTATTGATAATGTCAGTCGATTTGAGCCTTTACTGCAAGAAGGTGGAGTCTATGAGCTTAAAAAACCATTGATGCTCCTGTAAGGCATCTTTCAAACCTGTTAGAGCTCCTTTCATGATCTGGTTCACAAGACACACGATCGTTGAAGACAAAAGAAATGTCCAGCAGCTTTCCGATGTGGACGTATGATCTTACTCTATCTACACAGATTCCTTATCCTACTAGCGCATCTGAATACTTTGCTGGTTGGTACTGTCACTCTTATTCTTATATTTCGCTTTTCATTCTTTATGTTTCATAGCGTATCTTGTTATCTATTCTTACATCTTTCTATATCTATCTTCTATATACTAGATATTATAGGTGTTATCTCTTAGATATGTGGGGTTAATACTAGATATTATAGGTATAACGCGCAAGTCTCTTGCGTGTTCTCAAAAAAAAAATCTCCCTTTCATTTCTAATCCAGCGATCGTCAGACCAGACTAGATATGTGGGGTGACCAGACTAGATATGTGGGGTGAATGTGCCACACGCTTTGATGGTGAGTTCATACAGTCAATCGGTGAAAAAGAACCCATGTGGCAATTTTTGTCGGCACCCTACCAAAAATGTTCAAAGGTAAGACCAGCATACCATATCTAAGAGCGATGTAAACCTGCATGTTCAGCTCACTACTGCTGAATTCACATTCATACGCTGCGTATTTCGCACACTGTATACACGGACCAAACAAGTCTAAGCGGAAGTTCTGCATGTAGATGGTACGTAAACGAGGACATACCTGAAATAAATGCATTACGAGCAAGGTACATTATGTAGTCGATTAACTTATGCTGCACTCATTCCAACTTCCTATTACCTCTATTACTACCACATACTTATAGCCATCTTCTACAACTCTACTCACAGTGTTCAGACAAAATTCATTCCTCTAAGAGTCAACACGTCTTCTTCGCAAGACATTTCGATATCAACAAAACGAACATTTATTCAAGAAAAGACTATTAGAGAGCTCCTTGACCTTGACCTATTTGACAATGAGGTTAGTTATTTTCATTTCCTACTGATAATACTCACAACCTGCATTCATACAACACAGTTTTAGAATCTCTGACATCTACTTATTATCTGAATTTTGAAAGGGTATATAGTTTACGTGTACTGTCACAATAACACGCTTAGCACCAGCCCAGCGATGGTGGTTTTATTCGTGCCAGCTCTGCCACAAGACATCAATACCAGATGGAACTCTTTATAAATGCTCAGATGCAAACTGTGCTTCGAGAGGTGCAGAACCTAAGTAAGCTTCTATTTTAACCCCTACGCATTAAATATGTACCTTCATGTTATCGTCTAGACAGATCCCTTATTGACATCAAAACATATTACAACAGATACTGCATCTCTTTAATAGGCTCAGATGGAACTGATGAAGCAGAGTTCGTTCTATTTGGAAGAATCGGTCAACAAATCACAAACAAGCCAATCCTTAATTTACTCCGTGCAGAAAGACCTACGCATGAACCTCTACATGCACTGGTTGCTGCCGCCGTGCAAGAGCTGATATACCAAACGAAATTGCTTCAATCGTCTCCTCGAAATACTATTTCGTCCTTTCAATAACCGAAAAGAGTTTCTTGCGTCATCAACCTTCGTTTCAGGCCCATAGGATCGCTGCCTCCTTTGGCAAACAACTACATTCTTCTCTTTTCCATACTACCTCCACATCCTCTCAGACAAAATACATTGGAGATAGATCTTTACCTTATCAGAATATCGCGCCACTTCAGATCGAAGCACAACCATCATCTTATAGCTATAAAGACACACCGACATCTTCATTACTAATGCATCAAACGCATCACACATCAGATTTTACGGTAATACACATTCTGATGCGTTTCTAATCCGCTTTGCCTGCTCATTAGTTTCAATAACAGTATCTTATTTCTAACATGTTAAATGCACTATATTATAACCTTTAAAATGCCCTTACATACTCTTACTACAATTGTTGTTTGCATTAAAACTAGCAATTGTTCTCTATTAGAGTTTTATTCCAACTGTATCAATCATAAAATGCAGATCTATGTATTTACAATAACAATAGATTCCAAACACAGTCACCTCTGCATTATTCCTCCTTGCTATTGCTGCTCACTTATCACACCCTGCCAATGCACATCTATTTTTATGGTTTCGTCCTGTTGTCAACATTTAAATCGCTAAATCTGTTAGCACTGCTACAGTTTGGATGTATGTTTTTCTGTTTGTTGCAAAACACAGCCACCAAAGGTCACTCCACCATCTAAAATTACCTATCTACTCTCCTATAGTTAGCAACCACTGCCTGATTTCCAATACTTTATGCTGCTGCCACCTAATATGTTCCTCTCTATGTGTATCTTTTCTATATCATAAATAATTTCCTTTTCGACATCATGACAACTTGTTGGACCGGAAAGGCGACTAGAGGGGGGTGAATAGGAGCACGCTCAACTTTTTCACCAACGATCGGATTCAACAAGATGTTTACTCCAATAGCTATGAAAGCAATGAAGATCAATCAATCAAGCACTGCGGAAGACTTGTATTGAATCCAATCAAAACCCCGAAGCAAAGACTTCAAAAACTCAAAACACCAAGTCTCGGGCGGTCTGACCTCTCACGTGGGCGGTCAGACCGGTTGGCCTAGCGGTCGGACCGATCAGAAATCGGGTCGAATATTTTGCCTAGCGGTCAGACCTCTCACAGGGGCGGTCTGACCGATTTGCCTAGCGGTCTGACCTCTCAGATGGGCGGTCTGACCTCTAGCACGATGAACAGGAAAATCAGCCCGAAAACCGAAACTAAAATCGGTCTAACTTTTGATCTACAAGGCCAAACTTGACCAAATTTGGAACACACCTTCCTAAGGATATTAGGAACCTATTCCAAGCAACGATTGAGTAGATCCACATCAAAGTTTTGACCTTTTTCCATTTTATCGAAGGAGGGTTAAAAACCGAGCAAAAACGAAAACTTGATCTAGAGACTTGCTCGTGGGTGATTGATGATCAAGATGATCCTAGATGTGTTCCCACATGTCACAGCGAGCTAGATCAAGAGAAGAAACCAAGCCAAAAGCTCTCAAGAGCAAGACCCCCGAAAATCACCCTTTCTTTCACCAAAACCGGGCAAAAACAAAACTTGGATCCAAAGGCTTGCTCGTGGGTGGGTGATGATCAAGATGACCTTAGATAGGTTCCCACATATCCCAGCAAGCATGATCAAGAAGAAAAACCAAGTAAAAACATCCGGATCAAAGAAAGCCCCAAATCATCAAATAGAGAGGATGAACACAAAAAGATACATCTTGTGAAATCTTTCCTTGGATTGATTGGATAGATGATAGATTGTTGTTTACAGCCACTCCAATCTAGGAGGACAAAGCTCACCACATGAGCACTCAAATCAATCCATCTCTAGAACCCTAACCTCCCACTAATCTCTCCAAGCCCTAACAACCAAAGCTAGGGTTTCCAATTGAAGGGTTGAGGAGGTGCTGGCCAGCACCCTCCTCTATTTATAGTGGAGGCTAGATTCTAGGGAATATTCCATTAGGGCACCCATTAAACCCTAACACACAATGGGTTAACACACGCACGCATTTTAAAGCGCCGTCTTCATCTTCGATTGACCTAAACCGCTTCACCATGCACCGACCCGCACCGCGGTTTAGCCAAAAGGTCACCAAGGCGGTATTTGGTGAAATGACCAAAATACCCCTGTCTTGATCTTTCTCCAAAAGACCAAGTCCAATCCTGGTGAAGCAATCGCCTGCTTCGCCACGTGTAGGTTGATCAAACGGCTCCATGTCGTCAAGTCTCTCCCGTCCGGATCCCACCGGCACCACTGAGCACTTGCAACGACTCCCACGCCGCTTGATCCAACCAGTCGCACCGAACTGCCCATTCGGTCACCTTTGTCCATCTTGCACCATGCTTGAGTCCAATGACTTCACTCGGTATCGTCGATCGTTCTGAACCTCAGCTCTCCAAGCCTAGTCCCGATCATCCTCGCCGTTGACCGTCGTTGACCACCAAGCAACCTGCACAACAATAGACAAGCAAATCGAATTTGGGAATAAGTTTTTCACAACTTGACCCACGTTAGTCAAAACATGCATCATGCAACACATATGACATGAAACCCATGACCTTGACCTAATCAGCAACCATCGCCGCCACACGGGCCGACTACTTAAGTGAAAACCGGTCAGACCGCCACCCTTGGTCGGTCGACGCCATCGCCGGCCCGATCGCCAATGTAAGGCGGTCGACCGCCACCAAAGGACTTAGCCAAAATTTCAAGATCAAATCCGCAACCTCTCGGAAATTTCAAACGAATAGAACTTTTGCCTGGAGGCTCCAAAAATTATGGTACCAAGAGCAGTAGAACCTCCTCTGTTGCCTACACCCTCTATTTTTGGCCCAGCTCAAAAATCCAAAGCCACTTTCATGGCCGGTCTGACCGCTCAGCGGTAGCCGGTCAGACCGCCACACTGGCCGGTCGGACCGCCGCCCTGGCCGGTCGGACCGCCAGCCACTCACAAGCAAAACAACCAAAACGCGGCGGTCGACCGCCACCATGGCGGTCGGATCACTCAAGCCCGACAAAGACATGAACTTCACCGAAAACGAGGGTTTCTCCAAACACCTCGGCGCTATTGCCAATTGTTCAACACACTAAGATTAGGATCATATCCACATGATCTCCACACAACTCCATGACGATCCTCCACAGACTGCACCTATCACCACTGAAAAAAAATCTTCGTCAGACGCTTCCTCAAGGTATTTACTATCTAATCTACCAAGTTCATTCTATCACTGTGGATGCATTTTTCTTAACTCCCCAAATTTAAGATATCCCTCTGTTGCACTCTGTTCACCGAACCTTATTTATACAGACTTTAAATTTAAGATCCAAATCAGATTGCAGAATTCCCAAATCAACAACGTTCGCCGAACTATTAAGTGTTTCTCAGATCCCTAATATTCTCACTTAAACATGCCATTTATTTTCATATATCTTAGCAAACTCAGTTACTTCGCTTTCATAATTCCTTCTAACAAAAAAAAAACCCTTGAAACTGCGAACGGGAGAGAGGATTAGAGGAATTCGCCACAAACAGGGGCGTATGTTTCCATTGATATTATAGTGATTGCGTACAAATATACATGGTAATCAACTATACATGGAAGGCCTCAATTATCTATACATGGAAATCCTATATATGGTGAGTGCCATGTGAGGCAAGAGGCAATCCCGAGATTAGGCAAGAGGCAATACCGGGATTTCCTCTCTAACATCCCCCCCTCAGTCGAAGCGTGACGTTGTCGAACGCAAAGACTGGAACGGAACTCGTGGAAGAGATGCGTGGGAAAGCCTTTGGTCATGACATCCGCGAAATGCTGGCGAGATGGAACATGGAGCACACGCACTTGGCCGAGAGAGACTTTCTCGCGGACAAAGTGGATGTCGATCTCAATATGTTTCGTGCGTCGGTGTTGGACTGGGTTGGTGGACATGTAGATGGCGGATACATTGCCGTAGTAGACAACCGTGGCCGAGGGAATGGGCTGGTGCAGCTCCTGGAGAAGTTGTCGAAGCCAGCAGCACTCGGCGAAGGCATGAGCAACGGCGCGGTACTCGCCGGCCTTTGGACCGAGATATAGTGGTTTGCCGTTTGGAAGACCAAGACACGAGGTTGTCGCCGAAGTAGATATAGTAGCCAGAGGTCGAGCGGCGAGTGTCGGGGCAGCCGGCCCAATCGGCATCCGAGTACGCCGTGAGAGAGGGATCGACGGTGGCATGCAGCTGGAGGCCGAAGTCGATGATGCCCTTCAGGTACCAGAGGATGCGCTTCACTAGGTTGAGATGCGATGCCCGGGGATCATGCATATAGAGACAAACTTGCTGGACAGCATGGGCGATGTCCGGCCTGGTGAGCGTGAGGTATTGCAGGGCGCCGGCGATGCTCCTGTACTCGGTGGGATCGGAAACCGGATCACCTTCGGTGGCCAAAAGCTTGCACCGAGTGTCAATGGACGTCGTAGAGGGGTTGCAGTACAGCATGTCGGCCCGTTCCAAGAGCTCACGGGTGTACTGGGGCTGAGACAAAAAGAGCCCCGCCTTTGAACGCTGCACCGAGATGCCGAGGAAGTAGTTCAAGGAGCCGAGGTCGGTCATAGCGAACTCCGTGTGCAGGGCGCTGGTGATGGAGCAAAGGAGCGTTGTCGATGATGCCGTCAAGATGATGTCATCGACGTACACAAGCAAGTAGGCCAGCTCGGAGCCCTGGTGAAGAACAAACAAGGAGGCGTCTGACTAGGAGGCGACGAAGCCAAGCCGATGGACGTAGTGGGCGAACCGCTGGTACCACACCCGGGGGGGCCTGGTTGAGCCCATAGAGCGACTTGTGCAGCAGGCACACGTAGTCCGGGTGGGCTGAATCGACAAAACCAGCTGGCTGTTGGCAATAGACCGTCTCCTGAAGATGGCCGTGCAAGAACGCGTTCTTGACGTCGAGTTGGTGCACGGGCCAGCTGCGCGAGATGGCGATGCTGAGGACCACACGTATGGTGGGCGGCTTGACGACGGGGCTAAAGGTTTCGTCGAAGTTGATGCCCTGTTGAGAGTAGCCGCACACAACCCACCGAGCCTTGTAGCGGCGAGGAGCCGTCGGAGTGAAACTTGTGTTTATAGATCCATTTGCCGGTGATTTATGTTGGCACCGGTGGGCGAGGAACCAGGGACTAGGTCCGATTCTGCTAGAGCGCTTGGAACTCATCCTCCATGGCGCGACGCCAGTGCGGATCATGGAGGGCGCTGCGGTACGTGTGGGGTACCGGCGACAGGTCGTTGTTTTCCACAGCTGAAAGATTCAGCCGATCGACGGGTCGCACAACTCCAGCCTTGGCCCTGGTGATCATGGGATGCGCCCGGCGGCGGGCGCGAGGAGAGCGCCGGTGGCGCCGAGGCTGTGGACGTGGGTGGTGCCATGGGCGAGGACGTGGCCGCGGGTGGCACCGCGGATGTGTCAACGACAGGCAGTAGCTCCTCATCATCGTCAAACGAGGCCGGCGTCACCGAGGATGCGAGCGGCATGGCCAGCCGGCTCCCGGCGAGACTGGTGGGACGGGACGCCGCGGCGGGGCCGAAGAGTGCCGTGGTACGGCCCGATGAAGGCGTCGTAGCAGGGGGCGGAGAAGACGTCGTAGACACTGCGGCTGGTACCGGTGGCGATGAAGCGGAAGAATCCGGGGGGCGGCGATGCTGTAACAACAATGTCCAAAAAATCCAACGAAACGGAAGAAGAACTGGAATTTTTTTTGGAAAAGGGGAAGGTGTTTTCATCAAATACGACATGCTGGGAGATGATTACTCAGCGGGAGGAAAGTTCAAGGCAGCGGAAGCCTTTGTGGGAATCGGGATAGCCAAGAAAGACACAGGCGGTGGAGCGAGGAGCCAATTTATGTGGAGCGGTGGCTAAGGTGTTTGGGTAACATAGGCAGCCGAAGATGCGGATGTGATTGTAGGTGGGCGTCCGGCGGTGGAGGCGCTCGTATGAGGTGGCGAGTTTGAGGGGCTGGGAGGGGCGCCGGTTGAGTAGGTAGGTGGCGGTGGCGAGAGCCTCAGCCAAATAGGGTGGAGGCATGTGAGCTTGGAAGAGAAGGGTGCGAATCACATTTTTGATGGTGCGAAGGGCGTACTCGGCCTTACCATTCTGCTGGGACGTGTATGGGTAGGAGAGGCGGAGGACAACACCATCACGGTGGAATATGTCCCGAAGGGTGGAGTTGATAAACTCAGAGCCGTTGTCGTCCTGAATGGATTGGAGGCTGCGGTGGAACTGAGTGCGAACGAGCGCTAGAAATTTGATGATGGTGTTTGTGACATCACTTTTATGACAGAGAGGAAAAGTCCATAAAAAATGAGAAAAATCATCAAGAATCACAAGATAATATTTAAACCCAGAATTACTTAAAATGGGTGAGGACCAAACATCACAATGAACTAATTGAAAGGGGCGAGTTGTAGCCAAATTGGAACGAGGAAACGACAGTCGTGTGTGTTTCTCGAGCTGGCAGGCATGGCAGATCGGGTGGGCTATTTTATTACAAGAAATAAACTTCTACTGGTGGAGGGACGACAGGGAGTCGCGGTCGGGGTGACCAAGCCGATGATGCCACAACTCCGTGGAGGCGGTGGACGCGAGAAGGCTGTGGTGTTTGCGGGTGGTAGCGCGGACGGAAGGAGTAGAGGTCCCCACCACTATTGCGTAGAATCTCTGTCTTGGTGCGAAGATCCTTGAAAGAAAAGCCAAAAGGGTCAAATTCCATAGAACAAGAATTATCGGAGGTAAATTTTCGAACAAAAATAAGATTGCGAACGAGGTTAGGAACAACGAGGACATTGTGTAGTTGGAATGGAGGTAGGCTGACATGACCAATGTGGCTGATGGGCATGGAAGAACCATTTCGGCGGTGACACGAGAAGGAGAAGAGCAAGGCTTAGGGAGGAGATTATACGGTGTCGGATGACATGTGCGACGAGGCGCCTGAATCCAAAACCCAGTCACCGAGCGACTGGGGCTAGATCGCCATGTTGTTGAGGGCCGCGATCAGACCAGATTGGTCCCAGCCGGCAGGAGCAGGCAGCGCTGGCGGTGTACCATGGAGCGGCGCCAGCGTGGTGGTGTAGGCCTGTGCTGGTGTGGACGTCGGCCGTGGTCCAAGAAGACCTGCCCCGGGGGTGCCGGCGGGGACGCCGCGCCATGTGCCCTGGGCGGTCTGAAGTTGGCCGGTGAAGGGGTTGAAGCAGATCCACGGGCTGACGGTGGTGGACGTGCTTGAGCGCCCGGACCGCTCACCGCCGCCCTTGCCGTTGTTGTTGCGGCGGTTATTGCGGTTGTTGTTGCCTTGCTTGCGCCGGTCAACGTTGCCACGATCACCACCGCAATTCCCATCGCGATCGCCGCGGTCACCGCGCCCGTTGGTGCCCTGGTTGCTGGCAGAGGAGAAGAGGGCAGTGCCACCGTTTTCGGCGGCGGGCGCGGCATTGATGCTGATTTCCTTGAGGTGGAGCAGCGAGCGGGTCTTGATGAAGCTGGGGAATGGGGACTGCATCAGGATGAGGGTCTTCATGTCGGCGTAGCGGTCATTGAGGCCGCACAGAGTGTTGAGGACCAGTGTTTGGTCCGACACCGGTTGCCCCACGTCGCGGAGAGAGTCGGCGAGTGTTTTCATCTTGTTGCAGTACTCGGTGATAGAAGATTCACGTTGGACCAGGGAGCGGAACTCGGCGTCGATGAAGATGGCGCGGCTGAGTTTGTTGTCGAGGAAGAGGTCTTCGACGCTTGTCCATGCGGCGCGAGCAGACTGATCTGGTTCCATGATGATGGAGAGAATCTCCTCCGACACGGACGCATAAATCCATAACCGGACAAATTGGCCCTCTTTGTTTAGGCTTAGATTTTTTGGCTTATATCTTAAAGCCGGCTTTTTGGCTTAATCAGCTTATAAGTCTCTAAGCTTTTAAGCCAAACTTTGTTGTTTGGTAATCCGGCTTTTTTAGGAATGGGAGTCGGCGGCGTCGGGTTGGGGAAGATTGGAATCGATTGAAAAGAACGAAACGGTTTGCAATTATATACCAATGACATTTTGAGGGTAATTTTAATGAAGTTCGATGGCAAAGAAATATCCTATTCCGTAAAAGCCAAAAAAAGCACCTCTCCCATGGCTTATGGCTTTTAGGCTTAAATTGGCTTAAGCTTTTTATAAGCCTGACAAAAAAATCACCCCTTTATTTAGGCTTAGACTTTTTTGCTTTTAAGCCAGACAAAAAGCCTAAACAAAGAGGGCTAATGAAGTCCTCACGGGTCCAATTGGCGTTAGCGGCGACCGGTGGCAGAGTGTCATCGACGTGCCCCATCAGCCCGTATTTGCCGAGCAGCACGTTCATGAAGGTGCGCCACATCGAGTAGTTGGAGGCTTTGAGATCGAGGGTGATGGGAACGTGGGTCTTGACGCTGGCCACGTTAATGGCCTGCGCATAGAAGGATGGAGGAGCAGGAGCGAGCTCACTCATGGCGGAAGCGAGATGTGCAGGTCAGGAGCAATGCTCTGATACCATGCGAACGGGAGAGAGGATTAGAGGAATTCGTCACAAACAGGGGCGTATGTTTCCGTTGATATTATAGTGATTGCGTACAAATATACATGGTAATCAACTATACATGGAAGGCCTCAATTATCTATACATGGAAATCCTATATATGGTGAGTGCCATGTAAGGCAAGAGGCAATCCGAGATTAGGCAAGAGGCAATACCGGGATTTCCTCTCTAACAGAACTGTTCCTTATGTTACAACACTTTTAAATCCCCCTATCGGATACCTCGCACTAGAAAAAAACCCCTACAGAAGAAAAAAACCACAAAAAAAGAAGGGAAAATATCTCTTCAATCAGAGACAAGACACCATATATCATACGTTTATATCTGATCCATTTCCACAACTAGCATCGTCTTTTATATACAATCACCCATGCATTAGTAAACTGTTGTTTTCTTCGCCCTAACAACTATTCTTGCAGATCGCCTATCCAGAACACGTCATCCAGGAAACAAAATCTAAAGAACCAGTCATATCAGATACAGACCGTTCCCAGAAAAACACAACTAAGAGGTATATTATCGTACTAGATTAAGTTACGCCCATTATCACATATTCAAACACTTAACTTATGTGTTTTTCTGCAACATAACAGTACTACAACTACAATTTCTAAACAGATCGGCATCACCGCCTCGCCATTCTGCGCCTGATCCACCAGCTAAAAAGACAAAGACGTCCACATCTTCACCAGAGTAGCAACAACACCCTGTAAGCAATAGCGCTTTCTCAAATATACCACCCTACCTCCCTCCAAACAAATAATATTAACAACTATTTTACCATCTGTTTTTAACTAGCTTCCTATTCTATTCGAGTCATACGCACACCTTCAGCAACAACCAACGCAATCGCTACTTCTACAAAGGAAACCAGTCATTTTTGTATTAATAACTCCAGAGTTATGTTTAAAGCTGCTATATAGTACCTCTGTCCTTTTACTTCTCCTGTTAGTGCTCTAGAAACTTGTTCTGTACATAAAACGATCTCAACAATGATCAAAGACCTATTCCTTGCACTTCATATCATAGCCTAAACATATCAGCTATGTTGCCTACTAACAATGTTGTTTCCAGTTGTATATCTACTTCGATATAGCCATACCGTCCATCCTTTTTCAACATATTTTGCTTCAGTCAACACTGCTCTAATTACATCTCGCGTGCCTAACAGTCCAGACTTCTACACGCAAAACACATGCCATCAACAATACAGAAAAAAAAAAAAAACATGCTGCGCATTACGCCAATATGCTTTACAACAGCATAGATAGCATTTAATCATTCCCTTTAGGGCCTCTAACCGTGCATAGTCCACAAATAAAACAAATCCACTACCGATTTTACAAACAGCTACCCACGCATACCAAAAGCTCCTTGCGCGCGGGTGAACTCCTAGTACTATTTGATAGGTGGACACATCCGTAATGTTCTACGGGTGCTTTTTTTTTTTTTTGCGATTTCAAGAAAGCCGTACACGAACACACACCACCATACATGTATATGCGAGTGCGTCTTCTTAGTCCATGTCTAGAAAGACGAAGGCTGGAGATTAATCTGCAACCTCACAAAATTTATACTGAAAGCGCAATCGTGTGTGCATAAAGGTGGACATCAGGATTTGAACCCTGATGGGTGGAGTCGTACACCCACAAATCCACCACTGCACCAAAAGGTGGTTGTCTACTAGTGCTCTTATTAATCTATATATCTACAAAACAACTGGTGATATTTAAGTTGCCTCTTTCCCTTTGAAGGTCTAGAAAATCCCACAATGATCCTTACATCAGAATAAAGCAAAATTTCTAGAAATTCTCTCATTAATCGAGAGAAAAAAATAAAATCTACACTACTTATTTTGGTGAGACCAGATTATAGCGATCAAGATTGCTCACAAGTACCTATTGATGTTCTATTCAACATTGTGAGTGTATAGAATAAAGCGGAACTGCTAGCTCGCCATCTTCACTCCGTCGCGATGATCGTGTCAAGGTCACCGTGTATGTGATATATAGCTTCTACTGTCGGTTTTGCTGAACACCACGTCCGTGCAAAACCCAAGTGTCAATATCTGGTTGAGCCTGATTAGGATTAGCAATATCTTTATGAATATTTAGATCAGTCTAATACTGAGGCCATAGATAAATCCGTAACCTTACAGAGTTTCTACTGAGACTCATTTGCACCTGATTAGCAATATCTTCATGAATATTTAGATTAGTCTAATACTGAGGTCAAGGATAAATTCACAACCTTACAGAGTTCCTACTGAGACTCACTTGCTGTGCGTAGAGGTGAACACTAGGATTTAAACCTTAGTGGGTGGAACTGTACTCCCACAACTCTATCAGCCCGCCAAGAGGTGGTTCCAAAAATAAAAGCAAACGCCACTTAGGAATGGTATTTTTTTTTTATCTTGAGTAGTGCTTCTATCGGCCTCCTCTAAAAATAAATTACATAAACTTAAAGCAGTGTATTATGTACATATATGTACTAAGTAGTAGGTCAAGATTATAAATTTAATATGCAAACCTATTCATATTCTATACATAGACTATTTATTTAGTAGATTTAAACTATAAAAGTGTACCTTCAAATATTATATGAATAAAAGTGCATATACATATTTTACCATACTACTTTTACAAATCCACATAATAAATTAAACTAATATCAAAAGGTCATTATTTTCTCTATATATCAAAATTAGTTATGCTAGCCGCGTGCGCAAGCATTTAAGCTAGTTGAAAAACAAAAGAAGAGCGTGCCTTGAGAGGGAATCCGATGAGGGCTCCGCCCTTCGGCCACCACGAACACGTAGCAGCCACTGCCGTCGTGTTCGTGGGGCGACCTGAGAGAGAATCCCATCGTGCTGCGTTCCCTCGACCCGCTCAGCTGCCATACACTTTCTCCGTGTCTCCTTTTCTTTGGACATTTTTGCCTTCTTCTCCGTCCTCTGGGGGCAATGAGAAGGTAAGAAACTAAGAAGTTCTTTCGATTGCGCTTGGTCGTTTTGTTTCCGTCACCATGGATGGTGAAGGTAGGCACCATGTAGACATGTCGCTATGTATGTCATGTGTCAGATGTAAAGTTCCAAAGGGACGGGAACAGGAGCACCTCGCATCATGTCCTATTAGTGCTAATTTTGAACCTTGATATGTTGGTTTATGACATGTGGGCACCCACTTAGACACACACTGACAAGTTTACGCGAATGTTCGTGTTGTTAGAAGAGTTCAGTTTCCATACGCACATACCCTCGGATAGTTCAGTTTCCATATGACTCTGTCAGAAGAATTCTGTTATGAAGAAACCAACAATTGTTATGGTGAAGCTCACCCGTGGAAATCATCTCCTATGGAAGGCACAACTAATCCCGTATCTATGAATCCAAAAGCTACTGGGTTTTGTAGATCAATCTGAAGTCTGCCCGCCATAAAGGAGATCGTTGAAGCCTCGAAGGTGTTACTGAACAAGTACCTAATCCAGCGCATGATACTTGGCATCAACAAGATTAGCTGGTACTTAGTGGAATTCTCGCCTCATTGAGCGAAGAAATCCTCAGGGAAGTTCTATTTCTCTCCTTGTCAGCTCAAGTTTGGAGGTCTCTAGAGGAAATGTTTGCCTCTCAGTCAAAGGCACGTATCATGTAGATTTGACTGCTACTTGCCAACACGAAGAAGAAAGATAGCTCAGTAATGGATTATTTCCAGAAGATGAAATCGCTCACAGATACGATGGCCTCCATTAGCTATCCTCTACGCGAAGAAGAGACGACGACATACATCCTCGTAGGTCTCAGTGATGATTACGACTCGCTTGTCACCTTGGTTACAACTTGTCCAGAACCTATCTCATTGAATGATCTATATGCACACTTGGTCAGTTACGAACTACGAAAAGAACTCAACAGTAGTGAGATGCAAGTTGTTTTTTAGCAAACAATGTGAACCAAGGATACACAAGCAACAGCTACAACGGCTCAAACCGCGGCAATCGATCCTACAGGGGTCGTGGCCATGGACAACCTTCTGGGTGCGGCTCCGGCTATAAGAAAAATAACAGTAGCAATCGACCAACTTGTCAAGTCTGTGGAAAAATTGGTCACGATGCTCTTCGCTGCTATCATAGATTCGATCACTCCTACCAATAGGAAGACAAAGTTGTTGTTGCAGCTCAATCCTACTATGTGGACACCCAATGGTATGTTGACACAGGCGCAACAGATCATATGACAAGTGATCTAGACTGGCTGTCCATCCGAGAGTGATACAAAGGAACATATCAAGTCCAAGTTGCAATGGCTCAGATTTGTCGATTTCCAACATTGGTCAATCTTTTATACCCAACTCTTCTCACTCATTACTTCTCAAAGATGTCCTTCATATCCCAAATATTAGTAAGCATTTACTATCTATTTATAAGTTTACTCATGATAACAATGCTTATTTTGAAGTCCACCCTAATTATTTCTATGTAAAGGACAAGGTCACGAAGAAGGTGCTACTCCAAGGCACCAGTGAGGGAGGTCTCTATCTTGTAGCTGGTATTCAGTACCAATCTTTAGCAACAACCAAGTTGTCACCGGAATTATGGCATAGAAGACTTGGTCATCCAACAATTCTAGTCGTCCAGCATATTCTCCACCAAAATTAAGTTCCTTTTGAGTCCAATAAAGATGGCACTATCTATGATGCCTGTCAAATGTCAAAAATTCATTAGTTGCCATTCAATAGGTCTAGTCATATTTCTACTTTTCCTTTAGAGCTTATTCACTCAGTTGTTTGGGGGCCAGCTCATACCTTTGTAAGTGGTTACAAGTATTATGTGAGTTTCCTTGATGATTATAGCAAATTCACATGGATCTATTTGCTTAAGTTTAAATCCGATGTTGAGAAAGTCTTTATTTAGTTTCAACTCTTTGTAGAACGTCTACTAAATAGGAAAATTCTTGCTGTTCAAACCGACTGGGGTGGAGAATACCTAAGATTACATAAGTTCTTTAATGGTCTAGGGATTTCTCACTGAGTATCTTGTCCTCACAAACACCAGCAAAATGGGGTGGTTGAACGAAAACACGGACGCATCATCGAGACTGGGCTTGCCCTTTTAGATCAATCTTCAGTTCCAATCAGGTTTTGGGATGAGGCTTTTCTAACAGCCACTTTTCTTATCAATCATTTGCCAAGTAGAGTTATAGATAATTCTACACCCATTGCGCGACTTCTTTCAGTCACACCATATTACACTTCTCTTCGCGTGTTCGGTTGTGCGTGCTAGCCCAACCTTCGTCCTTATAATTCTTGGAAACTTGAGTTTTGTTCTCATCGACGTGTCTTTCTGGGGTATAGCAATCTCCATAAGGGATACAAGTGTCTTCATCGTCCCACTAGCCGTATATACATTTCAAGATATGTTAGTTTCGATGAGTCAATATTTCCTTTCTCTGAAAATGACAACAGCGGTCATTCTCCTGTTCCTATTCATCCCTATGCGACTGTCATTCCATCCCTTCTTGTTTCTGATCAATCTTTTCATTCTACCTCTATTGAGCTGATTATAGAGATTAACCATGATTGGAATAATGACTTACCTATTAATGTGCAGCAAGAACTTGTTTCTGAGTACGGTGATCTGGAATAGGATGAAGGTGTTGTGATAGAGCAACAGGTTCAGCCACAGTCACCTCCAAGAGCAAGAACATGACTACAACACACTTTTCGTAGGCCAAAAGAGTATATGGATGGGATGAATAGGCAGACGAGTCTTTCTAGCTGAACCTGTGTCTCATATATAAGCACTTGATGATCCAAAGTGGCGTGCATAAATGGATGTTGAATATCAAACCTTGAAGAAGAATAAGACCTGGCATCTTGTGCCACCCAGTAAAGGACTAAATGTCATTGGGTGTAAGTGGGTTTTCAAGCTCAAGCAAAAACCTAATGGCAGTGTTGCCAGATACAAAGCACGACTTGTGGCTAAAGGTTTCAAACAACAAGAGGGTATTGATTACAACGACACTTTTAGTCCTGTTGTGAAACCTACAACAATTCGTCTTGTCCTATCCTTTGTTGTTTCGAGAGGATGGCATTTGCGTCAAATTGATGTTCAAAATGCTTTTCTGCATGAGGTGATTCAAGAAGAGGTTTATATGTGTCAACCGGATATGAAGATGTGAAGCTTCCTCATTATATTTGCAAACTTGATAAAGCATTGTATGGACTGAAACAAGCACCAAGGGCATAGTACTCTCGTTTGAGTTCGAGGTTACAGGAACTTGGATTCACTCTTTCGAAGACTAATATATCCCTTTTTATATTTAATCAGGCTGGAATCACAATTGACATGTTGATATATGTTGATGATATTGTTATTGCTGGTTCCTCTCAAGATGTAGTTGACAAGCTTGTTCACCAACTATCTGAAAACTTCTAGGTGTGGTTCACACGTAAACATGTCGCTATGTACGTAATGTGTCAGACGTAAAGTACCAACGGGCCGCGAACGTGAGTGTCTCACATCACGCCCTGTTAGTGCTAACATGATCTCTCCACACGTGAGTTATATCAATCCTCAACCTCAATATGTTGGTTTACGGCATGTCGGCGATGACTTAGTCACGTGCCGATAGGTTTACGCAAATGTTCGTGTAAGCTACGGTTGTTTACGTCGAGCGGTGACAACTTACTCCTCGCATGCTTCTTGTAGCTTACTCCTCACATTTGCGTAAACTTGTCAGCATGTGTCTTAAGTGGTCGCCCACGCGCCGATGCCGGCGTGGCCCTTCGCGCCTTGTCCTCTGCACTACTCGCCGTCAGAGCACAAATCTCCCCAAGCAAATCCAAAGGTAAGAAATTTGAATGATATGCACAAAAAAATTATTCGACAGGTATATAGCATTTCCGTTAAAACTAATGCCGAGTACCCAACTTTCTTAACTGTAGTAAAAGAAACAGTAAAGATGACATCGCTATGTGCTTTATCTTGACAGATTTGTGTCAGACAGATATTGTCAGTGGCAGAGAAAGTAAGGATTGTGTTGAGTAGCCAAGAACCATGACAGATCAAGAATTAATAGAGGAAGAAGCTATAGATAACTCCGCGTGTGAGAAACGCGACGACCACAAATCTGCAAGCTCCAGTGTAAACATTTTCTCCGGGATAGTCCTCATGTGGGGACTGCCTTTGGAGCTGTCTGACCTCGTGTTGTAGAGCGGATGGACGGCATTGGGGACGTTGCCCATAAAAGTTTTGTCTGACTACGGTTCATATTGATATCAGAGTGGGGTTGTGCAAAGTCGAGCGAACGGGCGGAGGCACATCGGTCATGGCTGCATAGAGAGTGGTAGGCGGCACGACCAGTGCAAGTTCGAGGCCAGGCAGGCATGCAATAGGTCGCACATGCAGTGCAGAGCATGCAGTGCGACGGCGGTGACCGGTGGAGCATGCGGCTCCGCGATGAGGAGAGCCGGCGCATTGGGCAGAGGTTTACGTGGCATGCACAATGAGGTCGGCCAGAGCATCGCACCGTGAACGTGATAGTGAAGATCCGCGTGGCCATGGCGAGGCCAGCGTGGTGTGCTGGAATCGCACGTGATGTGTGCACCAGTGGTGGAGACGTGATCGACGTAGAGTAGGCTGACGATGGCAGTCTTCCCCGGAGGTGGAGGCCAGCGGTGGCTAGGTGAGGCGGTGCGAAGCTGCCGAGAAACGAGTCGGCATGAGGTTGACAAATGACGATGGCATGGAGGTCGTCGTCGCAAGAATAATCGGAGATCGGAGTCACCCGGTGAGTCGTGCCACCGGCGACGAAGTTGTGGCGGCAAAGAGATAGCAGTGAAGAGTGGAGATGGTATGTGTGGTGTAACACCCCCTTTTTTTCTCTCTCTTGTCTTCTTCCCCATGTCTCCTTCCTCCTGGCATCCTCTGCCTCGCACGCCACCCCCGTCGGCCACTACCTCTCTGCCCAAATCATTTTTATGTTTAAAGGGATGATGATTGGGATATTTTAATGTCCCGGTACTTAAGCAAGACTAGCATGTCGCTTAAGTACAACCTATAGCTAGTATTACCACATAGTTACTAGGGTGACAAAGATTAAGAGATTCAAATTATCAAGGATGGCATAATAATTAATTAATCATCAAATGGGTATTTAACTACCTTAAGTTTTAACATATATTTGATTAAGGAATTAAAGCATGCAATTTGCTATTTTAAAAGAATATAATTTGCATAAAATGTAGGCTCAATATGATCAAAGTATTGACTCACCTGGGATATAGATAAGAGGGTCTTGATAATCTTGGACTTGATCAACTTGGGGATCCCCGGCGTCTTCAAATCCTAGTCGGACGAAAGTACAGGAAAAAGGCATAAACAAGCAAAAAGAGCAATTAAATACAAATAAACAACAAATGAACTTCAAATTAAACAAGACCTATGCCATTAGCAAGATCTTGAGTTAACAAATTTTTAGAAATTTATTTTACAATTTTTGGAGTTAAAATGGGGGAGATACTGATTTTTGAAATCTCTCTTTTGAATTAAAATAGAAAAAGGAAATGAAACTCAAACGAAAAGGAAAAGCGCTAGCGGCCCACCACCAAAAATCAGCTCGGCCCACGGGGCAGGGCGCGGCCCACAGCGCCCGGGCGCGGCCCAGAAGGGGGGAGGGGGCGCGGCCCACAGGGGCACTGCCCTAAAAATCGCGCCGGGGGGGCGGCGCTAGGGCCGCGGCCGAGAAAGGGGGAAGGGGAACGGGCGCGGCGCGCAGCGGGGAGGAGGAGAGGCGGCGCGCGCAGGAAGCTCGAGAGCGCGGCGGCGACGAGTGGCAGGGCGGGGAGGCGACCGGAGAGAGCGGCGGCGCACAGGGAGGGAGAAGAAGGGACGGCGCCGAGGGGATGGCTCGGGGGCGCGGCGGCGGAGACGGCGAGGAGCTCACCAACGGCGGCGCGAGGGAGACAGCGACGACGATGACGGCGACGGGGAGACACGGCTAGGGCGGCGGCGGCAAGGTAAGTGCTTCGGCCTTCTCCTTCTTCTTCCTTCTTGCTTCTCCTTCCTCGGTTTCTTCTTCTTGCTTGGAGGGGGGAAGAAGGAGAAATGGGGAGGAGGGGAAGGAGGGGAGAGCGTCGGGCTTTTATAGCCTGAGAGGAGGAGCGGGGAGGCTCGGGGAGGAGGGGGGTCCGGGCGGGCGTGCGGCGACAGTGTAATGATGGTGGCAGGGAGATAGCGTGTGCGCGGCGGCGACGCGGAGCTCGCGAGCAAGGGGAAGAGAGGGGGGGTCCGGCGATGGCGTGTGCGGCAAAAAGGAGGCATGCGGCGCCGGGTCATCATGGCGGCGGGGAGTAGGTGGCAGAGAGGTAGTGGCCGACGGGGGTGGTGTGCGAGGCAGAGGGTGCCAGGAGGAAGGAGACATGGGGAAGAAGACAAGAGAGAAAAAAAAAGGGGGGTGTTACATGTGGCCATCTCCGATTGTATTGTCCCTCAAGAGTGATCGCGTGGCGAGGCGACTGTACTCACTACTACAAAAAGGCCAATACTAAATGTCTCATCACAGACGGTTGACCAAAACTGTCTGTATTACACGCAATCACAGACGATTTTGGTTTAGAGACCCTCTGCGTTATTGGTTGCGCTAAAAACCGTCTGTGAAGAGGTAATATCACAGACAGTTCATATTTAAAATTGTCTGTGAAGTATTACAGATTATTCTTAACACGAACCGTCTGTGATAATTGTAAATTTCACAGATGGTTCTAAACACGAACCGTATGTGTAGACTTCATAGACGGTTTTTAACTATAACCATTTGTGATAATATCGCTTCAACTCCCCGATGAGTTTCTTCATTCACCGTCGTCGCCAATGCATCTCTTCGCTCCAATCAATGCCGCTTCGGCTCTCCGATGCGTCTCTTTGTCTCACAAGCCGAATTTATTCCTTGTTTTATAAAAAGGATAATCGATCCGCCATGATCATCTGGACATCGATCACTCTATACATATTGTTCGTAGTCCCTAAGCCACTTTCGGGGGTCGTCCACGTAGCATGAGGCGGAAGGGACAGCAGCTACGGGCAACTTCATCGAGCCTTTGCAAATTCAAAAAGCATAACTGCTAGGAGAGTGTCAGTATATCCAATTACCTGGATGTCGTCGATAGGTAATTGGACGTCGCTATATTCAGAAAGTGACGTGGACGCGTAGGTATTCCGACTGGGAGGTGGCCTCATGTATCAGCAACCAACCATTCCTTGATGTCAAGCCACTATATAACTTAGATCAAGGACTTTGGTGTTATCAAGGACTTAGATCAACCAACCATTCCATCCTGTATGCACTTAGTAATGGATCCACTGATTGCAAAGACCTAACATGTAATCTTGTAGTACTGTATTAGTATTAGCGGTACTTGAAGTTTTGTAAATAGTAAATAAAGCAAGCTTTCCTCGCAAGCAATGAAATATGACTTCATTCCTTCCTTATCTGCCGTGGTGGCCATCCATTGAGGCCAATGCAACTATATATAGTACCATTTTGTAACGTTTAGTTGGGTTTTCATTAATTTTTCATAATACAGATAGTGTAATCCGTGGAAATGCTAGTTCATGATGTTTTGTTTTTGAGAGGGCTAGATCATGATGTTTGTACTGTACTTTTGAATAGCTTTGTTGGTAAGAGCATCAATTCCAGTTATAATGAAAGAAATCATGTGTATTCATTTATTTGTCATAAAAAATTATAGACATTTCAATACTAATCATGAAAAGAATAAAAGTAATTTAATATCTATAAGTCGCATACCTGGTTGCAATCACCTTATTCAATTAAACGTTTTGGTTTAGTTAAGTTTCAAACTTGGGATTGGTATGAGTTCTTAACACTAAAAATATCTTTATTCCCTATTTGGAACACGATAATTTTTCATGATTTCTACTGGTGTTTAGCTTTCTCCTGTGGAATTTATATTTTTCTAAAAATATATTGCATATATTCCTAAAAAGGGCCTTATATATTTTTTCCTCGGGCCCACCAAATACCAGGACCGACCCTGCTCAATTGGACTGAATTCAATTGAATTTAGGAATTCAAATATTAGCTAGATAGTACATGCCCAAATGTGCAGAGCTAATTTTGCCTACTCATCATTTGTTTTAGGTTAGCAATTGGATTTCTAGAACATAAACTCATGTTTAAACAGAAGCTTCCCATGCTAGTGAATCCTAAGCCAGCGATCAGTGATTGAGACGGTGCTTATCGATGAACGCAGATACAGGGGGTGACGCCGGCGGCGAGGCCTCTTTGACGAAGGAGAACAGAGAAGGCGAGACCACATTTGGGTCAACAAAACTACGAGCCAATGTGCTGGCTATCCCACATGGCCACATGCAAGGATCTGAAAATCGGCCAAACCGGATTTACCGGTGGAGGACGGTAGAAATACATACCGGCAAAAGAAACCGGTGTTAATAATTTTTATCAAAAAATTGAATTTTCTTGAATTTTGTTTGAATTTATTTTTTTTAATTTAAAATCCAAAAAAAATATTTTTTAAAATTCCAACCGAAATTTTCCAATTTCCGGCCATACCGACCACCCGGTAAAAAAAATAAACCAGTTAAAAAATCCCTGGCCACATGGCTGGCTATCCTGAACGCCGAACAACGGAACAAGGCGAGACCACTTGACTGGAGATTCTGGATAGCAGACATTTGCGTTGGAGAGCAAGGCTCGACGTGCAGCGTCATCTCCGCCCACAAGTCCGTGAGCACCCCGCAGCGCCGCCGGCTGCTCTGCACCTCTTCTTCCAGCATCTTCCTAAGCTCCACACCCTTGAGAAACTGAGAAGGCTAGAATTGCAAGGAGATACTACAGAAACTGAGAACGGGACGTGGACATGGTGATCACATCCATATCCTATCTCCTCGCATCTCTTGATTTCCTTCGTTTATATTTTCTCTAGTTTGTTCCTTGTTGCCGACCAGGGAAAACAATTTCATTTTTGAATTTATTTCGTTAGGGGGTGAAATGCCCGAAGTTACCAGAATTTCAAAATTTCAGTTATAATTTCAGTGAGTTTTCAAACAGGCGTCTGAAATTTGGACGAAATTTGATCGAATTTTTGTCAAAATTCAAATGTTGCCGAATTTAGGACATAATTTTTCTAAATTCAAATGTTTTTTATTTTTTTTATCGAGACGTATTTATTTTGGAGGGTAACGAAATCACAAAAATTTCCAAAATTTTGCCGAAAATCGGACATCATGTTAAGCAATGTCACCGTCCTACAAGCCCTTTTGCAGGGCAGTGACATTTATCTTGGAGGACTTGGATGCCGTGTCTCGATGGCTGACTCCAAGCTCTTCTATCGTATGTCTAGATCACACAACATCTGCCCGCCGCTCTAGCGATTGGGCATGTAGACACCACAGGTGTTGAGGCTACTATAGGCTATGTTTGTCGTCTTAGGCGTGATTTATATGATCACAAACTGGCTCCTCATGTTTTGTTCGAGCATTTTAGTTCTATGATTCGAGTTGTTGGTTTCGCTCCAAGTGAGCATGATCCTGCCTTATTTATTCATACTTCTCAGCAGGGTCATACTTTACTTCTGCTATATGTCGATGATATGTTGATCATAGGAGATGATATGGACTATGTGACTTTTGTCAAGAAGAAATTGAGTGGAGAGTTCATGATGTTACATTTGAGACCATTGAGCTATTTTATGGGATTGAGGTTCATTCTGATGGCGATGTCTACTACCTTTCTCAGCATCGCTACGTTCAGGAGATCTGCTTGCTTGCCCTGATACCATGATAAAATTTGGAGAGATATTTTTCTATTCATAACTAAGCATCTTATTCATTATTAAGGGGATATATATATATATGGGGAAATTGGCTACAGGGCACTGCACATTCGCGTCATTTGCCAACAGACATCCAAAAAACGTGCTGCAGCCAGAAGACATCGCAAAAACGTGTAATTTTGCTATTAGACACTCCTCTCATTAAAATAATATATCCGAGTGATTAGGAGAGAGAAATTTTGTAAAATGTCCTCAATACCCTCAATGTGTAGTGCCTGGCTCGGTTCAACTGACTACAGTGCCAGCTGGCTCTAATTGCAATTCTAATGACTTTGGACCCACATGTCATACAAAATACTAATGAATTATTAACGGCTAACTAATTGTACTTAACACTAATTGTCCTTATCAAGCAAACACATCCAAAGGCGTGGGCATGAACCGAGGCCGAGCAGAGGCAAGCTGACCCTGGCGCGGCAGCGGTTGACCACCATCGCCATCGGGGTATTCGTCTACTTCGCCGTCTGCGCGCTCATCTTCCCGGTCTAGGCGGGGCACGAGCTCCACGTCCTCGGCGCGCGCAACACGGACAAACTCACCACCGCCGTCGAGGGCTGCGTCGAGGACTACTTCTTGGAAGCCAGCGTCGATGCCGCAATCGAGGACAAGCCGCGAGGCGCCGCCTCGAGAAGTCATAGGGCGTACAGTTCGTCTTTGACGCCAAGGCGTCGGAGGACTCGGCCGCCAACTGGCTAAGTGGGAGCCCGCCACGACAAGTTCGGCTTCCGGCACCGTGACGCCGCGATACTAGAAGATCGACATCACCTGCGTTGTTGTGCCTCCGTGTCGACGCTCTTGCCGCTGCGCGCTTCGAGTCCCGACGCCGCAAGACGTCAAGAAGCACCTCGTCGGCACTGTGCCGCTCGAGCCGGCATCGCGCCGCCGCGCGCGAGGCCTCATGCTCCATCACCTCAATGACGCGGTCAGGCCACCTCGCACTCGTCGTAGGGGACGTGAATGCCGCCGCCCAAGAGCTAAGGCCGAGAGGAGGAGCGCGGAGGCTAGAGGGAGAGAAGAGCGGTGCGGGGGAGGAGCCATCGGGACGCGTCGAAGAGGTGGCGACTGGCGGCTGGACCGAGCCGGGTGAAGCGCCGTGGGGGAGGTGAGCCAGGAGTGGCGCCATGGAAGAAGTGATAAGGAAGAGGGAGATTGGGGAAGAAGCATTGTAGTCGGTTTGCAAAAGGAAGAAGATAAGGGTAAAATGGACTTTTCACGGTCTTTCTCTCTCCACTTCCATCCAAAAATGATAAAATAGTGCTCTCAATGTCCTACGACAAAATTACACGTTTTTGTGTTGTCTTCTGGCTGCAGCATGTTTTTGGATGTCCGTTGGCAAATGACGCGAATGTGTAGTGCCCTGTAGCCAATTTCCCCTATACACACACACACACACACACACACACACACACACACACACATGTTAGTTGGGCCTCATGGGCTGCACGAACTAAGACAGAGAGATTACTAATATTTACAAGATTCTTAACATCCCCCTTCAAACTCAAGGTGGATAAGGAAGATCTGATGCACTGAGTTTAAGTAGATGAAGCCGATGTTGTTCTCAAGTCTGAGTCTTAGTGAAGAAATATGTAACTTGAAGCTCTGAGTGTACATACTAGAGGTCGATAGTCAACTGGTGACAATGAGACCGTGTGAATGATGTATCAACGCTAATATGCTTTGTCAACTCATGATTGGCCAGATCACTAACAATCTGAATAACACATATATTGTCACAAAACAAAGGTGTAGGATTATGATAAAGAATACCAAGATCAGCCAAAAGCCATCAAGCCAAAGAATATCTGAGGTGGTAGCAGCATGGGATCGAAGCGCATCCCTTCTCTCTAAACTGTACAATTGCCCTTCTCATAGTCAGATATATATGAGAAACGGTAAACGACACACATGTATGTGCCGTGTCTAACCAAAACTGTAAACGACACACATCTATATGTGTCGTGTCTAACCTTCTCAAATGAAGCAATTTTTGGCCGATATGGCACGTATGTGCCTCGTATTTGCAGAAATGGCCGTCTGCTAATATTGTTTTGCAAAATTAGCCCCTTGTCGCATGGTCACTGTGTGGTAGGCCCTCCCCCGCTGCCATGTCGTCGCTGCAGCACGGCCATCGTGCGGTGGCCCTCCCAGCTAGCCACGCGTCCTCCCCTCCGCTCCCCCACACAGCCCTCCCTCCGCCCTCCCGGTCCTCCCCTCCGCTCCCCCTGGACGGCCCTCCCTCCCCCCTCCAGGCATGTGGAAAGCGGTCCGGTCTGGTTCTCCGGAGAAACAAAAAACCGAAAAATCCGTTAGCTGTCGTTGGGAGATCCTCTGAAACCCAGGCCCCTCCCCTAATCCCACCGCCCGTCCCCTAATCGTAGAGGCACTGCTGCGGTTGTCACTGCACTGATCGAGGATGATCCACGACCAACGCAAGGAACGTGATTGGTTGTTGCAGGAGACGATCGGTGCCGAGGGCGTTGGACGATTGACTGCGACCACTACATCGACGCGCTCGACGTTGGATAAAGCTGCTTCAACTCTTCTTTCACTGCACTGCACGTCTAGTAGTAATGATCTATGCTCTCTTACTTGCATGTCTTCCTAATTTACGTAGTAGAATTTTCAAAATTGCTAGCTAGTGTAGCATACTCGTATCTCTACAGCATGCGCTTGAACATCATAGATATCCCAAGGTCACACGTGGCCGCGAAAGATAAGCAAGTAGAAGCCTTTATCTCAGAGAGAGAGAGAGAAAAAAAAAACAAGATGTGTCTGAGTGTTAATTAACACTAACCATATCTTCTCGTAAAACAAGACTGCTACTTGCTAGCCACGCATTGATGTCAATGCTGTGGTCAGCTGGCACATTGTTTCTGTCTCAATTGGACTGAATTCAATTGAATTTAGGAATTCAAATATTCAGTGGCAAGTAGCTAGATAGTACATGCCCAAATGTGCAGAGCTAATTTTGCCTACTCATCAGTTTTTTTTTTTGTCAGCAATTGGATTTCTAGAACATAAACTCCTGTTTAAACAGAAGCTTCCCGTGCTAGTAAATCCTAAGCCAAGCGATCAGTGATCGAGACGGTACTTATCCATGAACGCAGATGCAGGGGGCGACGCCGGCGGCGAGGCCTCCATGAACAAATGTGCTGGCTATCCCACATGGATGGGACGGCCTGAACGCCGAACGACGGAACAAGGCGAGACCACTTGACTGGAGATTCTGGATAGCAAACATTTGAGCGTTGGAGAGCAAGGCTCGACGTGCAGCGTCATCTCCGCCCGCGAGTCCGCGAGCACCTCGCAGCGCCGCTGGCTGCTCTACACCTCTTCTTCCAGCATCTTCCCAAGCTCCACACCCTTGAGAAACTGAGAAGGCTAGAATTGCAAGCAGGAGACAGAAACATGTATATTTTACATGGAGAGGCTAGCTTCTTTTACGAATTACGAGCATCGAGTGCATGGATAACACGGAGGGCTAACTCCGTATAGTAGCAGCATCAGATTCAGACCGTGGAGCGGCATGGGCGTAGGTAGAAGTGGGCTTCGTGAGCGCTAGCGGGTGGTGAAGGACGGCCGGCAACGCGTCAAACAGGCTCGGCCGACCTGAACTCTGATTGTTGTTGCTGGTTTCGAAAGATGGAACTACTATATCATTGCTTACATAGATCTGAGAGAGATAAGTATATTATTAGGGATCCCACTGCATAAGTTAAATACTCACATAGAAACAAGAGTATGACTCACATGAACCTGATAAAGTAAATTGCATGATCAGAAGCAGCTAAAAATCGACAGTACATGAGCACGCTGTTTTGTTCTGTTGCTCAACTACTTGAATAGTATCGCACTCTGTGCTAACCTTCAGAGTTGGTTCCAAACCTGCCTCCATTAAGCTCTCCAATCATACATGGGGTGTACACAAATGACTCAAATATACCATTTGTATAGTTGAGATAGTAACATCTTGGACGTAAGTTGCCCAAATACTGAATCCGCGAGCTGTTCAAATGATAGGCCACCGTTCCGAATCGTTGAGTCAAGAAAACAACTTCCTTGTAAGGATGAAATCCAAGGATTTCAAAGGGTTTTGCATAGTACATCTCAAATCCACCTTCAGTTGCAAGAAAATCATCATTGTCGGAGTCCCACTCCAAATTATCTTCTGATAGATTTCCAAAATAATTTCCCGAGTTGTCATGGACATCAATATTATCTTCTTCTACGATCCAAGGTCCATCATAATGGAGTGATGCTACTTGTTTGGAAATGAGGCGAAGGTTATTTTGATGCTTCAATACCCACTCCATCTGTCCACATGATTCGCTGAGGATCCAAACCTGTAGTCGGCAATCATGAATTGTTCCAAAGTACACCCCCTTCTCTGATCTCCCCAGATATGGTTTTCGGCACATGTACTTCTCTTTTTTGGCTGGCATTTTAATTACTTGATATTTATCATTTGACAAGGAAAACCTGAAAAACATAAATTTATTACATGACGTCTTACTGCTCTAACCGATGTAATGCTCGTCTACAATAGATCATCATTAAATAATTAACGCAATTTAAATATAATGCGCAAGAGCATAATTTTTTTTTACTGAAACTCCGGCACCTCAGGATGATGGTGGCGAAAGGAAGAGATGCAGGGAAGCATATGAAAGAAAACCGAGGAACTTGTTCCTCTTGTCTAATTTACTTGTCGTTTTATTTCTATTTACATGACAAATACGAAACTAGTGTATTATTTTTAACTATATCATCAATATTAATTGTACATTGATCAATTTAACTTTTGAACATGCCAACAATCAATTAAGATCGGCATCAGATGGAACCTATCAAATTAAAAAAAAACAACAACAAGTACTTGGTAGCCCAAAAGCATTACGCTAAATCACGTGTATATGTGCACCAGACTACTGGAGGTAGTACAACTGTACAATAAGCATCAATGTTTTCAACTCTGGATACCAAGTACAATAAGCATCAATGTTTTCAATTCTGGATACTAACATAAATAAAACTATGTACATTTTCAATTCTGGATACTAACATAAATAAAACTATGTACATATTATCGAAAGAACGTTAACCAAATGGTTCATGTGTGCATGAAAATCCAAAGAGCACGTAAAGATCATGCGTACCTCATAACAAAATCACCTCGACAATGCACGTAAAGCTTTCCCTTCCAGTACACGGCGTAGAGCTGGCGATAAAACGTAAACGTCTCTTTATCCAACCGCAGGTCTGCAACTGTACCCGCCGGCTCGCCTTCCCGGACAAAGGTCCTCTCCTCCCACCGCCCAGTCCTCGACGAGAACACGATCAGTCTGAATGGCGACGGTGGCCATTCCATCAAGTGCCACGGTGCTGGTGGCGGCTGCGGCGATTCCACTGGTTGCTGACTCTCCTCCTCCTCCTCCTCCTCGGTGTCCTCTGCCATTAACGCGCCGTCCGACGATGAGAACAACCACTCCAGGCAGAACGGCGCGACCATCTCTTGCTGCCGCGGCAGCACGCGCCTCTTCTCCTCCACCTCCCGGCGGGGCAGAGGCTTCGGCTTCTCCGGCTCGGGGGGAATAATGAACACCTCGTAGTGCGGCGACACGGCCGGATCAAACACGAGGTACAGCGTCTCGGGGTCCACCTCCGCACGATGAGGAAGCAGCGCCCACCGCTGCGTCGCGGGATTGCACACGCAGAGCTGGTGCCCCCAGCCCCCCACTCGACCTCGCAGAGGAGGGGGCCGTTGCAGTGGTCCAGGACGGACCACCAGTCCCGTTTGTGGTCGTTGGGCATGAAGCCGAGCATGCCGTCGATTCTGGGGAACGTCGATGGCGTCGAGGGTCGTGGTCGATGTAGTTGACGAAGATGCCGCGCACCGAGTGCGGAAGGAGATGTGGGAGGAGCAGCCCGCGGGCATCGACAATGGCACGCCACGCCTTGCAGACGCACCTGACCGCGGCGAGGCTCCGCTGCAGCACACGGCGGAGGACGTCGGTTAGCACGTCGTCGGGAAGCACCACTACTTCCATCTCCATGGATGGATGCATGCGCCGGCGCGGCTACCGCTGCCGCTGGTTAGGGTTAACCGTGGAGCGGCGCGTGGATGTTATTCGCGCGACGCACGAGTAAGCTTAGCACAGAAAGTGGGCCGTCCCAGGCCCACATTGCCCATAGCAACATTACCCAACGCAATACGGTTGAAGCCTTTTATCTCAAAGAGGAGAAATAAAACAAGATGTGTCTGAGTAATTAACACTGACCATATCTTCTCTAAAACAAGACTAGTACTTGCTAGCCACGCATTGATGCCAATGCTGTGGTCAGCTAGTACATAGTTTCTGCCTCAATTGGACTGAATTCAATTGAATTTAGGAATTCAAATATTCAATGGCAAGTAGCTAGATAGTACATGCCCAAATGTGCAGAGATCATTTTGCCTAGTCACCAGTTTTTTTTTTGTTTTTTGGGTTAGCAATTGGATTTCTAGAACATAAACTCGTGTTTAAACAGAAGCTAGGACCCAGGAGTTTTGGGCCGATGGAGCCCCTGAACACTTGTCGGCTGCTCAAGGCCGCACGGCCCAAGCCTTCAAGCTTACAGAAGAGAAGTTTGTCACATTTTAATTTAGACCCCAAACAGAAGAAAAACCGAAATATGCAAGTCAGGATTGAAAAAAGTTCATGAAATATCTTGATTAAAAAAAGGTTCATAAAATCTGAGTAATTTAACAACACAATAGCTCGTCCGTACTATTTATACGGTGACTGTTGCTCTTCTTGCACTATGACGTACGGTACTGATTAAGGTGGACGGACATTAGCCCATGTAATTGCTAGGGGAAATCTATACTGCTAGCAGAACAATGATCTAGAGATTGCCTATTTGCTGGTTTCACTAATTGAAATCAGGGGAGATAAACACCCTTTTAATAATAAAAAAATTCATGGCAGAGCCACCTCCTGGCGACACTGAGTGGCTGCTTGGTCTTGCCAACGAACCGCCATTAACAGCAGTGGACCGTGGTGGCGATGGTCGAGGTGGAAGGCGGCGGACGTTCACCGGTATTCCGTCCCTGGACGTTCCGCTGCATATATATTTTCGTCTGCCCACTGTAGAGCGTAGCCCAAGTTATCATGGATTTTTCCAGTACTCATTCATATCTTATATCGTTCGAAAGCTCATCGAATCTACTTTCTAAAGATCCTATTTATACACCATTTAAAGATTATTTTATTTTAAAGCTCAATTAGGCACATCGGCAGCTAGCCACTTGTACATAACTGTCTCTTTTTTTTTTTGTTAAAAATCGCTGTTAGGACCCCTAGCTAGTAAATCCTAAGCCAAGCGATCAGTGATGGAGACGGTGCGTGTCTGACAACGTACTTGTCACCTCATGGCTTGCCGACGAACGCAGATGCAGGGGTGACGCCGGCGGCGAGGCCTCCAGGAGGAAGGAGAGCTGAGAAGGCGAGACCACGTACGTTTGGGTCGACAAACCTATGAGCAAATGTGCTGGCTATCCCACATGGCCACATGGATGGGCCGGCCTGAACGCCGAACAAGGGAACAAGGCGAGACCACTTGACTGGAGATTCTGGATAGGAAACATTTGAGCGTTGGAGAGCAAGGCTCGACGTGCAGCGTCATCTCCGCCCACAAGTCCGCGAGCACCTCGCAGCGCCGCCGGCTGCTCTGCACCTCTTCTTCCAGCATCTTCTCAAGCTAGAATTGCAAGGAGGAGATAGAAACATGTATATTTTACATGGAGAGGCTAGCTTCCTTTACGAATTACGAGCTTTGAGTGCATGGATAACACGAAGGGCTAACTGGGTATAGTAGCAGCATCAGATTCAGACCGTGGAGCGGCATGGGCTTCGTGAGCGCTAGGCTCGGCCGAAGGCACCTATATTGTGGTGTGACAATCTAGGAGCAACTTACTTGATAGTGAATCCAGTGTTTGATGCACGCACGAAGCATCTTGAAGTGGACTTTCATTTTGTCTGACAGCGTATTGCTTGCAAAGCACTTGAAGTTCAGTTTGTTTTGTCGAAAGATCAGATAGCAGATGTCTTCACAAAAGCACTGATGAAATCAGCATTCTATCGATTTAGAAGCAATCTCAATATACTTGATACGAATTGAGATTGAGGGGGATTGTCAGAAGAGTTCAGTTTCCATATGCACATACGCTCGGACAGTTCAATTTCCATACGACAATGGATTGTCTGAAGTGTTCTGTTATGAAGAATCCAACTATTGTCGACACTGTACATCATACGACAATGGAGTTGTTTTCTGATTTGTACTCCGTTTCTATTTCCTCTTCTTGATGTACAAGTTGTAAACTCTATTTGTAAATTGACTATAAAATCACATGAACCCTGGGAGGGTTTCTTATGGCAAATATCAAATTTCAAACGTGTAAGCTACGGTTGTTTACGTCGAGCCGGCGGCAGCTTACTCCTCGTGTGCTTCTTGTAGTTTACCGCAAACCGCGGCAGTGGGCTAGCGATTTACGTACACATCCCCATGCTGGTTCACACGTAAGGCGTAAGGCGTAGGTCGTCCCACTTCCAGGTGTGGTTCACACGTAAACATGTCGCTGTGTACGTAATGTGTTAGACGTAAAGTACCAACGGGCCGGGAACGGGAGTGTCTCGCATCACGCCCTGTTAGTGCTAACACGATCGCTCCACATGTGAGTTATACACTTAGACCAATATGTTGATTTAATCACGTGCTAACAGGTTTACACAAATGTTTGTGTAAGCTACTGTTGTTTATGTCGAGCGGTGATAGCTTACTCCTCACGTGCTTCTTGGAGCTTACTCCTCACATTTGCGTAAACTTGTCGGCATGTGTCTTAAGTGGTCGCCCACGCCGGCGTGGCCCTTCGCGTCTTGTCCGCTGCACAAATCGTCGCCGAGGAAAATGACGATCCCGCCGGCCGGAGCACAATTCTCCCCAAGCAAATCCAAAGGTAAGAAATTTGAATGATAGGCAAAAAAAAAAAAAAATCATTCGATAGGTATATAGCATTTCCGTTAAAACTAATGCCAAGTACCCAACTCTGTTAACTGTAGTAAAAGACACAGTAAAGACGACATCACTATGGGCTTTATCTTGACATCTTGACAGATTTGTGTTAGGCAGATGATGAACCCGAAGGTCCTATTATTGGCCCGATCTTTCGATGAGAACGATAAGTTCGGTAGGCGTCGCTCAACTCTCACGATCATGGCTACGAACACGCAAGGCCCGAAACCACGCAATCGCTGAACTGATTGACAAGTCGTTATCAACCGTGCACGAATACCCGGATGACCTGACCACGAAGGTCGATTCCTGCATACACCGAAGAAGCACGCAAGAACAAGATAATAAGCAATCTGAAATTGCAAATAGGATTGAAATATTTAATTGAGTTGGGATTTTGAAGCGGTATTATGGTTGGTCTAGTCGACACAAGCCAATACACGAAGTTGCAACAAGGCTAACTTTTAACTAAACAAAATCTAAGTAAAACTAAAGGGGTGCGGCCTCCTTATATAGGGGAGGGGGAGCCGCCAAAGGCTAAGAGCGAGCAATGTGGTACGATTCACGGGTTACTGTTCACGTGAACAGTAACTGTGAACAGTGCATGTGAATAGTGCGCCCGACCCGGGTAGAGACGGCCCAAGAGGTGGCCGGCCCAAATAGGCCAAGGATGTGGCCGGTCCAGATAACCTAGAGTGGTGGCTGCCCTTTGGGCCAAATAAATGATACAAATACAAGGCCCTCGGCCCAATGTGAGGTGTCGCAGCACCAGGTATAAGTGAAGTAAATTCGTCGGCGCGTTGGAGTAGCGCTTGACGCAGCTGAATCGATAGCAGTCGAAAAGCCCGGTTGGAGGTGGAGTAGTGGTCGTATCCGAAGGGTTGATGTCCTCATCATCCTCCCCTTCTTGCATTTGAGTCGTCCTCGACTCACGCCCATCCTCCAGCGGCAAGAGAAGCTTTAAAACTTGGAGCAATGCATTCTCATCTTTCTGCAAAATGTTAGCAAGAGCAGGTGGCAGTGAAATAGAGAAAAATGATGGTGCATGCATCAAATTAACACAGGTACATTTTCTCATATCATTCAGTGTGCAACTCAATTTGCAAGTATAAGTGAAGTAAATAGTAGAGTTATGCATTGCTCGATTATGAAAGAAAACTATCCTCAACTTTTGTAAGTTAATGGGCAGCATAACAATTGATTTCAAAGTGCACAAGTCATGTATATAATCGGAGTTCAAGTGAGTAATAGCAAATACATCTAGCAAGGGTGAGAAGATTTGTACATCATTATTCAGATTGTCAATGCTAGATGGTGCAATAAGAGATGAACATCTAGGTATCGGATAATCCACAAAATTCAGCACACAAGAATTGTTGTTCGAAACAATAAGCTTCAAATCATCCATGTGATCACAAGTTATGCATATTCGATATACAAGAAATTGATTGTCTACACCATAATCTCCAATCAAATTAAACTTATATCTAGAGGTGTAGGCGCTAAACAAGGATTTCGAACATGCAATTACAGAAACTTTTTCCATGGCATGTGACAATTTCATAGGTGGATCCAACATAATGTAACATAAAGAGTCAGCAGGAGAAATTCTAGTCAAAATGTCTTTATGTCTAACCAATTCCACATGATCATTGTATGCGAGTAAATCATCACATGAATCATTCAAAACAGTAGGCAATTCAATTATATCAGCACATGGTGCACTCAAGTCAACAGGTAAATCAACAAGTTTATCACATGGTGCAGTCAACTCAGCTGGCAAATCAATCAAATTATCACAGGATTCATGCAAATTCTCAATAATATCAGATTCTGTAGCTAGGAAATTGATTTCTACCTTCTCAGCACTAGGTTCATCCACCTCATGTGATGCAGTGGTTTCTACTACAATCTGATTTTCCCTTTGCTCAATGATACTATGCATGAAAGCATGGTTATTGTTCTTAGGTTGAGTGTTCAAATCAGTACCTTTGGTATTACCTTGTAGGCTCGACTCAGATGATGTTGGTACTGGAGTTGGTGAGTAGTCAAAAGCTTTTCCTTCTTCTTCTTCTTGCTCCAGCTCAATTAACAATGAGCGAGCCAAGGGTGCACGGCAGTGAAACAGAGTGTCGCTCACAGCAGCAAGGGCGGCAATCATAGTCGGTGCAATAGTAGAAGAAGCAACTAAAGATGATCTTGATGCGGAGGTGTGTACCGTGCGCTTGTTTGTGTCATGTACACGTGAAGGTTTAGTGGAAGTAGACGAAAGTGCACGACTAGTCTTGGGTTGTCGTCCCTGTACTTCCTTTTCAATATCGCAAGCAAGACGAAACAAGCGAGTGACAGTTGGAGGTTTATAAACAAGTTTATCCTGAATTCGACGGTTTAATCCTCCTAAAAATCTAGTCATTTTAGCATCTTCAGTTTCTTCTAAGCCACAACGAGACCAAGCAGTTTGCAATTCTTGATAGTACTCTTCTACAGTGTTACTACCTTGGCGTAAATGTTGTAATTTATTTAGCAAATCACGAGAATAATATGAAGGCACAAATCTAGCTCTCATAGCTCTCTTCATATCATCCCAAGTTCTAGGTATGTTCTGATTAGTACGACAGTATTCACTCCACCAAATAGATGCAAAATCATAAAACTCACGGGTAACAGCCCTAACTTTTAGATGATCAGGAAATTCATGGCATGCAAATAATTGTTGTACATCTAATTCCCATGTGAGATAAGCATCAGGATCATAATTCCCAGCAAAAGAGGGTACCGTGAAGTTAATTTTATGAGACATACTATCACTATCATATACCTCCCGGGGTGAAAAAGCTTGTCTCAAGTGTGCCTCTTCCTCGTTCACTATCTCGCACTCCCGTCCAACAGTTCGAAGAAGAGGTGGATATATCTTGCAATCATTCCGTGAACCTGCCATAGTTAGTAGAAAACAAGGAAACAAATCACAAGATATGTCCCTATCAACTACTAGGTTCTGGAGACTCAACCAAGTCACTCACACTCAAGCTTATACCCAGTTCTTACAAGTTCTTACCAATGCAGCAAGGAAGTGATACAACCGGTGGCTGGTTCGTGATACTCTCACTTGCGATCAGTCCAACGATTGCGAGGCGCGGCACCTGCTGAGTTAGTAGGAAGTGGAGCTCGGAAGGCTAGTATGTAGCAAAGGAATATCAATTATTCAATTCAGGATGCAAAGTTGAAAAGCAGCTCAAAGTACTAGTCACAAGTGCTGGTCCTAGTCTAAATCAAGCCTAGCTAGAGCAACTCACAAGAACGACTACTAGCAACAACGGCGGGCTAGCACAAGAACCATCAGCTCAAGCGAGCAATGGATGAATTATGCCCAACTGAACAAGGAAATACTGTCAAGAAAAGAGGCAACTCTGTTTTTTTTTCTTCTTCTCTTTCTTTTCCTTCTTTTTTTTCCTTCTCTTTCTATTCTTTTTTTTCTCTTTCTTTTTTTTTTCCTTCAGAAAGCTACCGAGAGCCGGGAGTTTCTTTGGCTCGGCTGCTACAGTGAACAGTTTACTGTAGCAACGAGCAAGCAGGGTTCTGCTTTTTTGGGTTGCTACAGTACCAATTTTTACTGTAGCAACCGCGAACCGATGTTTTTTTGTGCTCTTTTTTCCACTTCTTTTCTTTCTTTCTTTTTCTTTATACCTCGGAAGCTACTAGAACTGGCAAAATAAAATAAAATTACAGAATCTGCTTTCTCTGGCTGACGCTGCACTTTCTCTGTCGCTCGAATATGGCCAGCCGCACCTAGCACTCAAAACAAAGTGCTGTGGCTGTAGCCAAAAAGCAATGAATAAATCTAAACCTCGATGCTAAAGTCAAAAAGCCAAAGGACACATCAATCTTCTGTAGAGGGTTAGCACATCAATTAATCATGTCCCGGAAGGCATTGATGAATCTTCTATTCTCACATGCATAACCAAAGCACCAGCGCAACACCAAAAAAACAGCCGCCGCCTGCTCCTTCTGCACAGCCGCCTGCCTCTGTTCTTGGCACGAAAACCAGAACGTCCAAGAGCCGCCGCCGTGATAGGTTCTGTTTTTGGCCGCTCGCACTTTTGCCCTACAGCCGCCGCTGGTCTAATCTTCTCGTACGAACCAATCTACTAGTTGTACCGTATCTCTTCGAGCCCTAATATCTTGGGTCCAAGCCACAGCGTGCCTTTTTTTTTCCTCGAAGAACACTTGATGAACCCGAAGAACAGAACTAGACAATTAGAAAGAGACTCTAAACTAGATCAATCTAGACATGACACCAGCACAAAGACTCGACGATGCAACGACAATTCAACAATGCAAACTAAAAAAGAAACAATTACAAAGGCACAAATTGGTTTGGATAGCGGATAATTAACTCTTTTTGTAAGGCAATTTTTTTTTGGACTATGGGAAAAAAATCTCACCGATGAACTATAGCTCTGATACCACCTGATGGACCCGAAGGTCCGATTGTTGGCCCGATCTTTCGATGAGAACGATAAGTCCGGTAGGTGTCGCTCAACTCTCACCGATCAACTGAAGCTCTGATACCACCTGATGAACCCGAAGGTCCTATTATTGGCCCGATCTTTCGATGAGAACGATAAGTTCGGTAGGCGTCGCTCAACTCTCACGATCCTGGCTACGAACACGCAAGGCCTGAAACCACGCAATCGCTGAACTGATTGACAAGTCGTTATCAACCGTGCACGAATACCCGGATGACCTAACCACGAAGGTCGATTCCTGCATACACCGAAGAAGCACGCAAGAACAAGATAATAAGCAATCTGAAATTGCAAATAGGATTGAAATATTTAATTGAGTTGGGATTTTGAAGCGGTATTATGGTTGGTCTAGTCGACACAAGCCAATACACGAAGTTGCAACAAGGCTAACTTTTAACTAAACAAAATCCAAGTAAAACTAAAGGGGTGCGGCCTCCTTATATAGAGGAGGGGGAGCCGCCAAAGACTAAGAGCGAGCAATGTGGTACGATTCACGGGTACTGTTCACATGAACAGTAACCGTGAACAGTGCATGTGAATAGTGCGCTCGGCCTGGGTAGAGGCAGCCCAAGAGGTGGCCGGCCAAAATAGGCCAAGGAGGTGGCCGGTCCAGATAACCTAGAGTGGTGGCTGCCCTTTGGGCCAAATAAATGATACAAATACAAGGCCCTCGGCCCAATGTGAGGTGTCGCAGCACTAGGTATAAGTGAAGTAAATTCGTCGGCACGTTGGAGTAGCGCTTGACGCAGCCGAATCGATAGCAGTCGAAAATCCCGGTTGGAGGTGGAGTAGTGGTCGTATCCGAAGGGTTGATGTCCTCATCAGCAGATATCGTCGTTGGCAGAGAAAGTGAGGATTGTGTTGAGTAGCCAAGAACCATGACAGGTCAAGATTAATGGAGGAAGGAGCTATAGAAAAATCCGCGTGTGAGAAATGCGGCGACCATGGATCTGCAAGCTCCAGTGGAAACATTTGCTCTGGGATAGTCCTCACGTGGGGACTACCTTTGGAGCCGTCCGACCTCGTGCTGTACCGCGGATGAGCCGTCCGACCCATAAAAGTTTTGTCCGATTGCAGTTCCCGCCACCCCTACAAGGTGGAGACCGATCCGCAGCGACGAGCACAGCGCTGGCGACCACGATCGACAACCTGCCGTAGGCGGCCAGGTTCGCCCGCTCGACCGGCTTGAAGCTCGGCAAAGAGGAAGAAGGAACCAATGGGCGACTCGATGATAGGAGCGACACAGAGGGAGCTTTAGTATAGTGGGTGTTGACTTGTCAACTTCGAGGCAGAAGAAAGCTTCTCTCTCTGTGTGGCAGGGAAAAACTTTTCATCAAAATTCGGATTTACCGGTGACCCTAGGTAAAAAACTGTATCAGTCAAAAAAATTTAGCTACCAATCAATAGCATCAAGGCTCTAGCCGCCAAGGTTAAAAGGATAGGGCTCTAGCTGCTAGAAAAACTACTCGAGAGTCACAACTATTCCCGGGTTCCCAAAGTTTACTATTTTGAAATTAAAACCAAAATCTACCATATGAAAACGCACTTTTCCCGCCCTTGACTGTGGGCATGGCTAATCGAATAGTTTTATACTCTGCAGAGGTTGTACAGCTTGACCCACACGAGATAATCAACTTATAATGTCAGCTATGACACGCTACCTTAGGCGTGCGACTAAGCAATTATCATAGGGCTTTTACAATACTTTATCCTAACATTAGCCTGCCCGATGAGCTTAACCCCAGGTCATGGACATCATTTACCATCGACCCGGAGCTCACCGTTGTGGGGATAACCTACCCCGGACTTGGACGTCATTTACCAACGCACAGTGCAAGCCCCGGCAGACGTGGACGTCAATTACCATCATCTGCACTACCTAGGTAACTCCTACCATCTATAGCCTACGGGCGTAATGCTAGAACATAGTAAATTATTCAGCTAGGTCCTTCCTATTTAGGATATGTGGTTGCACGGTATTGCTCAGTTTGGATAATCACAAGCATCGATCATTAATATGACTTAGACAGAACTTAACACAATACAAGATCTCGTGCTCTAGCTGCACCCTCCTAGTCTTACCATCCACCCAAGTCTAAAACATATTTTCGTCATTTTATTTTATTTTTCAAATACTAACATTACCTAATGTTATACATTTTTCAAACAAAGTATAAAGGGTAAAATGGTTTTTCTCCCCCAAAGGTGAAATAAAGCCGTAAAGCATATCTAAGCAATTCTACCGTACAAAACTATTCCGCAAAGTTGTAATCAATATTACATAATTTATATGCTAGGGTTACAAATGTATAGGATAACAGATATCAAGAAAGACATTAACAATCTTTAGGTTTTAACTAACAACCTACAATTTAAACTCATCATTTAAATAAAATAGCAATGCATAATAATTTAAAACTGAAAACATAATTTACAAATTATAGGTTCAAAATGGCCAAAGGAGACTCGCCTTCGGTGACGTAGGAGGTAAGCGCTTCCTGTTGATCCAAATTCGTGTCGGCGACGTCGGACTCTACACGTGCGAATCTGACCAAATAAATAATAGAAAGCAAATAAAAACTATAAATTTTAAAATAAATACTGGAAAGTAGAGAATGAATTTATATGAATTTAAAGAATCGACGGATTCAGAGTTCGTATGAGGGCGGTGTTCCCCTAGGCGCCACCTAGGCGTTGGGCGCAGGGCAAGCACCGCGACTTGGCCTCAATCGGGCCCATAGGAGCTCGGCCCACCTAGACGGTCAACACCGGTCCAAGGCAGACCCAGGCGGGCTGACACGGGCAAGGCGCGACGGCGGCTGGGTAGTCTGAGGCGGCACTAGGCGGGGTGGGGTGGAGCTAGGCACACGAGTAGAAAAAGAAGAGGTGGGTGAAGACCGAGAGGACTCACCTGTGGCACCGCCTTCTCCTTGGATTCCTGTCGCACACTGCCTCCTCCCTGGGTCCCCTTCGCGCGTCGCCTCTGGGCTGGGGTCCCCGGCACCATCGCGCCTCTAATCCTCCCTGTCGCTGCGCCTCGTCCCGTCATCTCCCAGGTCGAGGAGAGGGGAGAGAAGGAGATGAGGAGGCGGCGACAGGATGGGGGAGAGAGAGAGAGAGAGAGAGAAAGAGAGAGAGAGAGAGAGAGATGGAAGCAGAGAGGGAAGCGGTGGCAGGATGGGAGAGCAGAGAGAAGGGAGAGAGAGAGAGAGGTGAAAGTAGAGGGAGGTGGCGGCGGGATGCGAGAGCGACGAGGAGACAAGTGATGGAACCTAGAGATTGGAGAAGCAACGCAACAAGTGATGGGCTAATGGGCTAGGTTGGGCCGGCCAGCCAATTAAGTCTTTCTTTTTTTCTCTCGTTGTTTTCCTTCTCCCTTTCTTTCTCATTTTCTTCTCCCCCTACTTCTTGTTCTTCTTATCGTTTCAACTCCCGACTGATGCTCTGTTCTGACGCCTAGGCGGCGTCTAGGCGGCGCCTAGGTGGGCTAGGCTCTAGGCGGCTACCCTTCACCCGCCTTCCGCCTAGCGCCTAGATGAACATTGTACGAGGGAGAACGAATTTCTAGAAGTTTGATTCTAACATAAAAAGATGGAACATCCGAAATTACTGTTCTGGACATCCTAATTTGGATAGGCTAAAAAAGAAACTCGTTTGACCACATGTGCTAGGTGCTAGTGAAGGAATTCTAAATACACTGACATGTAGGGCCATTAGATATTGAAAAGATTAGGGAAAAGATGAACACAAGGAAGTGTCATTGACACATGGGTCCTCTTGGACATAGACTCAAGAGTTCATCACAGAATGAATGCATAACGGAAACAGAGCACTCCAGAAGCTCATGGCCATGGCAATGGTGCCGGTGAGGTAGGCGGCGAGATGGCCAGCCAACGGCCAAAATGAAAACTCATAGGCGTCCTCCACACACTAGTGGTGGCGGTTTGGCCAGAGACGGAGCGAGGTGGCGGCAGTGATGACCGGGGCGGACAGTTTGTCATTACTGGTGATACAAAAGAGGGAACGGCAATACAAGATGGAGGAGATTTGGTCTAATCGCAATGGGCTGTTTGGGCCGTGGTCGAATGGCAGCCCATCTATAGCTGCAGAGTAGTATATTGAGACTATATAGGTAAATGTAATTGGAGAGGAGAGACATCAATTTTGATACGTAAGTATACCTAAACTCCCCATCTACTCTTCTATTCTTCTTCTTCTTCTGTAACTCCCAATTCTCCATTCTGTGATACTGAATCCTGTGAATACACTCTTGATTGTCATAGTACATCGTTGGATTGAGGAGAGGTTCGTGACATTTTGGTATCAGAGCCTAGGGCGATCAAATCTGTCAAAAAAGAAGCAACCGAATCTGACCCAAAGGATGGATTCAGTGGAGGAAGAGGTAACAGCCATGAGAGCACAAGTGACCGCCGTGTCGGCCAGCATCAACGAGATACTGGGAACTATGAAGGGGCTTGTGGCCTGGATACCAACCGTGAGCAGTGGGATGGAGGCGTTGCGAAAATCGGTGGAGTCGGTGAGTGTCCAGGTTGCTACGCTGGAGACAACGTCGGTTAGCACACCACGACAACAACCACCACCACCGACCTCGCATCCGCCAATCGATGGCCTGGTGGGCACCATGGGGAAGAACATCTCCAGGGTATCGCGACCGCTGCTGTCGGAGCCTTGTCCGCTCCAGTGCATGTTTAGGGCAAGGGTGAGTCGTCATACCCCAATTCCCCTTTGTTGTTTGGCAAACCAATTGGTAAGGGGGCATACGGGAGTGGTAGCAAATATGGTAATGAGGGGGCAAGAGTGCCCAAAACTGATTTCCCTAAATTCAATGGGGATAATCCAAAATGGTGGAAAACTAGCTGTGAGAAATATTTTCATATGTATGCAATTCCTGTTGATACCTAGGCTAGTTTTGCTACTTTGCATTTTACTGGAAATGCTGCATTGTGGTTACAAACTTATGAAGCAATGCATAATGTGGACAGTTGGGCTGAATTATGTGTAGTAGTGCATATCAAGTTTGGTAGAGATAAGTATCAACAACATCTAGAGGAATTAGATACTAGTCGACAGATTGGGACTGTTGCTGAATACCATTGTAAGTTTGAGGAGCTGATGCATAGAATTCTCATTCACAACAACTCTTACGATGAAACATTTTTTGTCACTAAGTTTGTGGGGGGGCTTAAAAGTGAGATTCGAACGGCTATCAAATTACATAAACCTAGAACAGTTGATCTGGCTCTTTCATTGGCTCTAACGCATGAGGAAATGTTAGAGGAAGTGCAGCAGAAGTCATTTCCCAGCCGATACAAGAATGATATGAAAGACCATCATCAACAGAACTTCAAGCCAACTTGTCAAGGCAAAGGGATTTATGGGCCCGGACCTGACAAGAAGGAAAAGTTTGAAGATAAGCCAAAATGGGAAGATAGATTTGAATCCCTGAGAGCTTTGCGCAGGGCAAGTGGAGAGTGTTTCAAGTGTGGTGAAAAATTTGGGCCTGGCCACAAATGCCCAAAGGTGATACAACTTCATGTTATGGAAGAATTGCTAGAGGTTTCGCATCTTCAGTACACTTCAGACATGGACAATGACCAATAGAGTGAAAGCAGTGAAGAGATTTTGATGAGTCTTGTCACATCCCCAAATTTAATAAAGAGGTTAACCATGCATCTCATTGACATGCATCATGTTTTGGAACTTTGAATTGCATATTGTACTTGGAAAATCTCTAAAACATAATCGAAACATACACTTTAAATTGAACTCCAATCATAAAACTGAAATAAATGCTACTAAAGTATCTTTGGAAATAATTTATTCAAATACTAAATTAATTATCATGAATTAATATGATTTTTCCTAAATTTTTGGGACTGGTTTGAGCCCTAAGAAAATTCAAACACAAATTAAAGGTCAACATTAAGATCTAATTTAAACTATATACTTTATATCATGAACAGTAGTGTTCAATAATTTTTATGTACACTAGACTATCCCAGGAACCCCCAAAAATAATTTCTTGATTTTAGGAATTTTATTTCTATTTATTAAGCACTGGTCAAAGTAGGGAAACTAGTTAAATTCCAGTCAAAACCTAAACTCAAACCGGTGCACTGTTCCTCGGGCTCGAGCCCGACTTGGTGAAACGGCTCGGCCCAACCACCTAGTTGCACTTTCACTTGCGACCGTTGGATCAAGCCTCCGCGGCCCAGATTTTCCCATCGTTTGACCAGTCCGACAACCCTCGCCGATCTCGTCCGTCCGTTCACCATCGAACGGTCCCGATTGAAGCCCTTCCATCGCACCGAGCCACACCTCCTTGTGCCTCTGACCGAGTGGGCCCACTTGGCAGGGTCGTCTTCCTCCTCGGGCAGGCGCTCGCGCAGGGCTTCCTTGCCACGCGGTCGTTACACGCTGAGCCCTGTCACTCCACCGCGTCCGTTGGCCTATCCCCGAGCTTCTCCTCTGCACACCGCATTCACTCCAGCCTCTCTTTTTCCTTATTACCCCTCCGAGCGCCTCATTTTTCCCCATCTTTCCTCTCGGGTCTGAGGAAAGAGGAGTTCTCCTTCGTTCATCTCTCCGGTAAGCTTCGACCGGGTGATCCCAATCTTCTCTCCGTTCATCACCGTGACCATTTTGGCTAACCTCGGCTCATGCGTTGGCTTGTAGCTTCCGAATCACCACTGTACTCTCGAACGCTCCAGTGCGTGCACCGAGCGACACCCAAATTGGGTATTTCTTCGCTGGTGAGTTTCTTGCTCCTTCTTGTGCGTCAGTACATGTCTATGAGTATAAGTTAGTTTCCCCTCACTTTAATTGTCGGATTGTTCACAGGAGTTCTTAAACCTTGAAGTTATTCCTTTTCGGCCGCCAACACTTTTCTCGCCAAATTGTCGCCTTGGTGAGCCATTTTCCCATTTGTTTTCGTCTATACCATCCCCTAGGTTCACTGGTGTGGATCCAACCTTTGATTGTTTTCGTGTTCGCTCAGGACCTCTCCTTCACGTGAACCCCTAGCGCCGTCGTCACCATTACCGGCGTTGCCTCGAACCCAGCTTCTCTGGCCTTTTCTCCCCTCTGGTAAGCATCAGCGACCACCCTAGAAGCTTAAGCATGTTTTTCTTTACTTAAACACTTGACAGAACGCTGCATGCACTTAAGCCGTATGGTCACCTCCGCTCGCCGGCGTTGCGCCGCCGCTGCGGGCCGTCCCAGCTCCGATTGAAGGTACCCCTAGGATCGCACGGTTATTATGCACCCATTTTTGGCAGCCTTGACCGACGCCGTCAAGGATCACCGCACTGGCGAGCCACCGGCAAAGCTCGCGGACGCGTAGCTCTTTTGTCGGATCCCCGGTAATCACTGTAGCACATCTTTAGCGCAAAACCGTTTTCGTTTTAGGAAAAGTATTCATTAGTAACGTGTAAGTGTTGCTTTTGTATCGCTTACATGTGGGACCTCAAATAGAAAACGGTTGGGATAAATAAAGGCATGCAGGGTATGACATGTGGGCCTAGTCCCCTTAATTGGGTTGTGCACTTTGACCGTGAACCAGGTTCATAGGACCGGGTCCATGACACGTATGGCCCTCGTTTTCTTGTTTCAAATTAATTCGGAATTTAATTGGAAATGAGACTATTTAGATGATCCCACTGTCATCCCCTGTGGCTAGGTTAGTACTCGGTAGAAAAAGTAATCAGTACTTTATGAAATTCGAAATCTGTTAATTTATACACTGAAAATTGACATTAACTTCTAAAATGCATATCTAAATCATTTTAACTCCAAATTGAGTGAAACCACTTCTGGAAATTTTAATTTTTAACGAACTCAATATTAAAATTGGTTTCGAGCATACCTCTGTAACAGAGAGTATTAGTTGGTGATTAATCCCTTAAAAGCCATTATTTGTACAATAGAAAAAGGACTGATAACTTCAAAAATGCATAAGTAATTATTGGAAACTCCAAAAATAGTGAGACCACTTTTGATAATTTTCATTTTCAGTGAACTTAATTCCAAAAATGGTCTCCATATTACCTCTATCACAGAAACTATATTTGGGAGGATATAATCTTTAACTCTATTATTGTTACACTATAAAAGGCTGATAACTTTGAAAATACATAACTAAATCATAAAAACTCCAAAAAGGACAAACTCAACTGTTTTGAACTTATAATAATATTGCCTATTTATCTATGTAATCCATGTACTCGCCACTGTTTACAAAAATTTCACTTCATAATTAAATTACATACATGAAGGCATATTGAAATATGAAATTCAAACCATTATAACTTTCATATACTAAATCAAAATGAAATAATTCTTTCACCAAAAATCATTTAAAATCATGACTTAGCCACTGTAGAAAAATCATGCATTTTTGAGCATTTTGATTTTTGGAGTATTTCTCGATGTTTATTCGGTATTGTATTTATATAGATTCCGAGCTCATTGATATTAACTCTTACGCTACTAAGGGAGAGCAATTAGCCTACCAGCAAGGCAAGCATCATTTGAACTTTCTTTTGCATCATATTTGATCCCAGTTTTGTGAGGATAGATGCAATGATATTTGCTTGCATGCTATTTTGATATTGTCGCTATTTTTGTGATGAATAGTTAGACACATCCTATTATCTTGTCATTGTGGCTATCCATGAATTACCCCAGTACTGAAATAATTATGATAGGATGTTTGAAATACTGTTGTTCGAGTTGCTTAGCCATGCAAGTCTAGAACCGGTAGCTCGATTGTCGGGAATAGCCCGACAATTATGGGATAAACATAACTCTCATTGTATACTTTTGTTTCAGATCCTTGTATCTATTTTATGAGATAAATTTTGTCATTTTAAATGAGCTTTTGGTCTGGACAAGTGTTGGTTAGTGATGGTGCTTTGTGCACGAGCATTGGGTAAGTGGAAGGACTTGTCTGGACAATTGAGGACCGAACTTTGGTAACGTCGTTAATTCAAGTACACTCGTGCTGCCACACGCGGGTTGGGAGCCGTATGGTCAAGTAGGGGGAAGGTTTTATTGTGTTGAGTCCCACGGTGGTGAAATTGTAAGGGCATGGGCCGTGAAATCCTATGTTCCTTTTGGGCTGATAGGGCATAGAGGCCGTAACGTCTTATGTTCCTAGGAGCCATGGGTTGAGGGACTTAGCCCAATGGAATCTTCTTGCTAAAAACGACCATATCTTGATTTACCCGGCCGGCATACCATAGGAAGTATGCTATATTCGGAGACATCTGGAGGCTTACGGGCTAATCAAGTCGTGTGGGTAAAGTAGTACACCCCTGCAGGGTATCAATCTATTCGAATAGCCGTGTCCACGGTTATGGACAACCGCTTGAGTTCGGGAGTTACTATTGTTAGACTTTTAATTAAAATTGTGGTTGAACTTGGTATTCGTCATGAACGGGATGTTCATGTGTTTAGTACATCAAAGTGGGCTGCCACTTTGGTCTTTGCATGATTCAATTGTTTATTACTGAAATGCTTTACTATATGCTTTACTTCTACTTCAAATCTGATTTTAAAATGGGCACATGAAAACTAGTATGTGTAGGATGTTAATTGTTGCGTCTCTTTCGCAAAACTAAACCAATATGAGCCATCCTTTGAATGACCCTTATGCATAACTATTTTTATTTGTGTAAGACTTGCAGTACACTTGTACTCGGCTAGATGTTTTTGGCCTTTTCAGTGAGGAAGATTATGAGTCCGACGATCTTGTTAGTGTTGACTTGGGTGACACTAACGAGTAGTGTGCTATCATTTAACTCCCGATCGGTTGCCGATGGGTGATGGGCATACCACTCTGGTCTTTTGCTTAATTTACTTGCTTCATTGCTACTTGATACTTTACTTTGAATTTGGCGGTCGGCCGTATGTAATAAGTCAGTAGACTTTGACTATTATGCGGTATGTCTTTTGATCTCTTGTTGTATGCGTTGTATGGATGTAATCAACGTTGGATGAGGGTATGAGTATATTGGTCGTTGATCTTGGGAGCCAATATAAGTCATACTCGTTGTTAATGAATTCCCATTTAACTCACTAAGTGTCGTGCTTGAATCGAAGAGAATCGACAATCATGTAGCGCCGCAAAGGAGCGCGCGCATGATCGTGGAGGCTCTAGTATTCGACTAAGCCTCTCACTTGGATAGAGTTAAATTGGAATTCATTTACCGGAGACCCGTAATTATGTCCCTAAGACCTTGTCTAATCTCGGTCTTATGGAGATAATTACCGGGGTCCCCACAGCGTTGGTATCAGAGCCATACTGACTGTAGGTTAGAGAGAGCACTGGCGTTAGTGTTAGCAAGCCTCTTTGAGTCAACATATTTTGAAGTTATCAAATGAATTTCAGAAAGTTTAAGTTAGGAATACCTTTTATTCCTCATCCTCTTTAGTATCATTCCTTATCTTATTCTGGTTTTGGTTTGCAAAACTCACTCACCTTTCCTTTCTGGTCCTTTAGACGAACCCTCTATACCTTGTTCGGGAGACCCAAACTGAAGCTGTGGACGGATATCTCGCGCTTCTAGAGATGTAATGTGAAGAGTAAACTTCACTTATCAAATACTCCATCTACCATCGAGATGGTGGAGTATTTGACGGTGATCAATATCATTGCCGGATGCGTGACAAGGAGTATCCCATATGGATTCCAGGCGCGTGGCACCTCTGAGGCCACGGTATTGCAGGAAGTGGCTCGTGTGGCACTGAGCCATCTTCGTCATGACTTGACGAAGTTAGCTCAGCATCCATACTACCACTTTCCCATGCAAACACGTGGCATAGAAGTGAACACTGTTGCTAGGATCCAGTCTGGGAAAGACACTCAAGTCCGACAGTTGGCAGGATTGATTCACCTCATGGATCAAATCCATCTTTGCACTATGCATGAGTAATAGGAGACGTGGCATCGTCACACCAATCCAGATAACCCCGAAGACACGGTATCAACTAGCTACTTTTGGTTAGATCATTTTCCAGAAGGATTTAATCGGAACCTTTAGGATTGAAGCTTAGTAAGCTCACTGTTCAGCTATGAGTTCAGTGAGCATATGTACTTAGATTCTTGTAATGGGTCTTTAGTTGTTGGACTTTTAATGTTGCTTTGCAAAGAGCTTTGGGTTCGGGCAATTACTCTTGGTCTACGGGCCTATATGGATGTAATTGTAACCGGAAAACTCCTTATCAATTCTATAGATCTTATGTTGGCCTTTGTGTTTTCGTGTCTTCTCTTGGTGTTAATTTGTATGCATTCATTGTCATATCGCATGATAGTTTTAGATCTTCTCCTTGCGGTCCAAAATATTTTCTTTTCGCACTCATTCGAGTGTATTCTTAGGCTATGTCCTAACCATCTTTGTCACAACAGGATGGCAGGACCTGGTACCCATTCTAGCACTCAACCAAGGGAAAAGTCACCATCCCCTGGGATTCAACACACCGTCGCATGTCTTGGATGCAGCAAGGTGGGGCACTTTGCCCACCAATGCGAACTAAGGGTGTTAGAAAGAACCTTAGTGGAGGTCGCGGTCTGTCGACGTTGTGGTGAGGAAGGACACTACATTGATCAGTGCATTACAAGTTGTCCCAACTGCGACGAAGACCACCCACCAGGAAGTTGTCTGACTACCAAGGTCACTTGTTTTCTCTACGAGGGACACGATCACTGTCCCAAGGAGTGTCGCCTACACAATATGATCACAAAGTCGGTCGAACTTCAACGAAGGATTTTCCACACGACTGTCACCAAGGAAAGCTCTGGCCAAGATGTTACACCAAAACCACCCGAAAAGAAGCATAGAAACTGATCCCATAAAGACAGGCAACTTATTTGTTTCGTTTGCAACACTCCGGGACATTTTGCGATCTTTTGTCCAGAGAAGCACCAAGCTTTTACCATCCATGATTCAGATTTCCAAAAATCCGTCAATAAGGGACCCAATGTCTCTTCTCAGCATGCCAGTTCATTCCAACTGTCCCGTCCTCAAGCACCGGTGCCACCTAGGCCTCTAACAACGACTACACACCCTTCTCTGTGTGAGGTACAGCAGCTTAATGGGGACAAAGGCTCCCAAGATTGCAGCTCGTTCAGGCCCAATATCACTTGTTTTTACTGTGGCTGCATTGGTCACTATGCGCATAAATGCCTTGCAAGGAAGCAAGGGATGCCCCGGACTTATCCATCTTCTACACCACTTTCAATTCCAGCAAGACCCTATGTACCCCCAAGAAGCAACGACTTCCACCCGTACGTGACGTGCTTTCACTGTGGCCGCACCGGGCATTATGCCGACCGGTGTTTGGCGAAGGCACGTGGGATGCCTCGAGTCTACCCTACTCCTACTTCAGCGCCAGTGAGACCACTACCACTCCTGAGGGCAGCGGCCAATCTCCCTCAAGCTCCAGTACGTGGCCGAGTGAACCATGTTGCCGCCAAGGAGGCAACCAACACACCCGACGTCGTTTTAGGTACGCTCCTTGTTATTTCTTTTCCAACTTTTGTCTTGCTTGATTCAGGAGCATCTCATTCATTCATCACAGAAGAATATGCTGCACTTAATCAATTTGAATTACATAAACTTCAGCCACCTTACCAAATTCAGTCGCCGGGATCGATTTTTCAAACCAATCAAGTCTGCCGGGACGTATAAGTGGAAATTCAAAATATCAACTTCTTAGCAAACTTAATTGTGATAAATTCAGTGGGTATTGATGTGATATTGGGATGGATTGGCTGTCCAAAATAAGGGAAAGATCGATTGTGCTCAATGGTCTATTTCTGTCACTAGCGAAGATGGCAGTCAGGTCGTTTTGCACCATCAGTGGGTAGTTCTCATTTTTATGCTTTAGAAGCTAGTACCTCTCTTGAAATTGAGAAAGTGCTAGTGGTGTGTGAATATCTAGATGTACTCCCCGAAGAACTCCCAGGCATGCTTCCTGATTGAGAAGTTGAGCTCGTCATCGAACTTGTACCCGGTACTGCGCCAATCTCAAAACGACCATACCGGATGCCTCCTAATGAGTTAGAAGAATTGAAGAAGCAACTTCAAGAACTTCAAGACAAGGGATTTGTTAGGCCAAGCTCTTCACCTTGGGGATGTCCGGCCATCTTTGTCAAAAAGAAAGACAAGAGTCTGCGGATGTGTGTTGACTACCGTCCGTTAAATGAAGTCACTATCAAAAAATAAATATTCGCTTCCTCGGATTGATGATTTATTCGATCAATTGAGTGGAGCCCAAGTATTCTCCAAGGTTGATTTGCGCTTGGGCTATCATCAAATTAAGGTTCGAACTGATGACATTCCAAAGACAACATTCTCTACTCGGTATGGTCTATACGAGTACACTGTCATGTCTTTTGGTATGACGAATGCACCGGCTTACCTCATGAACCTTATGAATTCAGTTTTCATGGAATTTTTGGATAAGTTTGTCGCGGTATTCATCGATGACATCCTTATTCATTCTAAGACTGATGGAGAACACAAGCAGCACTTACGACTTGTGTTAGAGAAGAGCTCACAAGATCGACTCTATGCCAAATTTAGCAAATGTGAATTTTGGCTACGAGAAGTTAGTTTCTTGGGCCATGATACATCTAAGGGCATCACAGACCTGCTAATGCCTCAAATTTTCATGGCCTAAGCGGCCATAATTCCCCTAAGAAATTGGCTACGAAGGGATGACTCCGTATAGCTAGTTAACATGGCTAAGGTTTCGTTCGTTAGTAGAGTAACCAGACAATTTGCTCCACCGACTAAGAAAGGTCTTGGTCCCTCAAAGAAAGCTAGCTGCGGAGGGATGACTCCGCAAAGCTAGTTAGCAGATTGAGATCCCGTTGTTAATGGAACTGACCAGACAAGACGTTCCGGAATTAACCAGACAAATCGTTCCATCAACTGACGACGGCCATGCACCACCACCCAAAGCACCAAGAAAGAGCTCTCAGTCTGTCAATCCTTGTTATATCTAGACCTAGTAAGTTTTCCCCGTGTCGACTAAAGTGGCACCTTTTCTGTCGGTCAAAACCAAGATTCGTACTGGTCACTTGGCTGAGTTTTATGTCCCAAGGATCGTAAGCTTGCAAGATGTATCGTAGACGATCGTTTCAGATCGTGTGTCTCTTTTTACTCTCAAATTTTGGCATAGTCTGCAGGGGGCTATGGGAACTTGTCTTTCTTTCATCTCAGCTTATCATCTCCAAAACTAATGGCCAAACGGAACGAGTCAACCAAGTTTTGGAACACGTGCTTAGTGCTTGTATTCTTTCCTATGGGAAGCATTGGGAGAAATGCTTGCCATTCGCCGAGTTTTTCGTACAACATTAGCTTCCGAACCAGTCTCAGCTGGGCACTTTCAAGGCTCTATACGGGAGAAGGTGTAGAACCCCGTTGAATTGGTCTGAAACCGGTGAAAGACTTTTCCTTGGTCCGGACTAAATGTTTGAGGCCGAGAGTTAAGTCCAGCTTATTCGAGATCGATTGCGCATAGCTCAACCAGACCAAAGGAGCTGTGCGGATCGTTGTCATCATGAGTTGAGCTTTGAGGTAGATGATCATGTTTATCTTAATGTTTCTCCATTGAAAGGAACGCATCGTTTCCAAGTCAAAGGAAAATTGGCACCTCGCTATATCGGACCTTTCCGAATTATGGCAAAACTAGGACCGGTGGCTTATCAAGTAGAATTGCCACCATCACTTGTAGATGTGCATGACGTGTTCCGTATTTCACAATTGAAGAAGTGTATTCGTGTCTCAACCGAGGCCACCGAGTTAGAAACTCTTGACTAACAACCTGACCTTTATTATCGAGACCACCCGATTCACATTCTTGAGGAAAAAGAGCGCAAGACGCGAAATCGCAATATCAAGTTCGTCAAGGTTCAATGGAGCAATCACGCTGGAGATGAAGCAACATGGGAACGTGAAGATCAAGTGTGAGCTAACTATCCAGATCTTTTTCCGTTTACTTAAGGTGTCTTCGAATCAAGAAAAGAAAGTTTAAACAAAGCAATGGGAAGAAAAGATGTAATAGCCATTCCTTGTAACCTTACGAAGATATCTTAGCACTATCTTTGAAGGAAATCAAGACAACAGATGTCTTGTTTTCTTTTAGAACCTTCTATCCAACTTCCGCCCTATCGATCTCAGGGTCGAGATCTTTTGTAAGGGGGGAGGTTTGTCACATCCCCAAATTTAATAAAGAGGTTAACCATGCATCTCATTGACATGCATCATGTTTTGGAACTTTGAATTGCATATTGTACTTGGAAAATCTCTAAAACATAATTGAAACATACACTTTAAATTGAACTCCAATCATAAAACTGAAATAAATGCTACTAAAGTATCTCTGTAAATAATTTATTCAAATACTATATTAATTATCATGAATTAATATAATTTTTCCTAAATTTTTGGGACTGGTTTGAGCCCTAAGAAAATTCGAACACAAATTAAAGGTCAACATTAAGATCTAATTTAAACTATATACTTTATATCATGAACAGTAGTGTTCAATAATTTTTATGGACACTAGACTATCCCAGGAACCCCAAAAATAATTTCTTGATTTTAGGAATTTTATTTCTATTTATTAAGGGCTCACTCAAAGTAGGAAACTAGTTAAATTCAAGTCAAAACCTAAACTCAAACTCGGGCTGAACTGCACCTCGGCTCGAGTCCGACTTGGTGAAACGCTCGGCCCAACCACCTAGTTGCACTTTCACTTGCGCACCGTTGGATCAAGCCTCTACGGTCCCGATCTTCCCATCGTTTGACCAAATCAAAACATTAGCGATCTCGGCCTTTCATTCACCATCTATCGGTCCCGATCAAACCCTTCCATCACACCGAGCCACACCTCCTTGTGCCTCGACCGGCGGGCCCACTTGGCGGGTCGTCTTCCTCCTCGGGCAGCGCCGCGTGGGCTTCCTGCCACGCGGTGTTACGCTGCCGAGCCGTCACTCCACCGCGTCCGTTGGCCTATCCCTCATGCAACTCCTCCGCACACCACGCCTCACTCCGCCTCTCCCCGTCCTTATTACCCCTCATAGCGCCTCATTTTCTCCATCTTTCCTCTCGGGTGCGAGGAAAGAGGAGCTCTCCTGAGCTCATCTCTCCGGTGAAGCCGACCGGGTGATCCCAATCTTCTCTCCGTACATCACATGTGACCATTTTGGCTAACCTAAGCTCTTGTTGTAGCTTGTAGATCCAAGAATCACCAGCGTGTCCTCACGCGCTCTAGGCGCGCCAAGCGACACCCAAATTGGGTATCTTCGGCTCGTGAGTTTCTTGCTCCTTCTTGTGCGTCACACATGTCTATGAGTATAATCAAGTTTCCCCTCACTTTAATTTCACCAATGTTCACAGAGTTCTTAAATTTAGGCCTTATTCTTATTCTCCGCCAACACTTATTCACCAAATTGTCGCCTTGGTGAAGCCATTTTCCAATCTGTTTCGTGTCACCATCTATAAAGTGTGCTTAACCTTTTCCAATCATTCATTACTTTGGTTTTTGTCCGAGAGTTCTCTTCACGTGAGCCCTAGCGCCGTCGTCACCATTACCGGCGTTGCCTCGAACCGAGCTTCTCTGGCCTTTTCTCCCCTCTGGCAAGCATCAGCGACCACCCTAGAAGCTTAAGCATGTTTTTCTTTACTTAAACACTCGACAGAACGCTGCATGCACTTAAGCCGTATGGTCACCTCCGCTCGCCGGCGTTGCGCCGCCGCTGCGGGCCGTCCCAGCTCCGATTAAAGGTACCCCTAGGATCGCACGGTTATTATGCACCCATTTTTGGCCTTGACCAACGCCGTCAAGGATCACCGCACCGGCGAGCCGCCGGCAAAGCTCGCGGACGCGTAGCTCTTTTGTCGGATCCCCAGTAATCACTGTAGCACGTCTTTAGCGCTAAACCGTTTTCGTTTTAGGAAAAGTATTCATTAGTAACGTGTAAGTGTTGCTTTTGTATCGCTTACATGTGGGACCTCAAATAGAAAACGGTTGGGATAAGTAAAGGCTTGCAGGATATGACATGTGGGCCTAGTCCCCGTAAGTGGAAGTGTAGACTTTGAAGTATGTTTTGTTTAACGAAAACGTTCATAGTATACTTAGAACTAGACACGTTTGGCCCACTCGACGTATTTGAAATTAATTTGGAATTTAACAAGTCAATGAGACTATTTAAGCCTGATCCCACCGTCATCCCCGTGGCTAGGTTAGTACTCGGTAGAAAAAGTAATCAGTACTTTATGAAATTCGAAATCTGTTAATTTATATTCGAAAATTGACATTAACTTCTAAAATGCATATCTAAATCATTTTAACTCCAAATTGAGTGAAACCACTACGAAATTTTAATTTTTAATGAACTCAATATTAAAATTGGTTTCAAACATACCTCTATAACAGAGAGCATTAGTTGGTGAAATGAGCTATAAACACCATTATTTGTACAATAGAAAAAGACTAATAACTTCAACAATTCATAAGTAATTATTGGAAACTCCAAAAACAGTGAGACCAATTTTGATATTTTATATTTAAAAGGAACTTAATTCTAAAATGGTCTCCATATTACCTCTATCACAGAAACTATATTTGGGAGGATATAATCTTTAACTCTATTATTTTTACACTATAAATCTTGATAACTTTGAAAATACATAACTAAATCATAAAACTCTAAAAAGGACAAACTCAACTGTTTTGAACTTATAATAATATTGCCTATTTATCTATGTAATCTATGTACTCGCCACTGTTCTACAAAAATTTCACTTCATAATTAAATTACATACATGAAGGCATATTGAAATATGAAATTCAAACCATTATAACTTTCATATACTAAATCAAAATGAAATAATTCTTTCACCAAAAATCATTTAAAATTATGACTTAGCCACTGTAGAAAAATCATGCATTTTTGAGCATTTTGATTTTTGGAGTATTTCTCGATATTTATTCGGTATTGTATTTATATAGATTATGAGCTCATTGATATTAACTCTTACGCTACTGAGGGAGAGCAATTAGCCTACCAGCAAGGCAAGCATCATTTGAACTTTCTTTTGCATCATATTTGATCCCAGTTTTGTGAGGATAGATGCAATGATATTTGCTTGCATGCTATTTTGATATTGTCGCTATTTTTGTGATGAATAGTTAGACACATCCTATTATCTTGTCATTGTGGCTATCCATGAATTACCCCATTACTGAAATAATTATGATAGGATGTTTGAAATACTGTTGTTCGAGTTGCTTAGCCATGCAAGTCTAGAACTGGTAGCTCGATTGTCGGGAATAGCCCGACAATTATGGGATAAACATAACTCTCATTGTATACTTTGTTTCAGATCCTTGTATCTGTTTTATGAGATAATTTTTGTCATTTTAAATGAGCTTTTGGTCTGGACAAGTGTTGGTTAGTGATGGTGCTTTGTGCACGAGCATTGGGTAAGTGGAAGGACTTGTCTGGACAATTGAGGACCGAACTTTGGTAACGTCGTTAATTCAAGTACACTCGTGCTGCCACACGCGGGTTGGGAGCCGTATGGTTAAGTAGGGGGAAGATTTTATTGTGTTGAGTCCCACGGTGTTGAAATTGTAAGGGCATGGGACCGTGAAATCCTATGTTCCTTTTGGGCCGATATGGCATAGAGGCCGTAACGTCTTATGTTCCTAGGAGCCCTGGGTTGAGGGACTTAGCCCAATGGAATCTTCTTGCTAAAAACGACCATATCTTGATTTACCCGGCCGGCATACCATAGGAAGTATGCTATATTCGGAGACATATGGAGGCTAACGGGCTAATCAAGTCGTGTGGGTAAAGTTGTACACCCTACGCAGGTATCAATCTATTCGAATAGCCGTGTCCACGGTTATGGACAACCGCTTGAGTTCGGAGTTACTATTGTTAGACTTTTAATTAAAATTGTGGTTGAACTTGGTATTCGTCATGAACGGGATGTTCATGTGTTTAGTACATCAAAGTGGGCTGCCACTTTGGTCTTTGCATGATTCAATTGTTTATTCTTGAAATGCTTTACGATATGTTTTACTTCTACTTCAAATCTGATTTTAAAATGGGCACATGAAAACTAGTATGTGTAGGATGTTAATTGTTGCGTCTCTTTCGCAAAACTAAACCAATATGAGCCATCCTTTGAATGACCCTTATGCATAACTATTTTTATTTGTGTAAGACTTGCAGTACACTTGTACTCGATGGATGTTTGTGGCCTTTTCGGTGAGGAAGATTATGAGTCCGACGATCTTGTTAGTGTTGACTTGGGTGACACTAACGAGTAGTGTGCTATCATTTAACTCCCGATCGGTTGCCGATGGGTGATGGGCATACCACTCACTGGTCTTTTGCTTAATTTATTTGCTTCGCTGCTACTTGATACTTTACTTTGAATTTGGCGGTCGGCCGTATGTAATAAGTCAGAGACTTTGACTATTATGCGGTATGTCTTTTGATCTCTTGTTGTATGCGTTGTATGGATGTAATCAACGTTGGATGAGGGTATGAGTATATTGGTCGTTGATCTTGGGAGCCAATATAAGTCATACTCGTTGTTGATGAATCCCCATTTAACTCACTAAGTGTCGTGCTTGAATCGAAGAGAATCGACAATCATGTAGCGCCGCAAAGGAGCAGCGCATGATCATGGAGGCTCTAGTATTCGACTAAGCCTCTCACTTGGATAGAGTTAAATTGGAATTCATTTACCGGAGACCCGTAATTATGTCCCTAAGACCTTGTCTAATCTCGGTCTTATGGAGATAATTACCGGGGTCCCCACAAGTCTTTCCCACTGTGCTGCTGCAGGTGTTCAAGGCAGGAAAACCATTCAGCTTCTGGGACTTATTCAGAACCAAGAAGTGCTTATTTTGGTGGATTCAGGAAGCTCTAGTAATTTCATAAGTGACAAGTTGATTCTCAAGTTGGGTTGTCCTATCACTCCCTGTGCGGCTGCTAAGGTAACCATAGCCGATGGAGGAAGTATTCTCTGTAATTCCATGATCAAAGGCGTAGAATGGTGGGTTGTCAGGACCCAAAATTACAATTCTGGAACCCTCTGTGTATAATGCACTAGTCCAGGATCACGCTAGTGCACACAGTGTCAACATAGGTGAATATCAATCCACACAAGCGATAAATAAAGTAAACGATTAGTTTGAATAACAAATAAGGGTTTTGACCTTATGGTCGAGTTTACACTTATTGAGCCACGCAGGGCTAACAGAGAATAAAATAGCAGCGGAACAGAGATAACTTCAGCGTAGATCCCATCAATTCACCATAGGCAACCGACTGGGATCCATACCTTAACGATCAGCAACCTTCGGCGAACTCCTCCTCGAAAGCAGGCGTAGACTCCTCCTCTTCTGTAGGTTTGGATGCAAGTTTTACAACAAGCGTGAGTACACAACCGTACTCGCAAATCATACCACAGAATGCAATTTATAGATGCAGGCTTATTCCAAAAGAAAAGGCTTCTGTGGTTCTTTTGCACAAAAGCAATATTTGCAATTGAATACAAATAATAGATTGAAAGCATAACTGAAAACAAATAGACAATATTAATTTAACAGTTATTTTCACAAAGACACAAAGCTAAACAGATTATTTCACATAGCCACATGACTTAGATCACATAGCTCCCATCCCAGCATTTTATGAAAACTACCCCTCGTGTGAAATCCCCGAGCATGTCCGTGACCGCGGACGCGGCTATTCGAATAGATTGATTTAACACTCTGCAGAGGTTGTACACTTTACCCACATGATACAACTAGTGTTGCAAGCACTAATCATAACAAAACGGTTCAGAAACTTCATATTAACATTGACACTCCCGACGTGCTTACAAACCGCTATGCCAACCCAAACGAAGCGCTTTGGCATAACACACATCGTTGGACAGGGACACGGCGAACCGCCCCGTGATGCAACTACCTTATAGTACATACCTCCACCCATAGTCTAACCTACAGACTGAGTAATCAATGCCAAGAATCCATAACCTACTAAGTTAGGCCCGTCCCATCAGGCATGTGGTCGCTGATGAGCTCGATTCAATGGCGTACAAAGTTAAGTCCTTAATTGACCAAGGCAAGACTGCCATCTTCTAACTATATCACAAAGATTATCATTCCCATTCACAAAGTCCACTATATCACTTAGTATCCACCACTTGCCTCAGTCTAAAACCTTTCCCACCTAGTTGGCTTTAGTGCAACACATGCTATCACGAAGTAATAACACATAGCACACAGTTTTACACAAAGTTCCATAGTCACTTAGTCACATTTAATATTTGCAACTCAAATGAGACGTGAGACTCGTAGCATGGCTAAGCAATTGTACTCGCATCTAACCAACCCACGTTGGTGCTACAATATTACCAACTAATAAACCAATCTAGGGTGACAAGGTAATATGACATACAAGCCAAGGTAGTATTAACAATTTGGATGATAACTATGCCCAAAAGCATTTAAATACATAATTAAAGTAACATACAATACTTTTAAACAAAGTAATTTGAAAACTGGGTTCAAGATGATCAAAGGTATGACTTGCCTTGGAAAAGGTCTAAGTACTGGTCTTGATCTTGAGGTGCTTCTTCTTCTCCAAAATTTCCTGACGAATCGACGTCTACTCACAAACGAGACAAATAAACAAAACAAATAAATAACAGAGGCAAAACAAACTCCAAAAAATAAATAAAAAATCTCAGATAAATAGAGCTCAAATTTAGATAAATTTTGGAATTTGAATGGGCTCAATCGGAGTTCGGATGCAAAAGTTATGGACTATGAAAGTTTAAATCTAAAAGAAAAAACCCTAAATTGGATTTTACCAGAATTTCCGAATTATTTCTTAACAGAAAAATCGGATTATTGCGTAAGCACGACATCAGCACAGGGATTTCAGAAAAAAAAAAAGAATTAAAAATAAATTACTAACATGTGGGACCCACATGTCAGTGAGATGGCTCACGGTAGACTAAGTCTACCGAGCCTCAGGTTCTAGAGATTGGTGAACTGCCACGGGGATCTGATCTGGACCAATCCCGGTAGCGACACGTCGTGGCGGTGTGGCCGGGATGCTAACTCGGGCGTACACACGTGAGATGACGAGGATGCCACGCGAGGTGACACGTAGGCTCGAGGGCTGAACTGGACACGACGTGGACGTCCACGTGGATGGCCACGTCAGATTGACGGTGACGGGCTCGGGAACCAACGGCAACGGCGAACGGCGGCGATCCACCGACGGTGAGTGGTACCGACGTGTAGCTGAGGTTATTGCAAACCTCAGGGTGCAACTCCGGGTGCTTGGGATGGACGGTGGCGACTGGTGGCGAGGTTTGAGCGGCGGAGAGCCTCGGTTGTTATCGGATAGGGCCTCCGGTGTGATCTAGGCGACGGCGAAGGCTCCTGGAGGTAGCCCGGAGGACGGCGATGACGGCGGTGTACTCCACAGGGGTAGGGCGACGTCGACGGCGACGCAATTCGAAGAAAACGAACAGCGGCGAAAAACCCTAAAAGCTCGATTCCGGCAGCGCTAGGGCTCTCGGGGTGCTGTGGCTTGAGGGTTTGGGGTGCGAACGCCAATGCGAACCTCGGTGGCCTATTTATAGGGCCGGGGTGGCACGGGATAAGGAATACCTAATTTGAGTCCGTGAAGAACACGAAACCAATTTTGGAAATCCGGGAGATAGGATACGATTCGGGATAAGATTTCAACAGAAACGAGTGCGGAGAGGTTAGAGATAGGATTTGGCATGTTTTCTAGAAGGGGTTTAGATAGAAAAAACGGCGTTGTCGTACGGAGCTCGAGCTCCAATCCATGGCGGACAGCGCGGTCGCGTGCGGAGACGAAGCCGGGCGTAAGGAGGACGACGACCTTACGCGTGGGGCCCACATGTCAGCGAAAGCCCACGCACGTGCACGATCGGGCCAGGAGAGTTAACCGTCCAGATTTGATCGAACGACTCCCAATCAATGGGACGTTTGGGTCCCCAAACAATCGCGCCGCATCTGACCGTTCAATCTTGATCGAACGGCTCACAAACAATGTGCTATTCGGGCCACCCGGAAGGCACAACGCCATCGGACCGCTCAAAGAGAATCGGACGGTCGAGGTTCAACGCGCCCGCGCGAAGAGAGAGAAAGAGAGGCTGACACGCAGGGACCACCTATGAGTGAGAGGCGGGCTCGCGTGCGTGGGTGGGCTAAATAGAGCTACGCCAGAGGAGGATTTGGGCTGGGTTTCGGCCCAAGAGTTTTTCTGAGATTTTAATTAGCTTTTCTATTTTATAAATTACTGAAAATTCAAATAAGCAATAGAAATTAGCAAATGAGCTCAGAAAAATTCTAAAAAAATCTAGAAAATATATCTGAGCACATAGAACCCAAATAAAATAGTTTTGACCATTGTTCAAGTTGGGATTATTCACATTAAATGTGTTTGATTGTAAAGTTCAATATTAAGCTTTTGAATTAAACTCAAATAAAATCAAATGGTGACTTTTCTCCGTACTAACTATTAAAAGATTTTTAAACTCAGAAAATTGGGATGTTACATGGGTCCAAGGGCATACCTTCTTAACAGATATGAAAGTGCTCAAATTGGGATATTATGACATTATACTGGGAATGGATTGGCTTGATGAGTGCAGTCCTATGTGGGTTCATTGGAGAAGAAAAGAATTCAGATTCACACACAAAGGCAATCGCATTACCTTACATGGGATCAAGGATTCAGTTAATACTTGTGCCATGATCTCAGGAACTCAGTTTTCTGGATTGGTAAAAAACGGTGCTTTGGCTCAAGTGATACAACTATATCCACTCAACAAAACCGCGCATAATGAAGCTTTACCAACAGAAGTGCAGAAATTGATCCAAGATCATGACAAATTGTTTCAACATCCAACTGAGCTTCCACCTCATCGACCATTTGATCATCAGATTGCTTTAATTCCAGGTGCACCACCAGTTAACATTCGGCCTTACCGTTACTCCCCTCAACAGAAAGATGAAATAGAAAAACAAATTTGTGAAATGTTAAAATCTGGGCTCATTCAACATAGCACTAACCTTTTTGCCTCTCTAGTATTGTTGGTAAAGAAAAAGGATGGTTCATGGCGATTTTGTGTAGACTACCGACAATTAAACACAATAACTGTCAAGAACAAATATCCAATGCCCATTGTGGAGGAGCTGATTGATGAGCTGGCGGGAGCAAATTGGTTTACTAAATTGGATTTGAGGTCGGGTTATCACCAAATCAGATTGGTTGAAAAAGATGAAGCCAAGACTGCCTTCAAGACTCATAATGGTCATTTTGAATTCCGAGTGATGCCTTTCGGCCTTACTAATGCACCGGCCATATTCCAATCAACAATGAACCTTATTTTCGCTCCCTTACTCAAAAAATGTGTACTTGTCTTTGTAGATGATATTCTCATCTATTGTAACTCCCTGGATGACCATCTGTGTCATTTACAACAAGTGTTTGAGATGTTGGAATAACATAAGCTCTTTGTCAAGGTAAGTAAGCGTTCTTTTGCTCAAGGCAAACTGGAATACCTAGGACACATAATTAGTGGGCATGGTGTATCTACTGATGAACACAAGATTCGAGCAGTTAAGGACTGGCCAACTCCTACAAATGCAAAATAGGTGAGAGGGTTTCTGGGGCTGGTTGGATATTACAGGAAGTTCATTAAGAATTATGGCATAATTAGTAGACCTCTCACAGATCTGCTGAAATAGAACACCATATATCATTGGCATACCATAGAACAAGACTCATTTGATGCTATCAAGCAAGCATTGATCCATGCACTGGTTTTAGACCTCCCAGATTTTTCTAAGCAATTTGTTATTGAGACAGATGCTTGTGACAAAGGTATTGGTGATGTGTTAATGCAACAAGAACACCCTATTGCATTTCTCAGTAAAGCCTTTGGACCAAAGAATCAGATGTTGTCCACATATGAAAAGAAATGCTTAGCAATACTGATGGCAATTGACAAATGGAGGTCTTATTTACAACATCAAGAGTTCATAATACGCACTGATCAGAAAAGCCTTATTCATTTGGGTGATCAGAAGTTAACAACTCGTGTTCAACATAAAGCATTCTTGAAACTCATGGGCCTTCAATACATGATCCTTTACAAGAAAGGAGTGGCTAACAGGGCTGCTGATGCATTATCTCGCCGGCCATTGGAGCTTCAAGAGCTATCCTCCTTGTCATTTAGCAAACCTAGGTGGCTGGAGATCATCACTGAAGGTTATGTGCAACATGAAAAATCTAAACAACTGCTCACTGAGCTGGCTCTCACTGGCCACGACGAACAAGGTTATACTCTCAAGGATGGAGTCATTTGTTTTCAAGGACGCATTTGGGTAGGAGATCATATAGAAGCTCAAAAGGCAATCTTATTGGTGTTACATTCTAGCAGCATTGGTGGTCATTCGGGAGTATTTGCCACATATCATAAGATCAAGGCCCTGTTCTCTTGGCCAAATTTGAAGAAGACAGTGCAAGATTATGTGAAGCATTGTGTTGTTTGTCAACAAGCAAAGAATGAACACACTAAACTACCAGGTGTATTGCAGCCTCTTCCTATTCCAGAGCAAGCTTGGAGCACAGTAAGCATGGACTTTATTGAAGGTTTGCCAAAATCCCATTCTTATGATACCATTTTGGTAGTAGTGGACAAATTCTCAAAATATGGACATTTCCTTCCATTGAAACACCCTTTCACTGCTCTCACAGTAGCACAAACATTTGTAGACAACATATATAAACTACATGGCCTTCCTCAAGTTATTATCTCTGATAGGGATAGAATATTTACAAGTCCCTTGTGGAAAGAGTTGTTTAGGTTCACTGATACCACACTAAACAAGAGTTCCTCCTACCACCCCCAAACTGATGGCCAAACGGAGAGACTTAATCAATGTTTAGAAACCTATTTGCGTTGTACTGTGCATGCCAACCCAAAGAAGTGGTCCGAGTGGTTACCTCAAGAAGAATTTTGGTATAATACGTCTTATCATTCAGCACTAGGTACCACACCATTTGAGGTTTTATATGGACAAAAACCTAGTCATTTTGGCACTTTCAATACTCAGTAGTGTCAAGTGTCAGATCTTCAACAGTGGCTGCAAGAGCGCAAAACAATGACACAATTGTTGCAACATCAGTTACAGCGAGCTCGGAATAGAATGAAAATGCAAGCAGACAAGCATCGCTCTGAACGTCACTTCCAAGTGGGTGATTGGGTTTATCTCAAGGTGCAACCCTATGTTCAGTCATCTATTGTTGCAGAGACAATCAGAAGTTAAGCTTCAAGTTTTATGGCCCTTATCAAATTCTGAAACAAGTGGGCAAGGTTGCTTATCACCTGCAGTTGCCAGACTCGGCGAAACTTCATCCAGTGGTGCATGTTTCTCAACTGAAAACAGCATTGCGTCCTAAAAATCATGTAAGCCCTGACAGTACTCTTCATTCCTTAGAAATTGCTCATTCTGCCCCATGCAGTTTTCTGGATACTCGTTTGGTGAAACGAGGCGGTCGAGTGGTGCCACAAATTCTTGTGCACTGGTCAGGTATGCCGGATGAATTCCTTACATGGGAAGACCGATGCCTACTCCAAAAGAGGTATCCTGCTACACCAGCTTGGGGACAAGCTGGTTTTTCAGAAGGGGGACATGTCATGACTGGTGATACAGAAGAGGGAATGACAATACAAGATGGAGGAGATTTGGTCTAATCACAATGGGCCGTTTGGGCCGTGGTCGAATGGCAGCCCATCTATAGCTGCAGAGTAGTATATTGAGACTATATAGGTAATGTAATTGGAGAGGAGAGACATCAATTTTGATACGTAAGTATACCTAAACTCCTCATCTGCTCTTCTATTCTTCTTCTTCTTCTGTAACTCCCAATTCTCCATTATGTGATACTGAATCCTGTGAATACACTCTTGATTGTCATAGGGCATTGTTGGATTGAGGAGAGGTTTGTGACACGGTGGCGGCGGCGCTCGGGTGATGGCATTGATGAGGCGAGGTGAGCACGGGGTGTGCCTCGGCATGGAGATCATGTAGAGGCGGTCGGTTTGGCTGGGGAAGGTCCGAGGAGGTGCAGCCACGGTGGCCATTGACGACGACGAAGAGCTCGCGGTGGCAACATACTCCGGTGATGATGAAAGCAAAATCGAGGTAGGGGATAGGAAGAGGATTACCGGAAACACGACGTGATGCGGTTGGTTTGGTCGGAGGATCACTAGAGAGAAAGGTCAATGCGAGGATGTCGTCGCTGGACTTCGGGAAGGAGGTGGATGGCGTTGGGCGTTCCGGGCAAACGGAGGGAAGTTAGGCAATAGGGCTTAGGGCAAAATGAAAAGGGAACTCGGGAACACACGGTGCTCACTTTATACTGTGAAGGGGGCGCTTGAGTTGACGGTAAACGCCACGAGAATAAAGCTACAGATTTCAGTTTGCAAGTGAACGGGAAGAAATGGCCAAATTCAATGCAATTGATGGAGGAAACGTAAAATTGATGGCTGCGGGAATGAGGGCATTGACAGCCCGAGGTAATTGGCGTGGTGATGACAGGGTTGCATTGCTTTAGACGGTTTTGAATTTAATGATCCGAGTGAAGAGAACAGGAAAGAAATGTGAAACGCACGCACGTACTGAGGTTGAAGGTGATGACTAAGAGAGAGAGAGAGAGAGAGAGAGGAAGGAAAGGAAAGGAAAAAAGAGACCACTTGACTGGAGATTCTGGATAGCAAACATTTGTGCGTTGGAGAGCAAGGCTCCATGTGCAGCGTCATCTCCGCCCACAAGTCCACGAGCACCTCGCAGCACCGCCGGCTGCTCTGCACCTCTTCTTCCTGCATCTTCCCAAGCTCCACACCCTTGAGAAACCGAGAAGGTGTGGGGACCCCGGTAATTATCTCCTTAAGACCAAGATTAGACAAGGTCTTAGGGACATAATTACGGATCTCCGGTAAATGAATTCCAATTTAACTCTATCCAAGTGAGAGGCTTATCCGAATACTAGAGCCTCAACGATCATGCGCTTGCTCCTTTGCGAGCACTACATGATTGTCGATTCTCTTTTGATTCAAAGCACTATACTTAGTGAATTAAATGAGAATCCATTAACAACAAGTATGACTTATATTGGCTCCCAAGATCAACGACCAATATATTCATACTCTCATCCAACGTTGATTACATCCATACAACGCATACAACAAGAGATAAAAGACATCTTGCATATATAGTTAAGGTCTACGATTTATTACATACGGCCAACCGCCAAATTCAAAATAAAGTATCAAGTAGCAGTGAAGCAAATAAATAAAGCAAAAGACCAGTAGTGGTATGCCCATCACCCATCGGCAACCGACTGGGGGTTAAATGATAGCACACTACTCGTTAGCGTCACCCAAGTCAACACTAACAAGATCGTCAGTCTCATAACCTTCCTCACCTGAAAAAGGCCAGCAAGCATCTGGCTGAGTACAAGTGTACTCGCAAGTCTTACACAAATAAAAATAGTTATGCATAAGGGTCATTCAAAGGATGGCTCATATTGGTTTAGTTTTGCGAAAGAGACGCAATAATTAACATCCTACACATACTAGTTTTTCATGTGCCCATTTAAAATCAGATTTGAAATAGAAGTACAACATGTAGTAAAGCATTTGATAATAAACAATTGAATCATACAAAGACCCAAGTGGCAGCCCACTTTGATATACTAAACACATGAACAACCCGTTCATGACGAATCCCAAGTTTAACCACAATTTTAATTAAAAGTCTAACAATAAGCAGCCACAAATTTCAAGCGGTCGTCCATAACCGTGGACACGGCTATTCGAATAGATTAATACCTGCGGGTGTACTACTTTACCCACACGACTTGATTAGCCCGTAAGCCTCCGGAGGCCTCGAAATAGCACACTTCCTATGGTATGCCGTGGGTAAATCAAGATACAATCATTTTCAAAAGAAAGCCCTATTGAGCTAAGTCCCCCTTGTGAGATGGTTCCTTGCCTAGTACAAGCGTCTGATAGCACTTGCTAGGGGGCTCACAAGTTATATTGGAAATACCGATGCAATCAAAACAAAAGAATTGGTGCTCCCTTGCACACTATAAAGGATTACACCGGCTCCTCAAAGAACATAGGATTTCACGGTCGCTATGCCCCTTACACCACCAAGGACTTAACACAATAAAACCCTCCCCCTACTTAACTATACGGCTCCCAACCCGCGTGTGGCAGCACGAGCGTTGCTTGAACAGTAGGTACCCAAAGTTCGGTCCTCAATTGTCCAGACAAGTCCTTCCACTTACCCAATGCTCGTGCACAAAGCACCATCACTAACCAACACTTGTCCGGACCAAATCTCATTTAAAAATGACAAAGTTTAACTCATAAAACAGCTACAAAGATCTGAAGTAAAAACATAAAGTAAGAGTTGTGTGTATCCCAAAACCGCCGGGTTATTCCCGACGATCGAACTACCGTGTCTAGACTTGCATGGCTAAGCAATTCTATAACCCATAATTCACACATTCTATCTTAAGCATATAGGAGTTGGCATAATTCAAGATTAACCTCAAGCATAGGACATAACTAAACTACACATCACAAAAATATTGACATAATCAAAATAGCATGCAAGCAATTATCATTGCACTATCTTAACCAAAACTGGGATCAAATATGATGCAAAAGAAAGTTCAAATGATGCTTGCCTTTTTAGGGAGTTCACTTGCTCACTCTTGATTACGTACTCGCTTACTTCCAGCAACTCGAAAACTATATAAAGACAATATCGAATAAACTTTGCGAAAAGCCAAAATCAAAGTGCTCAAAAATGCATGAATTTTATACAGTAGCTAGATTATGATTTTAGATGAGTTTTGGTATAAAAATTATTCCATTTGGAGTTCAAATGAACCTTCTATGAAGTTTTGAAGTTAATTCGATTTCTAGTGTAAAAATAATTCTTTTCTGAATTTTTCTAATGCACTTTTTATACTCATTCTAACCTAATCTCTGCCATTACAAATGGGACCTACATATTTTCTTTTCTTTTTCCTTTAATTTCTCAAAGAAAACATCTACCGACAAATCTAATCTTCTCATAATCATACACTTAACCGATTCTTGATGTTGAATCCCATCACATGCATAACACTTGCTGATCATATTCTCATATCTTGCTCTAAATCCCATACTAACCTTCATTAAGGCACAATCAAAGTAGTCAATCCAACAAATAATTCCCCGGACTCATAGACTTCTATCTACGCAATCCATCTAGTACTTATATGAATTCCACCAAGCGATAAGCATATTACCACGATTAAATCCATAAATCATTTTCAATATATTATTTAAGCTAATCCGAACTATCTAGCTCTACTAGTGTTTCCTCATCAATTCACATTCGCATATACCAAAATTTCCATCGACCGAGGCTTAATTGACTAACTTACCTAATGAGTTTTATAATATATATATATTCACATTCACGTCCGATATTTGATAGCTCACGGATCAATCAACTCTTATCTACATTACCAAAATAGACGTGTACGACATCGCCAATCCAATTACATAGGTGCCTCTATGATCAACCAAATACTCATTTATCTACTAATTCCAATTGAGGCACGACTCCATTGACTCGGCACATATAACTTATCTACTAATCACATAGTAATCGAATATGTATCCACAATCGTAATCCATTCTACCATCTCCTACATTCTAGCATATATGATTCACATAACTTATCAGTCAATGCATCCGATCAAACAATCCAATAATGTACTTAATCCGACATCCACCGAGCAACAATTCATACACATATATAATAGATATATCTTTAAACCTCAACACATACATCATCCATCAAGCAAATAGATTATAAAAATCCTTATGTGTCCTATCTCTTAAAACTACTGATTCAAAAGTGAGAAGAAACCTCCAATTAATTTATCCTCCAAAGATCACCACTAGCGCCCAAGCAAGCTCACATCAATATCGTCTGACCAAATAATCGACTCCTACATTTAATCTAGCATCTATCGATCAAGAAGATACATACATTTCGCCACAATAACTAATTATTCACATCTACCAATAAATCAATACATAATCGTGTCTCACGCACAAATACGACCTAACCGGAGAATCATACCGGTCTTAAGCTACCAAAACAATTTTACACCTAAACATGCATAATTAGATGCCATGCTCATAACTAAAATGCCACATGCACGACTAACATGATATCGTCATAACAAAAATATTACTAAAGATTTTACCACAATGCTAGGCGTGTGAATCGTCACCGGGCGTCGTGTTCTCGACTACCCATCCGTGTCCGCCGTAGTCGTCGCCGAGCTCGTCATGCGTCCACATTCGCCGTAGTCGCTGCCGAGCTCGTCCACGCCGCGTCCACCTTCACCGCATGCACCGCACCCTTGACGCCGCATCCCCGAGCCACTACCGACCCACACCGCGCCGTCGGGGCTGCTGTGCCGCATGCATGGTACATGCATGCGCCGCCTTGCTCGAATGCGAGCCAAGCCACCACGCCCTCGGCTTTGACCGCGTCACATGCGTGCATGCCCGCCAAATGCATGCGCTCATGCGCCGCCATATATGCACGGCCCGACAACCTCTCCGTCTCGCTACCATCTCAAGCGATGTGCCAATGCCGGCCGTGCACCACGCGCCTCGCCGTCGGTCGTGCCGTCGCGTGCCGCTCGACCGTCCTCTGTCGCCTGGTCGCCGCACCAAGCCGCCGGCCAGCGCCACGCTGGGCTGCGGCCTGCTGCCATGCACCAGCAGCCGCGCCCCGGCTTGCCTTGTCGCTGCCGCGCCGCTCGCCTGCTGCCCCACCGACCGGGACGCCGCTGCATGCATGCACAACCGCATGGAGCCGCTCCGCGCCGGCCAGAAGAGGAGCTAATGGATTTGGACAGCACCGCCCGAGCCTTCGCCGAGCCGCTGGACAGCGCCGCTGCAGCGCCCGCAGCTCCACGTCGCTGCTACCTGCATGCCTGCTGCCTTGCCGCTGCATGCAGTATACATACACGCGCATGCATAGGAGAGAAGGCATGCATGCATGCTACACTGCATGCTTTGGAGCTGCCGACTGGTTTGCTCCTGTGCAGCACCGTGTTCTTCCCCTGCCTCTTTTCCAAAATGCTCAAACGCTCGTGCATGCGAGAAATACTTGGATGAACGGAAAGCTAAAGTGGTGAGAAATGCAATGGTGTGACATGCATGAGCTAATTCTCGGTTTTTAGGTGGGATTAGGAGGAGAGAATGTGATGAAATGAGTTCATGCTAGAGAAGAAGAGATAAGCTGCTTTGGGGAAGAAGATGCAGTGGCTGTGTGTTGTTCTCCGTGCCGAGACAAGAAAAATTGGGCAGTGGGTGGATGGTGTTGCAAAAGAAAGAGAAAAGGCAGAGGGAGAAAGTGAGTCTGGTTGGGCATCAAAGAAATGAGTGACTGTGCTAGCTTCAATAGAAAACATGGCAGGATAAAGTGGTGATTAAAGAAATGGTAAGATGGCTGTGTAGTGGGGATGGCAGTGAGAAGAGAAAAGGGTGGTGGGGTTGGAATAAAGAACACATGAGGAAATGGCTGTATGTGCTGTTCGGCTAGGCAAGAAAAGTTTCGGATGAACAGTATTCGATTTTGGGGGAAAACAATTGGCAGCGAGGAGTGTGATAATTTTTAGACATAGTTGCCTAACTCCAAAAATCACGAAATTTTTATGGAAGGTTCCTGACATAATGTTGATGCTTAGGTAAAATTTTCAGGAATTTATCCAGAATGTGATTTTCTCCAAAATTCTCTAAAGTTGCTGTTTTTTTGTTGGCTGTGTGACAACTAAAAACTCAGGAAGTAGATTAGAATAGATGTTGCCAAATAACATATTAAGGATTTGACCACACTCCAATAATTAGCATGGGAGTAGGATGATTCGGTTAGGGACTTAAAAGAATGGCATTGTGTGGTTGTGCTTGGTTGTGGAGGAAATAAAGAAATGGCTGTGTAAAAATTTGAATGGCAATGAGTTGCTTTTCTTGAGAAGTGAAGTGGCAGTGGATAGAAAGAAATATGGGGCTTTGCACTTGTGCTAGGCTTGGGAAAATGGCAGTACCGAAAGGGGCAAAGAAAGTGACAGTGACCCAAGGGGCTTTGGTTGTTGGGAGAAAAGAAATGAGAGAGAGAAGAGGCTGGGTGTAGGAAAAAGCAAATGGCAGTGCAAAGGTGCTTTGGAGATGAGTAAAGAAATGGGCAGTGGAGCTTTGCATGTTGGATAGTGTGTGAGGTGAATAAAAACAAGAAGATGGCAGTATTGGTGGGGATGTTCCGCTGGTCAAGAAATGGCAGGGGATGGGGTGAGTTCGGTTGGGGAGTGGAAATGGTTTTCCAGATTTTGTAAAACGGCTGAAGGAGTTTAGTGAATTTTTAAGCATAGCTGCCAAACTCCAAAATTCACGAAAATTTTAGGGGACACAGAGGACTCAGTGACTATTATGGTGTAAAATTTCTAGGATTTTTAATGTAATATATTTTTCTCTATAATTATTTGAAGTTTCAGTTTTTTTGTTGGTTGTGTTACGTTGGGGAGGAGATAAATAGCAGTACATTTCTTCCTCCGTCTTGCATGCCATGCAAAAGAGCTCGCACTCGAAAACCGATTGGAGAAACAGAACGCCCTCGAGACGACGATCGCAACGCTATAACATGCGTCACATGATTTTTGGTTTTCGGTTGTGTTTGCGAGGAGGGAAGTTAGGGAAAAGAAATGGATACACAGACGTCTCGCCTGCGGTCAGTCGGACTGAAAAAGAGCGGCGGTCTAATGTATGCACCACGGTATGATTTTTGAAATGCATGTGAAAGCAAGAGACCAAAATAATTTTTCTTTCATTTGTAGTCTCTCGACCAATTCAATTTAATATTGTTTGCTATTATTATTATTATTATTATCTTTATACAACTTTTAGACAACTCGATTCGATTTTTAAAGGCAACATTTGAATTAAACATGGAAATTTTTTTAAAATATTGCCAAATTTTTATTAGATCGCCTACTTAAATATTAATATCCTGATCCTGAAAATCGGGATGTTACAAACCTCCCCCCTTAGAAAGAATCTCGTCCCCGAGATTCGGACGGAAAAGGATAGGGACAGAAAAACTTAGTCGCTTCGTTAAAATCCAATCTTCTTTCCAAAGACTAAACGACTCGATTTTTAACCATTACCACTACTATCCCAGCATTTTCGGTTTGGCAACCTCTAATGGTTTCTCATCTAATTAAAATCCACTGGGTCATACTCTAGTCCATAGCAAGCATACTCCAACCTGTCATTCCACAATTTATACGTTAACCACCAAAACCGCTTGCTTCGATGTATTCTTCCAAACCACCATAAATTCCTAGGTTTGCTTTGATTTCCAATAAGGGCACCGACTTACTTCTAAATTTTCACAATCCATAAGTGGGCTCAAACAACTTTTAATCCACTCCCACAATATAAATCATGGTTTAACTCCAATATCGACCACATTCTCTCGAGCATTACTAATCGTAAGTGAAACCATCACATTGCTCACATATCCCATTACACTGGCTTGTAATTCCTTTCATAGGACACCTCCAATATAACTCTCAATTCATGAACACTCAAGAACCATATTTCAATGCCTATAACTACCAATAAATTATTTGTTGGTTTCTTACAATTTTCCTTATAACAATTTAAAATCCAAAAAGAGGGTATGTCTATATAAGATCAAATTGCATCTTCAATCAATATTTCTATATTTCTACTTCTCAATTCTTTTGTTAGCATGGTCAATCCTCTTGCAATAATCAATCCATCAAATACACCTATTTATCCTTTAAGGTCTAGTCCACTCATCCCTACTCTGGAATCAAATTAACCTCCAAAATCAACATAATTATCCTAGGTTATAGATATGCCTCCTTTATCCACAGTCAACTCCGGCCTAAGAAAACCAAATCATTAAAAAGACCATCCACCTAAGGTGAATTTGTAACCCAACCATAATCTAAATAGTCTGACTCACCAAAATTTTGTTTAGATCAAGTTATCCACAATAATGATCTTAGTTCAAATCAACAATATTAACTCGATGTCCTCCATAGCCTACTTATCCTCAAGCAATATCTAAATCCAATGGTTACATTTAATCATCCATAATTAATCTAGATATATCATCCTTGGGACACTATTTCCAAAGGGAAAATCTCCTATTCAATCCTCATTGACATCCACTATATGACAATTCAATTAACTAATCATTTCTCATCTCTAAAGGTATTACGATCCTATTATATACTCAAATATAACTTTAAAAATCCCAAATGATCATCATAAGCAAAATTTGTAATCTCATTGCAGTTTCAAATTCTAACTTTATCACGCTAGACCTGAATCTGACTCACAATCTTATTGATATATCGTCTAAGACATATCTAAAATCTAAATCCACAATTGAGCCACCAAAATTAGTTATTCAATTCTAATCATATATTCCACGAGTTCTACCTGCATATTCCTCCGATATAAACCCAACATCACCCGTTGGCAAGCTTATACCTCAATACAATAGTTTCATTTATACTCATATCGTAACCTCCGATGGTAACGCCTACCATAATCCACAATTGATCTCACAAAGGCTAATATATCACAATTCGAAAATCTAATTAACACTTCTAAGATCATATTCAGGGATCATGAGTAATAATTCAATTTCTCAATTATCATATATCACTCTGACACTGCACAACCACCAATATCATCAAAACATAAAAGATCTAATTAAAGATAAAATCGCAGTTATTCGATCATATCCTTCTCTTCACCGACTCCGCTATCAACTCTTAATCAACATGCGACTTCTATTAAAGAGATCAGGGGGGAAAACATAAGGTAGGGGAAACAACAGGGGTAAGGTCCTTAATTCAATTTAGAGATTTGAAGCTCCATAACGCAAGAACCAACTTGAAACAAACGAAAAAGAAAGCAGTAGGGACAGCACAAGATACAAATGAAACACGGCTAGTTTCCCGATATAGTTGCGATACAACCCACCCGTGGGCGATGCACAACTACTTGGAACAAAAGAGAGCAAATGATCACTACAAAATTCAGCGTCTACAAGCTAAGTAATATTATCATTAGGGTGCATATAATCTAAGAGTAAACCCTAATTTTATTCCTAAAATCGTAGCAAGGCATCGTCTTCTCGTCCTTTCGCCGATGCTTTGGACACGAGAGAAACCTACGAACTTACGAGCCTGACGTCTTGGTCCAAGATTGAGTAGTTGCCCTCCCACTTTGGGAAGACGGTACACTGATGGTGCAGACGCATATGGAGAGATCTCGTTCTCCCATAAAGCACATGTCGGTCCACAAGCCCCATGTTGCGTATGGGTTGTAGATGCTCTTGAGCCACGGTGAGATGATGCCACGTCTCCCATAACTCATGCGTAGAGCAATTATAGATTTGATCCTTAATGTGTATCAATCTTGCCAGCTGTCGTACTTGAGTGTCTTTCCCAGACCGGATCCTGACAACAGTGTTCACTTCTGCGCCACGTGCTTGCATAGGAAGGTGGTGGTATGGAGGCTGAGCTAACTTCGTCAAGTCATGACGAAGATGGCTCAGTGCCACACGAGCCACTTCCTGTACTGCCGTGGCCTCAGAGGTGCCACGCGCCTGGAATCCGTATGGGATACTCCCTGTCACGCATCTGGCAACGATATTGATCACTTCCAAATACTCCTCCATCCCTCGTCCTTAATCCCGATGGTAGATGGAGTATTGGTGTTGATAAATGAAGTTTGCTCTTCACAATATATCTCTAGAAGCGCCGGATATCCATCCACATCTTCAGTTTGGGTCTCCCGAACAAGGTAAAAAGGGTTCATCTAAAGGACTAGAAGGGCAAGGTAAGTTAGTTTTACAAACCCAAAACCAGAATAAGGTAAGGAATGATACTAAGAAGGATGAGGAATAAAAGGTATCCTTAACTTAAACTTTCTGAAATTAATTTAGAAATTTTGAAAATAACTTGACCAAGGACTTGCTAAACTTAACGCCCATGCTATCTCTAACCTACAGTCAGTATGGCTCTGATACCAACGCTGTGGGGACCCCGGTAATTATCTCCTTAAGACCAAGATTAGACAAGGTCTTAGGGACATAATTACGGATCTCCGGTAAATGAATTCCAATTTAACTCTATCCAAGTGAGAGGCTTATCCGAATACTAGAGCCTCAACGATCATGCGCGCTGCTCCTTTGCGAGCACTACATGATTGTCGATTCTCTTTTGATTCAAAGCACTATACTTAGTGAATTAAATGAGAATCCATTAACAACAAGTATGACTTATATTGGCTCCCAAGATCAACGACCAATATATTCATACTCTCATCCAACGTTGATTACATCCATACAACGCATACAACAAGAGATAAAAAGACATACTGCATAATAGTTAAGGTCTGACTTATTACATACGGCCAACCGCCAAATTCAAAATACAGTATCAAGTAGCAGCGGAAGCAAATAAATAAAGCAAAAGACCAGTAGTGGTATGCCCATCACCCATCGGCAACCGACTGGGGGTTAAATGATAGCACACTACTCGTTAGCGTCACCCAAGTCAACACTAACAAGATCGTCAGTCTCATAACCTTCCTCACTGAAAAGGCCAAGAAGCATCCGGTGAGTACAAGTGTACTCATAAGTCTTACACAAATAAAAATAGTTATGCATAAGGGTCATTCAAAGGATGGCTCATATTGGTTTAGTTTTGCGAAAGAGACGCAATAATTAACATCCTACACATACTAGTTTTTCATGTGCCCATTTAAAATCAGATTTGAAATAGAAGTACAACATGTAGTAAAGCATTTCAGTAATAAACAATTGAATCATACAAAGACCCAAGTGGCAGCCCACTTTGATATACTAAACACATGAACAACCCGTTCATGACGAATCCCAAGTTTAACCACAATTTTAATTAAAAGTCTAACAATAAGCGACCACAAATTTCAAGCGGTCGTCCATAACAGTGGACACGGCTATTCGAATAGATTAATACCTGCGGGGGTGTACTACTTTACCCACACGACTTGATTAGCCCGTAAGCCTCCAGAGGCCTCGAAATAGCACACTTCCTATGGTATGCCGGCGGGTAAATCAAGATACTGATCATTTTCAAAGAAGAAAGCCCTATTGAGCTAAGTCCCCTTGTGAGATGGTTCCTTGCCTAGTACAAGCGTCGATAGCACTTGCTAGGGGCTCACAAGTTATATTGGAAATACCGATGCAATCAAAACAAAAGAATTGGTGCTCCTTGCACACTATAAAGGATTACACCGGCTCCTCAAAGAACATAGGATTTCACGGTCGCTATGCCCTTACACCACCAAGGACTTAACACAATAAAACCCTCCCCTACTTAACTATACGGCTCCCAACCCGCGTGTGGCAAAGACGAGCGTTGCTTGAACGAAGAGGTACCCAAAGTTCGGTCCTCAATTGTCGGACAAGTCCTTCCACTTACCCAATGCTCGTGCACAAAGCACCATCACTAACCAACACTTGTCCGGACCAAATCTCATTTAAAATGACAAAGTTTAACTCATAAAACAGCTACAAAGATCTGAAGTAAAAACATAAAGTAAGAGTTGTGTATCCCAAAACCGCGGGTTATTCCCGACGATCGAACTACCGTGTCTAGACTTGCATGGCTAAGCAATTCTATAACCCATAATTCACACATTCTATCTTAAGCATATAGGAGTTGGCATAATTCAAGATTAACCTCAAGCATAGGACATAACTAAACTACACATCACAAAAATATTGACATAATCAAAATAGCATGCAAGCAATTATCATTGCACTATCTTAACCAAAATCGGGATCAAATATGATGCAAAAGAAAGTTCAAATGATGCTTGCCTTTTAGGAGTTCACTTGCTCACTCTTGATTACGTGCTAAACTTACTTCCAAAGAACTCAAAACTATATAAAGACAATATCGAATAAACTTTGCGAAAAGCCAAAATCAAAGTGCTCAAAAATGCATGAATTTTATACAGAGCTAGATTATGATTTTAGATGAGTTTTGGTATAAAAATTATTCCATTTGGAGTTCAAATGAACCTTCTATGAAGTTTTGAAGTTAATTCGATTTCTAGTGTAAAAATAATTCTTTTACGAATTTTTCTAATGCACTTTTATACTCATTCTAACCTAATCTCTGCCATTACAAATGGGACCTACATATTTTCTTTTCTTTTCCTTTAATTTCTCAAAGAAAACATCTACCGACAAATCTAATCTTCTCATAATCATACACTTAACCGATTCTTCGGTGTTGAATCCCATCACATGCATAACACTTGCTGATCATATTCTCATATCTTGCTCTAAATCCCATACTAACCTTCATTAAGGCACAATCAAAGTAGTCAATCCAACAAATAATTCCCCGGACTCATAGACTTCTATCTACGCAATCCATCTAGTACTTATATGAATTCCACCAAGCGATAAGCATATTACCACGATTAAATCCATAAATCATTTTCAATATATTATTTAAGCTAATCCGAACTATCTAGCTCTACTAGTGTTTCCTCATCAATTCACATTCGCATATACCAAAATTTCCATCGACCGAGGCTTAATTGACTAACTTACCCTAATGAGTTTTATAATATATATATATTCACATTCACGTCCGATATTTGATAGCTCACGGATCAATCAACTCTTATCTACATTACCAAAATAGACGTGTACGACATCTGCCAATCCAATTACATAGGTGCCTCTATGATCAACCAAATACTCATTTATCTACTAATTCCAATTGAGGGCACGACTCCATTGACTCGGCACATATAACTTATCTACTAATCACATAGTAATCAGAATATGTATCCACAATCAGGTAATCCATTCTACCATCTCCTACATTCTAGCATATATGATTCACATAACTTATCAGTCAATGCATCCGATCAAACAATCCAATAATGTACTTAATCCGACATCCACCGAGCAACAATTCATACACATATATAATAGATATATCTTTAAACCTCAACACATACATCATCCATCAAGCAAATAGATTATAAAAATCCTTATGTGTCCTATCTCTTAAAACTACTGATTCAAAAGTGAGAAGAAACCTCCAATTAATTTATCCTCCAAAGATCACCACTAGCGCCCAAGCAAGCTCACATCAATATCGTCTGACCAAATAATCGACTCCTACATTTAATCTAGCATCTATCGATCAAGAAGATACATACATTTCGCCACAATAACTAATTATTCACATCTACCAATAAATCAATACATAATCGTGTCTACGCACAAATACGACCTAACCGGAGAATCATACCGGTCTTAAGCTACCAAAACAATTTTACACCTAAACATGCATAATTAGATGCCATGCTCATAACTAAAATGCCACATGCACGACTAACATGATATCGTCATAACAAAAATATTACTAAAGATTTTACCACAATGCTAGGCGTGTGAATCGTCACCGGGCGTCGTGTTCTCGACTACCCATCCGTGTCCGCCGTAGTCGTCGCCGAGCTCGTCATGCGTCCACGTTCGCCGTAGTCGTTGCCGAGCTCGTCCACGCCCGCGTCCACCTTCACCGCATGCACCGCACCCTTGACGTCGCATCCACGAGCCACTACCGACCCACACCGCGCCGTCGGGGGCTGCTGTGCCGCATGCATGGTACATGCATGCGCCGGCCTTGCTCCGAATGCCAGAGCCAAGCCACCACGCCCTCGGCTTTGACCGCGTCACATGCGTGCATGCCCGCCAAATGCATGCGCTCATGCGCCGCCATATATGCACGGCCCGGCAACCTCTCCGTCTCGCTACCATCTCAAGCGATGTGCCAATGCCGGCCGTGCACCACGCGGCCTCGCCTTCGGTCGTGCCGTCGCGTGCCGCTCGACCGTCCCTCTGTCGCCTGGTCGCCGCACCAAGCCGCCGGCCAGCGCCACGCTGGGCTGCGGCCTGCTGCCATGCACCAGCAGCCGCGCCCCCGGCTTGCCTTGTCGCTGCCGCGCCGCTCGCCTGCTGCCCCCACCGACCGGGACGCCGCTGCATGCATGCACAACCGCATGGAGCCGCTCCGCGCCGGCCAGAAGAGGAGCTAATGGATTTGGACAGCACCGCCCGAGCCTTCGCCGAGCCGCTGGACAGCGCCGCTGCAGCGCCCGCAGCTCCACGTCGCTGCTACCTGCATGCCTGCTGCCTTGCCGCTGCATGCAGTATACATACACGCGCATGCATAGGAGAGAAGGCATGCATGCATGCTACACTGCATGCTTTGGAGCTGCCGACTGGTTTGCTCCTGTGCAGCACCGTGTTCTTCCCCTGCCTCTTTTCCAAAATGCTCAAACGCTCGTGCATGCGAGAAATACTTGGATGAACGGAAAGCTAAAGTGGTGAGAAATGCAATGGTGTGACATGCATGAGCTAATTCTCGGTTTTTAGGTGGGATTAGGAGGAGAGAATGTGATGAAATGAGTTCATGCTAGAGAAGAAGAGATAAGCTGCTTTGGGAAGAAGATGCAGTGGCTGTGTGTTGTTCTCCGTGCCGAGACAAGAAAAATTGGGCAGTGGGTGGATGGTGTTGCAAAAGAAAGAGAAAAGGCAGAGGGAGAAAGTGAGTCTGGTTGGGCATCAAAGAAATGAGTGACTGTGCTAGCTTCAATAGAAAACATGGCAGGATAAAGTGGTGATTAAAGAAATGGTAAGATGGCTGTGTAGTGGGGATGGCAGTGAGAAGAGAAAAGGGTGGTGGGGTTGGAATAAAGAACACATGAGGAAATGGCTGTATGTGCTGTTCGGCTAGGCAAGAAAAGTTTCGGATGAACAGTATTCGATTTTGGGGGAAAACAATTGGCAGCGAGGAGTGTGATAATTTTTAGACATAGTTGCCTAACTCCAAAAATCACGAAATTTTTATGGAAGGTTCCTGACATAATGTTGATGCTTAGGTAAAATTTTCAGGAATTTATCCAGAATGTGATTTTCTCCAAAATTCTCTAAAGTTGCTGTTTTTTGTTGGCTGTGTGACAACTAAAAACTCAGGAAGTAGATTAGAATAGATGTTGCCAAATAACATATTAAGGATTTGACCACACTCCAATAATTAGCATGGGAGTAGGATGATTCGGTTAGGGACTTAAAAGAATGGCATTGTGTGGTTGTGCTTGGTTGTGGAGGAAATAAAGAAATGGCTGTGTAAAAATTTGAATGGCAATGAGTTGCTTTTCTTGAGAAGTGAAGTGGCAGTGGATAGAAAGAAATATGGGGCTTTGCACTTGTGCTAGGCTTGGGAAAATGGCAGTACCGAAAGGGGCAAAGAAAGTGACAGTGACCCAAGGGGCTTTGGTTGTTGGGAGAAAAGAAATGAGAGAGAGAAGAGGCTGGGTGTAGGAAAAAGCAAATGGCAGTGCAAAGGTGCTTTGGAGATGAGTAAAGAAATGGGCAGTGGAGCTTTGCATGTTGGATAGTGTGTGAGGTGAATAAAAACAAGAAGATGGCAGTATTGGTGGGGATGTTCCGCTGGTCAAGAAATGGCAGGGGATGGGGTGAGTTCGGTTGGGGAGTGGAAATGGTTTTCCAGATTTTGTAAAACGGCTGAAGGAGTTTAGTGAATTTTTAAGCATAGCTGCCAAACTCCAAAATTCACGAAAATTTTAGGGGACACAGAGGACTCAGTGACTATTATGGTGTAAAATTTCTAGGATTTTTAATGTAATATATTTTTCTCTATAATTATTTGAAGTTTCAGTTTTTTTTGTTGGTTGTGTTACGTTGGGGAGGAGATAAATAGCAGTACATTTCTTCCTCCGTCTTGCATGCCATGCAAAAGAGCTCGCACTCGAAAACCGATTGGAGAAACAGAACGCCCTCGAGACGACGATCGCAACGCTATAACATGCGTCACATGATTTTTGGTTTTCGGTTGTGTTTGCGAGGAGGGAAGTTAGGGAAAAGAAATGGATACACAGACGTCTACGCTGCGGTCATCGGATCAAAAAGAGCGCGGTCTAATGTATGCACCACGGTATGATTTTGAAATGCATGTGAAAGCAAGAGACCAAAATAATTTTTCTTTCATTTGTAGTCTCTCGACCAATTCAATTTAATATTGTTTGCTATTATTATTATTATTATTATCTTTATACAACTTTTAGACAACTCGATTCGATTTTTAAAGGCAACATTTGAATTAAACATGGAAATTTTTTATTGCCAAATATTGCCAAATTTTTATCCCGAGATCGCCAATACTTAAATATTAATATCACGCATTATTTTCTAAAGAAAAACCTATTTACTGCACAATGCTGATGTCAATGAGAGATTTGTGGAATTTAAAGGAATTAAACTAATTCCCTAACATATGGGCCCCATGTGTCATAGACACGGTCTATGTGGACTAAGCCAACGGGCTTGAGGCTTGGGAGGGTGGTGCTGACACGGGTGAGGTGGCCGCCACGTGGGCAGCCACGCCGGTTTTGGCGCTGACCTGGCGCCGAAGTGGGCATGCCATGTAGGTCCGGTGAGCGGTGACATTACGGGCTCGGTCTCACCGGCGTTCTATGCCACGGCGAGCCAAATGGGTGCGCGCAAAATGAAGCTGGTGTGGTGCTGAAGCTAGTGCACTACCTTGCGGCCGAGGGGCGTGACGAGGTGGCCGGCGGCGAGGACTTTAGCGGCGGCGGCATGCGGTTGACGGTGAAGAAGGGCTCCAGAGGTCCACCGGCGAAGTGAGTGGGTGCGCCGGCTTCGCGATGACGAGGTGGTGACGACGGTGTCGACGGAGAGGATGGAGGGGTTCGGTGGCGGCGCAATCGTCGGTTGAAGCTTTCACGGTCGTCGGCGAGGAAACTCAAAACTAGGGCGCTAGGGGCTAGGAGGAGGGTACCGGGTGGTGGCGCTGAGTTGCGGTGAGGGAGGCGCTCCCGACGCCACTATTTATAGGGCGCGGGTGTGGCCGAGGCGGCATGGAGAGCACGAAGGTCCGTGCGGTGTTGTCGGCGATGATCGGGGCATTAAGGGCCCGAGGATGGCAAGTGAGGGCCGTGTCGGAGGCGGAGTGAATCTAAGGTTTAAATGTGCACGGAAATATTGGAGATGCGACCGGATTTGATCGGTTTTGGAAGGTTTCCGAATCACGGCCGCCCGGCGAGAAAGGAAAGTCGCGAGGTAGAAGATGGAAAGGGAGGAGACGACGCAAGTCCGTTCGATTTTGATCGAACGGTGAACAAGGGTGAGAGCGAAGGGGTAAGTACGGTGGATGTGCAGCCGTTGGATTTTAATCCAACGGTCGCGATAGATTGAAACGGGGTGGTGAATAGTAAAGTTACTGATGCAGATGTGTCGGGACCCAAAATTACGATTCTGGAACCCTCTGTGTATAATGCACTAGTCCAGGATCACGTTAGTGCACGCAGTGTCAACATAGGTCAATATCAATCCACACAAGCGATAAATAAAGTAAACGATTAGTTTGAATAACAAATAAGGGTTTTGACCTTATGGTCGAGTTTACACTTATTAAGCCACGCAGAGCTAACAGAGAATAAAATAGCAGCGAAACAGCAATAACTTCAGCGTAGATCCCATCAATTCACCACAGGCAACCGACTGGGATCCAGACCTTAACGATCAGCAACCTTCGGCGAACTCCTCCTCGAAGGCAGGCGTAGACTCCTCCTCTTCTGCAGGTTTGGACGCAAGTTTTACAATAAGCGTGAGTACACAACCGTACTCGCAAATCATACCACAGAATGCAATTTGTAGATGCAGGCTTATTCCAAAGAAAAGGCTTCTGTGGTTCTTTTGCAGAAACGCAACATTTGCAAACGAATACGATAATAGATTGAAAACATAATTCAAAACACGCAAACAATAATAATTTAATAGCTGTTTTCACAAAGACACAAAGCTAAACAGATTATTTCACATAACCATATGACTTAGATTACACAGCTCCCATCCCAAACATTTTATGAAAACTACCCCTCGTGTGAAATCCCTGAGCATGTCCATGACCGCGGACGCGGCTATTCGAATAGATTGTTTAACACTCTGCAGAGGTTGTACACTTTACCCACACGATACAACTAGTGCTGCAAGCACTAATCATAACAAAACAGTTCAGAAACTTCATCTTAACATTGACACTCTCGACGTGTTTACAAACCGCTATGCCAACCCAAACGAAGCGCTTTGGCATAACACACATCGTTGGACAGGGACACGGTGAACCGCCCCGTGATGCGACTACCTTGTAGTACACACCTCCACCCATAGTCTAACCTACAGCCTGAGTAATCAATGCCAAGAATCCATAACCTACTAAGTTAGGCCCGTCCCATCAGACATTTGGTCGTACAGTAAGGCTCAGTTCAATGGCGCACAATGTTAAGTCCTTAATTGACCAAGGCAAGACTTCCATTCTCTAACCATGCCGCAAAGATTATCATTCCCATTCACAAAGTCCACCATATCACACCGTATCCACCACTTGCCTCAGTCTAAATCCTTTACCACCCAGTTGGTTTTAGTGCAACACATGCCATACACGAAGTATTAGCACACAGTACACACGGTTTTACACAAATTTCCATAGTCACTTAGTCAAATTTAAAATTTGCAACTCCAATGAGAGGTGAGACTCGTAGCATGGCTAAGAAATTGTACTCGCATCTAACCAACCCATGTTGGTGCTATAATATTACCAACTAATAACCAATCTAGGGTGACAAGGAATTACGACATACAAAGTCAAGGTGATGATAACAAATTGGATAATAACTATACCCAAAAGCATTTAAATAAATAATTAAAGTAGAATGCAATACTTTGAAACAAAGTAATTTGAAAACTGGGTTCAAGATGATCAAAGGTATGACTTGCCTTGGAAAAGGTCTAGGTACTGGTCTTGATCTTGAGGTGCTCCTTCTTCTCCAAAATTCCCCGACGTATCGACGTCTACTCGCAAACGAGACAAATAAACAAGACAAATAAATAATAGAGGCAAAACCAGCTCCAAAAATTAAATAAAAATATCAGATAAATAGATCTCGAATTTAGATAAATTTAGGAATTTGAATGAGCTCAATCGGAGTTCGGATGCAAAAGTTATGGGCTCTGGAAGTTTAAATCTAAAAGAAACCCTAATTTTGGATTTACCAGAATTTCCGAATTATTTCTTAACAGAAAAATCGGATTATTGCGCAAGCCCTACATCAGCACAGGGATTTCGGAAATAAAAGAATTAAAAAGAAATTACTGACATATGGGACCCACATGTCAGTGAGATGGCTCACGGTAGACTAAGTCTACCGAGCGTCAGGTTCTAGAGAGCGGTGGACTGCCACGTAAATCTGACCTGGACCAATCCCGGCACGACACGTCAGCGGCGGCTGCTAACTCAGGTGTACACAAACAAGCTGACGGGGACACCACGCGAGACGACACGTCGGCATTGGAACTGAGGTGGCGAGCCACGTGGATGGCCACGTCAGCTCGACGGTGACAGGCCCAGGAACCAACGACAATGGCGGCGATCCACCGGCAGTGAGTGGTACCAGCGTGTAACTGAGGTTATTGCGATCCTCGGGGTGCAACTATGGGTGCTTGGGATGGACGGTGGCGACCGGCGGCGAGCTCGGTGCAGCGGAGTGGTTTTGTCGGATGGACGCTCCAGCGAGGTCTAGGCGACGGTGAAGGCTCCTAGAGGTAGCTCGGACGACGGCGAACCCGGTGGTGCAGACCACAAGGGTAGGGGGACGTCGACGACGGCACAAAACAGAGAAAAAGGCCAACGGTGAAAAACCTAAAACTCCGACTGCGGCGGCGCTAGGGCTCAAGTTGCACAATAGGTTGAGGGGTTCTGGTGCGGACGTCGATGCGATCTCAGGGGTGCCTTTTATAGGGTCCAGGGGGCTAGGAAGGCGTGCGGCGGCAGAACCCTAGAAAGAGTCCAAGAGGGTCTCGCAAGAAAACGGAGATTGAAACGGAATCGGGATAAGATTTTTATCCCAAAAGATGCGGAGAAGATAGAGATTGAGTTTGGTAAGGAAATCTAGAAGGTTTTGGTTAGGAAAGTCCTGTTGTCGTACGAGGCTTGGAGGTCTTTAATGGCGGACGGACGGCGGAGCTGCGCGAAAACGAAGCCGACTCGGAGACGAAGACCTGACATGTGGGGCCCACATGTCAGCGGCACGAAGGCGCGTGTGCACACGGGCTCTAACAAGATCTGGCCTTCAAATCCAGATCGGAGGGTCCAAAAGAAAGGAATGTTCGGACCACCCGATAACTCAGCCGCATCTGACCGTTAAATCTTGATCGAACGGCTCACAATCAATGTGACGTTTGGGTCGCCTGGAAGGCATAACGCCATCGGGCCGTCCAAAGAGAATCAGACGGTGGAGGCTTAACGCGCTCGCGCGAGGAGAGAGGAAAGGGCTGACACGCGGGGACCACCTATCAGTGAGAGGCGGGCTCATACATGGCGTGGCAAGAGCAGCAGCCGGGCGAGGAGGTTGGGTGGGTTTCGGCCCAAGAGCTTTTCTGAGATTTTAATTAGTTTTTCTATTTTGGAAAATATCAGAAATTCAAATAAGCAACAGAAAATAGCAAATGAACTCAGAAAAAATTCTATAAAAGTCTAGAAAATATATCTGAGCACATAGAACCCAAATAAAATAGTTTTGACTATTGTTCACGTTGGGATTATTCACATTAAATGTTTTTGATTGTAAAGTCCAATATTAAGCTTTTGAATTAAATTCAAATAAAATCCAAATGATGACTTTTCTTCCTACTAACTACTAAAAGATTTTTAACTTAGAAAATTGGGATGTTACAATATGAGCTGCTAGATTTAGATCTGACGGTCTACACGCGTTGAGTCTTCGGTGTTCGGGAGATTCCATGAAGGATGGCCATTGGATTTTGATCCAACGGCCGATAGAGATCGGTGCGGCCGCATGTGTGCGGGAGAGATGGAGAGGCTGACAGCGGGTCCTGCAGTCAGTGAGAGGGAGACGTGGCGCGGGCTGGGCTGGCTCGGCTGCGCGCGGGGGAAAAAGGATTGGGCCGAGGAGTTTCGACCCAAAACCGGTTTACATTTTTCTTTTGATTTTCTAATTAATTAAATGCTGATAATTCAAATAGGCTTTAGGAAATAGCAGATTAAGTCCAAAAAATCATGAGAAAATTCACTAAAATTCCCCGGGGTATTTTGGATTTAAATAAAATATTTCCAACAATTATTTGGTAATATCTTTTGCAAAGAAATTAGTTTAGCTTTAGATTAATTAAGTAAAAGCTTTTAAAAATTTCAGAAAAAAACCACAAAAATTAATAAACTTTATTTTCAACTGGAATATGAAATTTGGGTTGTTACAAACCTACCCCCCTTAAAGGGAATCTCGACCCCGAGATTAAGACTTGGTTAGCAAAAAGGTCGGGATAGTTGGTCTTGAGGTCTTCTTCTTTCTCCCATGTGGCTTCACTTTCTGGGTGGTAACTCCACTGCACCTTGTATAATCTGATGATTCTGCTCTGGGTAACACGTTCTGCGACATCCAAAATTTTAATTGGTCGCTCCACATAAGTGAGGTCTTCTTGAAGATCACAGCTTTCTGGGAGGGTGTGGTCTTCTGGTACTCGGAGGCATTTCTTTAACTGTGACACGTGGAAGACATTATGCACTGTTGACAAGGCTGCTGGCAGCTCTAATTCATAAGCTACTTCTCCACGCTTTGCCAAGATCTTGTATGACCCGATATATCTGGGTGCGAGTTTTCCTTTTGTAAGATCCAGGGCGCCCGCCTCGTGGGCCGCCGCGCCGCACGATTCGGCCGCGCGTGGGTAGCCGCTTTTATGGTTTTAGGCATGCAGCTTTTTCTTTTCTTGTGTTTTTCTTTTCCTTTTGCTTTATTAATTCAAAAGAGAGGCTTTAAAATTATATAACTCCCCCATTTCAACTCCAAAATTTCTAAAATAAATTTCTAAAAATTTGTAAAATCAAGATCTTGCTAATGGCATAGGTCTTGTTCAATTTGAAGTTCATTTGCTACTTCTTTTGTTTTTATTTGTATTTATTTGCTTGTTGTTTACTTTTCCGGTACTTCGCCCGCGTAGAGTTCGAGGACGCCGGAGACCTCCACGTTGAGCAAGAACAAGACTACCCGGACTCTCTTCCCTACAATCAAGGCGAGTAAATACTTTGATCATATTGAGCCTACATTTTATGCAAATTATATTCTTTTAAAATAGCAAAGTGCATGCTTTAATTATATAAACAAATGTATGTTAAAGTTTAAGGTAGTTAAATGCCCACTTGATGATTAATTAATTATTATGCCATCCTTGACAACTTGAATCACCTAGCCATTGTCACCCTAGTAACTATATGGTAATACTAGCTATAGGTTGTACTTAAGTGACATGCTAGCCTTGTTTAAGTACCGGGACATTAAATTGTCCCAATCATCATCTCTTCAAACATAAAATGATTTGGGCAGTCATTACGGGTAAATGACTGAGATGGTTGAAATGTTGTATTTTACTTCTCAAAAACCCTAAATTGCTATTACCATATCTGGGTGGATGGAGAGGTGGATGGTATAACATTGGGTGCTAATGTAGCCCAAAGAATGTTATTTTGTGGATGGTATGTGGAAGAACCACCCAGATAACCCCTAAGGACTTAATCTTGTCACGACCTCCCGTGTAAAACAAGTACAACCACAAGTCTGCAACAAACCGCGACTCGGCTTAGTAAATTATCGAATCACAAAGTCATCTCACCGGTGGAGAAGCGACACGCAAAGCTTGCGGTACATCCACTTTGACGGGGACACCGATACAAGGTGAAGTTGCCAACGTCGTGCGGTACATCCAGACGCCGCGGTACAACATCCTCGCGAACGTATGGGCGTAACCCCATGTGGGTGAGATGATGGAAAGGACGAGGTAGTTGAAAATTTATTGTGACAACCTCTCGACTACACGACTACGGAATCGTGTAGGCAACGAGTTAATTGTCTCTGTGGGTAAAGTGTACAATCTCTGCAGAGTTATAAATCTGCTTAAACAGTACCGCGCTATGGTCAAAGGCGCATATGGGAACTTAACTTGAGTTAATTCTATTACAAAACCTTTGTGGGTGGTATGAAAATGTGTTGGGCTCTCCTAGCCCTGAGATCGGATTTTCCTCGAGTTTCGCACTCAGTGCATGTTAATAATTGAGGTAGCTCAATCAAATTATGCATCGTAGAGTTCTGATGGAGGAAACCTCTGCTGATACAAAATTATTGCACAACTACTCTCTTTAAATAAAATACAAATTGTAAAACTGCTAAGTGATAGGACTTTGTAATTATGATAATTGAAAATATTGCCTTTGCAAATAAAATAACCCGAGCCATTCTTGTCAAACCTTGCATGTATATTATTGCATTGTGTATTGGCTCGCGAGCACGGAAGTTGTGCTCATTCTCGCTCTCCCCCAAACCCTTCATATGACGTTGAAGAAGGAGACTATGCATACTACGAGGATCCAGGAGTCGATGGGCAAGGAAACGATGAAGAATAGACTAGGTTCTGTAGTCTAGGTCTCGTCCCAGTCTAGCTGACTCGTAGGTACTTGCGTACAACCGATATTATCCAGGTCCTTGGTTAATATCAGTCGTACACAGGTTGCCCCAGTTGCTTGCCTGTGAAGAGATGAGCTCTACCCTTTGCTTCGCCATCGCTCGTATCTTTTGTATTGTAATCAATTTGGCCTGATCGGCCCCTTTTGTAAAACTCGACCCGACGTGGTCTATGTCACTCTGATGGTTGTAATAATGATACTTTAGTTCATGCCATGTATGAATGATTCAGCAAGGTATCTGTGAGTGCTATCTACTGATCCAGGGAATAACACGATATTTTCACAGAGGATTCGGGTCAGAAAATCCGGGTCCGACAGCTTCTTTCAGAATCAACTCTTTTATCTCCTACTGATTTGGTACATAGATGCGGTCTCCAAACCACACTGTTCCTTCCTCATCCTTAGAGAAACCTGGGGCTTTGCCCCTCCTCATATTCTTTTTGATTTTTTTTTATATCTTCATCTTCTAACTGCTTTGTTTTGATCTGACTCTAAAGAGTTGGTTGAACTTCCAAAGCGTTCACACAACCTTGGTTGACAATCTCTAAGTTCAAGTGTTTAAGTTCTTCATACAACTCTGGCTGATTCTTCTGCACCAAGATGGTGTTGCATTACGCCTTTCTACTCAGGGCATCTGCCACCACATTGGCTTTGCCAGGATTATAATGGATTCCGAGGTCGTAATCCTTTATCAACTCCAACCATCTTCTCTGTCGGAGATTGAGTTCTCACTGGGTGAAGATGTATTTCAGACTCTTATGATCCGTTAAAATCTCACAACGGTTACCAATGAGATAATGCCGCCAGATCTTCAGAGCGTGTACAATTGCTGCTAACTCAAGATCCTGAGTCGGATAATTCCCTTCGTGCGGTCTCAACTGCTCGGATGCATAAGCCACAACTTTGCCTTCCTGCATCAGTACACATCTGAGGCGTTGACGGGATGCGTCATAGAAGATCTCAAAATCCTTGCGAATGTCCAGTAGAATTAACACTGGTACTGATACTAGCCTCTTCTTCAGTTCCTGGAAGAATTCGCTCTTGCTGAATTTGCCATAAAGCTGGTGCTCCCTGAGTTTGTCCAGGATCATTCTGGGGTGCTTCTCATGTTCTTCTTCATACTTTGAGTAGATAAAAATGTCGTCAATGAAAACAACCACAAACTTATCCAAGAATTCCATGAACACTTTGTTCATCATATACATGAAATAAGTAGGGGCGTTCGTCAAACTGAAAGACATTACTGTAAACTCGTACAGTCCATATCTGGTGGTGAAAGCAATCTTAGGAATATCTTCCGGCCTGATCTTCAGTTGGTGATAGCCGGATCTCAGGTCAATCTTCGAGAAGACACTTGCTCCCTTTAGTTGATCAAACAAATCATCAATCCTGGGTAACGGGTATTTATTCTTAATTGTCACCTCATTGAGTGATCTGTAATCAACGCACATTCTCATACTATTGTCTTTCTTCTTGACAAATAGTACTGGTGCTCCCCAACGTGAAGAACTGGGTCGAATGTACCCTTTGCTTCGCAATTCTTCAATTTTGTTTCTGTAGGGAAACGGGTAGGCTACACTAGCGCAAATTAAAAAATTCTACCCGTAAACCAAGATCATCGCGATTATAGATCACGGTCTTACCACTAGACGCGCAGTGCGGAAGTTGATGCAAAGACGTCGGGCGGTGTAGTCGTACTCGCTTGATGCAAGATGCGTCGGGCGCAGTAGTCGTACTACTTCCTCGCCTCGTCGCGGCGCCCCACGTCACAGCCTCCTTTCTTGCGGTTCGTCCCAACGCCACGGATGCAGCGCCTCAAAGGTATCCACGTGCGGAGGAAGCGACGCACGCCGGACTACTAGATCTCGCGCGAGCGACTAGGGCGTGGGAGGGTGGCGCCGTGGTTTGAGGATGTCACGAAAAACTCAACTCTTAACCGCGCCGCCTCCTTTTATAGACGTCCTTATAATGGGCTTCTACGAATAGAGGCCCATTAGGACTCAATGCCCGATCTAATCGGATCCAATCCGAATTAGGCTTCGCACTTAAGTGTGTGACCCTATGGTTCACGTATGTTTAGACATGACGCAAGTACACATACTTGGTCAATAGTTGGTAGCGCCTCTAGCAAGACGTGCAACTCCTAAACGCACGTAAAGATCATATCGGACGAACCATCACAACGTTATGTACATGCCAATCCCTTTGCCTCACGATATTCGGTCGAGCTCCAAGCTGACCACTCTTTCGATCCTCGTGATCCGAATCCCTTACTAGGTTAACTCTTAACCTTAAGTAGCATGGCCATGCATTTACGGATCCGATCACCGAGGCCCAAAGATATCTCTCGGTAGAGAGGGCAAATCCCATCTCGATCGACCATGCCTCGCGAAGATGCTTCATGACAAACCCAAAGCTACCTTTATAACTACCCAGTTACGGAGTAGCGTTTGATAGCCCCTAAGTAGGTCTATTCACATCTCAAGTACATGCGACAATCTCAGGTCTAAGGACAAGGCGTACACATTGTGTAGAGAGAACCATAAGTATAAAAGCTATGTCTCATGTTGGGTCGGTCCAACCCCATGTTCTAAACATGTGTCCACATTATTGGTTTGACATCTCCATGTCTATGACCTGTGAAACATAGTCATCAACCGATACATGTGCTAATCCATCATTCACGTGTGTCCTCACATGAACTCCGACTAGGGACAACTTTAGAATAACCATACAAGTAAAGAGTTTCACAAACAAGTCACATACTTGTTAATCAACACAAAGGCAATATTCAAGGAACATTTATTAAATCATGGATACAACGAAATATCATCATCAAAATGATTGCCTCTAGGGCATATCTCCAACAGTTTCTTTAACTCTACTAACTCATTGGCTGGCATTCTGTAGGGCCGCTTCGAGATTGGGGCTGTCCCGGGGACTAGATCAATTAGGAACATTATGTCCCTATCCAGTGGCATGCCGGGTAAGTCATCAGGAAAGACATCGGGGTATTCCCGCACCACAGGTATGTCCTCAAGCTTTACTTCCTTCAAGCTGGTGAGGATGGAACTTCCTCTGGTGCAGGTTTTGGGTTTGAATTCAACTGAAATTCCTTGTTCATTGATGAGGGTTATAGACCTATTGGCACAATCTATTTGTCCATGATTCTTGGCTAGCCAGTCCATTTCAAAAATTACATCTAACCCTTGGGAATGCAGGACAATCAGGTCTGCCAGAAAGGATGCTCCGGATATTTCCAGGGTAAGATTTGGGCATAGCAATATGGTCACATTTCTGAGCCCGGGGAATGGATTATCATGGGATTGGCTAATAAGGATATAGGTAACCCATATTTTTCCACAAACTTATTCGAAACAAAGGAATGTGAAGCTCCAGAATCAAATAGGACAGATGCTGGTATTGAATTAACAAAAAACGTACCGAGAACAACATCTGGTGCTGCCTGGGCTTCCTCTGCAGTTACATGGTTCACTCGCCCCTTGGTGAACTGGCCCGTTGGCCTTGTGGTGCCGCAGGTGGCTGGAACTCCTGAGGTTGGCTTGGCTGGGGCCACACCTTGCTGCTTCTTCAGGCATTTGTTGGCATAATACCCCGTCTCATTACAATGAAAGCAGGTCACTCCTGAAGCTGAGGAAGTGGAGTGCTTCTGCTGGAACTGCCCTCCAGATGTGGTGTTGCGGAAGTTGGAGGTGTTGGGGCGCTGTGGCGGTGCTGTAGTTCGGGACGTAGAAGATTGGAATTTCCCGCGCTACGGTGGCTGTGGTGTGGTGAAGCGAGGCTTGGGAAGACCTCCCGCGTTGAACCTTTGAGCGGCCATCCTCCGCTTGCGGTTCTCCATCTCCAGATGTTTGGTCTCCTGACGGATTGCCTTGTCCACCAACTGCTGGAAGTCGATAAAGTTCTGGGAGATCAGTTGGACAGAGATGTCATCATTTTGCCCTTCTAGAAACCTCTCCTGTCGATCCTCATCCTTGGCTACGTCGGCTGGAGCGTAGCTAGCGAGTTGGTTGAACCGGTGCAGATATTCATTCACCATACGGTTGCCCTGACAGAGTGCGTGGAACTCCTTCAAAGTCATCATTCCTGCAGGAATGTGTGAGAGGCAAACAGGACCCTCTCATGATCGGTGCACTGGGCGATGTCCAGTTTCTTCCCAATAGATCGAAGCCAATCATCAGCGTCCATTGGCTCTGTACTGCTTGAAAAGGTCGGTGGAGGCATCCTCATGAACTCAGACATATTCATCCTTGGGTTGTGCGGGGGTGGAGCCTGACCTGCTACTGCTGCGGTGGCTGCTTGGACATTCTGAGCATTGTGTTGGGATGTGGCGAGAAGGTTGATCAAGTGAGTTTGCTTTGCCATCATCTGGCGCCAGTCCGGTCCTTCTGCCGGTGGTGGTGGCGGCTGTGGAATGGGGTTGGTCTGATAATCCGCCTGATCATTCCCTTGGCCACTGGCACTGTCGCTGCCTGTCCTGCGAGTAGTCACCATCTACTAGATCCTCCAAAGATTTAGAAAAGATAGAAAGAAAACTCTAAGGGGGATAAATCTAAAATAGCCCAAGAACCAATAAACACACAACAAAGAACCAAATTTTCAAAATAGTTCTTTTATTCATTTATTTTATTATGTGATTATGGCTATCACAAGGGAAATTGATAGCTCATAATTCGCTACTAAAGCACGGACTAAAGGGAAAACAGCTATGGGGTACTAGGGGTGTAGTCTATCTCACTAGAGCTAGCCTTGCCTGCCTTGTAGTTAGCCAATTCTGCTTCTGCTGCTTTTAGCCTTTCTTCTGCATACTGCAAGCTATCCTGGGTGGTACGCAAGTCCTCCAAAGTGTTCCCGTAGGCATAGTCCAATGCCTTCACCAGGTCCACCTGGTGCGTCAGCTCGGGAGAATCCTCTTCTCTGGTTGAGCGGAAGGTGCTGTCGAGTCTGGTCAGGAGATGCATCGGGTAATAATGGAACCCGGTGCCATTGAGGTAGCGGTCATAGATGTGGCGGAGATGATGGATTGCCTCTCTTGCTGCATCCTGGAAGCCATCGGCGAAGGTGTCGCGTCTGATCGGAGCGTGAAAGATGTGGAAGACTGTGCTTGGCGAGAGGTCGGAGTAGATCAGCACTTCTACCCTCCAAAGACGTCGTTCTCCCACTTTGTACTTGTATCCTTGAAATGTTGGCCTCTTCTTGTACTCCAGATGTTGCGTCATCTCCCAAAGAATCTCGGCCCACTGTCCAGCAAGAACTTCGTGAGAGGTAGCATCTGGTATCTCAGCCATCTACAATTTTTGAGAAAGAGATGAGTCAGTAACCATTTTAAAGAGAAAGGTTGAGAGAGGACTCTGGACAGACTCAAAATAGTTTTAGTTTTTGAAAATAAGTCCTTAAGAGGATTCTAAGGCCACGACCTACAGTCGATATAGCTCTGATACCACTTTTGTCGAACCCGAGAATGAAGGATCCCGAATTTTCTGTGTTCATACACTAGTCCAGGATTTCTAGTGTATACAGTCAATCAAAAGTGATAGCACAAACATATCACGCACTTTATTAATAATAGCTCAGAGTTTATTGCAAAGGGGCCTTAGACCAAACAGATAAATAACACAGCGGGAAGCAAAATAGTAGACCACACAACTTGCCACAGGCAATCGTCTGGGGGTGTAGGCCTAGTCGTCAAGATCCTCACCATCCTGATAGAGGTCTTCTCCTGAATAATGATTATTCAGCAAGAGTAAGCACAACTTCCGTGCTTGCAAGTTACACCCAATATTGAAAGATAATGCATGCATAAGGTAAACAAAGGATATTGGTTGGGTTCATTTTGCATAAACAACATTTTTAGGTTAAATACACATATTAATTTCCAAGGCAAAATTTTATACTATGCTAAAACCAGATTTGAAATGACAATTTTATAGTGGATAACCGCCATTATGAAAATGGTGAAGGATACCCTCTTATCACTTAGCTAACCGCACAAATTTTTACCATAGGATTAACCATCCTAAAATCATCTGTTGAAATCATTTTATAAACCAAAAACAAAGTCTAACTTAGAGTGGCTTTGCTAGCATGTCCATGACTGCGGACGCGGCTATTCGAATAGTTTTCTATTCTGCAGAGTTTGTACATCTTTACCCACACGAGATAATTTACTTTTAATGTTGGCCAATGCACGCTTTTGAAGGCGTGTAACTAAGCAACTATCATGAGGCCTTTACAATGCAATGTCTTAATGAATTTATGCTCGCTAAGGTTTCGCTACCATCGGACTAACCATCCTCCGAGAGCCCCCTCTTGCGCTAGGTGGGACTAATGTCTAACCGTCCCCCACACAAACAACATAGCACAAATAACACTAAGACACCACAAATTATTTAGCCAAATCCTACCCATACAGGACATGTGGTGGTACGGTAGGGCATAGCAAAAAGCGGCTCAAAGACCGGTCCTCAATTGACTTGGACGTCTTTCAAATAAAACCCTAGGCCTTAGTCTTAACCAGACTAAACCCGTGCATGAACCTGCTCCCACCGTTCAACCATTTTGCCCAAGTCCAAACCCATTTTTGATTTTGTTTTAAAGTCAAACCTTCTTTATAAACCTTATGTGGTAAGACAATACCACAGTGTCAAATTTAAATCAAGTTTGTAACAGATTTGGCTAAACCTCCCCAAATTCATAAGTGTGATCTAAGCATGGCTAAGCATATGACTAATTTTAGTAGTATTTTCTCTAATGATGACAAGGTATTCATGTTCAATACTCAAATTGGTTATACAATGAAGATTGGAATAACTATATACAAAAACAGGGCATTGAAATAATTTTATAAACATATGCATGCTTTAATTAATTTAAAAACTGAAAATAAACTTAAAGTACTGGGCTCAATATGATCAATGGTATAACTTGCCTTCGTTGACATCCTGAAAATCTAGGTCTTCGGGATGGTCAAACTCTCCGAGTCGTCGAAGTCTATACGCGAAAATACGACAAATTCATTTCAAATTCAAATAAATTCAAAAAGACAACTCAAATTAACCCCAAATTTAAATATTTTGGTTTAGTTAGCTAGATAATAATTTTACACAAATTTTGCAACTTGAACCACCCCATTTGGAGTTTAGATGCAAAAGATATGAATTTTAGAAGTTTAAACCTAAATCTGCCATTTAAATGAATTTCCCGCATTATTTTTCTAAAGGAAAATCTATTTACTATGCAATGCTGATGTCAGCAAGAGATTTTCGAAATTTAAAGGAATTAAACTAATTTCCTGACATATGGGCCCCATGTGTCATTGACACGGTCTATGTGGACTAAACCCATGGGCTTGAGGCTTGGGAGGGTGGTGCTGACACGGCTGAGGTGGTCGCCACGTGGGCAGCCACGCCGGTTTTGGCGCTGAAGTGGCGCTGACCTGGCGCTGAAGTGGGCATGCCACGTAGGTCCGGTGAGTGGCGACATTACGGGCTCGGTCTCGCCGGTGTTCTACGTCGCGGTGAGCCAAATGGTTGCGCGCAAAATGAAGCTGGTGTGGTGCTGAAGCTAGTGCACTACCTTGTGGTGGAGGGGCGTGACGAGGTGGCCGGCGGCGAGGTCTTTAGCGGCGGCGGCGCGCGGTCGACGGTGAAGAAGGGCTCTGGAGGTCCACCAGTGAAGTAGGTGGGCGCGCCGGCTTCGCGATGACGAGGTGGTGACGACGGAGAGGGTGGAGGGGTTCCGGTAGCGGCACAATCGTCGATTGAAGCTTTCACGGTCGCCGCGCGAGGAAACTCAAAATTAGGGCGCTAGGGGCTAGGAGGAGGGTACCGGGTGGTGGCACTGAGTTGCGGTGAGGGAGGCGCTCCCAACGCCCCTATTTATAGGGCGCGGGCGTGGCCGAGGCGGCGTGGAGAGCATGAAGGTCCATGAGGTGTTGTCGGCGATGATCGGGGCATTAAGGGCCCGAGGATGGCAAGTGAGGGCCGTGTCGGAGGCGGAGTGAATCAAGGGTTTAAATACGCGCGGAAACATAGGAGATGCGGCCAGATTTGATTGGTTTTGGAAGGTTTCCGAATCACGGCCATGGCGGACGCGCGGTGAGAAAGGAAAGTCGCGAGGTAGAAGATGGAAAGGGAGGAGACGACACAGGTCCGTTTGATTTTGATCGAACGGTGGACAACGGTAGGAGCGGAGGGGTAAGTACGGTGGATGCGCAGCCGTTGGATTTTAATCCAATGGTCGCGATAGATTGAAATGGGGTGGTGAATAGTAAAGTTACTGATGCATATAAGCCGCTAGATTTAGATCTGATGGTCTACACACGTCGAGTCTTCGGAGTTCCGGAGGTTCCGTGAAGGATGGCCGTTGGATTTTGATCCAACGGCTGGTAGAGATCGGTGCGGCCGCGTGTGTGTGGGAGAGAGGGAGAGGCTGATAGCGGGTCCCGCTGTCAGTGAGAGGGAGAGGTGACGTGGGCTGGATTAGCTCGACTGCGCGTGCGGGAAAAGGATTGGGCCGAGGAGTTTCGGCCCAAAACCGGTTTACATTTTTCTTTTGATTTTCTAATTAATTATATGCTGATAATTCAAATAGGCTTTAGGAAATAGCAGATTAAGTCCAAAAAATCATGAGAAAAATCATAGAAATTCTCTGCGGCATTTTGGATTTAAATAAAATATTTCCAACTATTATTTGGTAATATCTTTTGCAAATAAATTTGTTCAGCTATAGATTAATTAAGTAAAAGCTTTTAAAAATTACAGAAAAAACCACAAAAATAAATAAACTTTATTTTCAACTGGAATTTGAAATTTGGGCTGTTACAACAGAAGTTGTGGAGGTGGCGGCTCAGGAATGGCGCCGGCCTGATACCATGCAGGAAGATGAATATACTGTAACGGATGATTGTATTGAGACTCGAGGGCGGTTTATATAGAGTACAAGGCTTGGAGGGTAAGAAGCCTCTCCTAGAGATATGGCATGTAGGGATTACAAATTCTAAACTACGAAATATAGAGATATGCCAATATACTCTAACAGCTATGACCCACAGTGTGACCAAACTGTGTTGTCATGCCACCGACCCCTTTAGATGCGTTCGTTTTTGGGCCAACACTACTACAAAACAGGCTATACTGGACGGCTCATCACAAACGGTTCCATTGGAACCATCTGTGTTATACTTATCACAGTTTGGTCACCGTTTGTGATACATAACTATCATAGACGGTTTGTAAATAGAACTGTCTATGATAATTCACAGAAGAACCATCTGTGATAATCGCAGACATCACAGATGACTATTATTCATGTAGGGCCCCGGAATCAGAATCGGTTTCAAGTCAAGAGCATATGCCAGAGACATAGCTCTTAACAGGAAACAAGCCCGATTCTTGTTTCCCCAGATATGTGTCTCACATTAGTTTCCAAGATCAACACTAATGTGCACATATCCTATACAATATCAGTACACAATCATACACAAGTCATACATACTCATAACACTAATTTTTACAAGACTGGTGTTTGGTACACAAATTATACAAGAGACCAACGGCCAGCTAAAGTATAAGTTTGCAGCGAAAAAGCAAATATAAACAGCAAAAGTTCCAACTAGTTTGCCCATCACCCAAAGGCAACTGAGTGGAGATAGAAATAGCATCATTCGTTAGCGTCGCCATAATCGGCGCTAACAGATGGATCGTAAGCATAATCGTCCTCACCTGCAACAAGTGATAAATATCACTGAGTACAAAAGGTACTCGCAAGACTTATACGAAACTAATAAAAGAAAGTGGTTAATAGAACCTAGTCAAATGATCGCAAATGAACAACGAGAAAAGTATCCGAACCGAATGCTGAAAAATGCATGACAAGTTTATAGAAGTAAGTTTCTGTTTTCTAAGTGAAATTAGGTGAGAGCTTTTGTTCAGTTGAAGTTCAATTAAACTTTCTGTGACTTGTAAGAAGTTAAAGTTCTTAAAGTGCAAGTAATTTACTTAACAAAATTTTATGTAACAAAGACAAGTTTAAAAGCTATTCCAGACTAAAGTTCAGTGACAATTATAACTGACAAAGATTTCTTCACTAGATTTGGAGTTAATAAGATACTTAAGAATTTTTGAAGTTCAAATTATTTTAAGTGAAGGAGTAAACCAGATTAAACATTCTTTAGCACTAATCGACAGGGATTAAGGATTAAAGAAAGAGCTACAGCCTTGCTATGAAATCCGACAACAAGGCGTTAGCTCCCATGAGCTTGTTCGGTGGCTCGCCGGAGCTGTGGTCCAAGGAGGCACAAACCAAGATCCAAAATGGGTTCACAAAAGCTCACTGAACCTAGAGGTGGTTGGGGTTTGGCCGGCGGTGAATCCTAGCAGTGGCATGACAATGAGATGCGACGGCGCCATTAAGGTTCTAATGAAACCATCGATTCGGTGGCACAGTGTGCAACCAATTGCTTGCTTAAGCTCCTATGAGGCATAAAGAGGCTACGATGTCGGACCGGATTTTCTAATCCGAATCTTTTGTGGCACATCGTGCTATTCCACGATCGAGAGCTAGCACTCACAGATACATCATCGAATCAATTCATACATGGCGTAAACCATACCATTCATTAATTAACACAACGAGTTTACATAGACGCGTCGGTCGAGTTTTACAATACGGGCGAACAGGCCAAATTGATTACATTACAAAGCGGGCGACAACGGAAGCAAAGGGGTGAGAGCACATCTCTCCACGCAAGCGGCGGGAAACTGCGTGCGCCGATATTACCTAAAGACTCAGATAATATAAGATGCACGCAAGAACCAACGGAGTCAGCTGGACTGAGGCGAGACTAGAACAACTAGCGACTACACTACGCTTCATTATCTCCGGGTCCTCCGACTTCTGGATCCTCGTAGTAGTCGTAATCTCCAGGGTTTCCTGCTTCTGAGGTTTTTGGGGAAAGAGCGAGGATGAGCACAACTTTCGTGCTCGCAAGCCAATACACAATGCAATAATATACATGCAAGGCTTCACAAGGATGACTCAGGTTCTTTTATTTGCTAAAGCGATGTTTTCAATTATCATAAATACAAAGTCCTATCATTTAGCATTTTTAACAAATTGCTTTTTTATAAAGAGAGTAATTGTGCAATATTTAATAACAGCAGAGGTTCCCTCCACCTTATGCTTAATTTGATTGGGGTTACCCCCACATATTAACATCACTGAGTCTTGCATGTATATTATTGCATTGTGTATTGGCTCGCGAGCACGGAAGTTATGCTCATCCTCGCTCTTTCCCCAAAAACCTCAGAAGCAGGAAACCCTAGAGATTACGACTACTACGAGGATCCAGAAGTCGGAGGACCCAGAGATAATGAAGCGTAGTGTAGTCGCTAGTTGTTCTAGTCTCGCCACCCAATCCGATTCCGCTGGTTCTGCGTGCATCTTATATTATCCGAGTCTTTAGGTAATATCGGCGCACGAGTTTCCCCATCACTTGCCTGTGGAGAGATGTGCTCACCCCTTGCTTCCGTTGTCGCTCGCTTTTGTAATGTAATCAATTTGGCCTGTTCGGCCCGTATTGTAAAACTCGACCCGACGCGGTCTATGTAAACTCTGTTGTGTTAATTAATGAATGGTATGGTTTTACGCCATGTATGAATTGATTCAGGGATGTATCTGTGAGTGCTAGCTACTGATCCAGGGAATAGAACAGTGTGTCATAGAGGATTCTGGATTAGAAAATCCGGGTCCGACACCTGAGCTCAGAAGGGAACTTAAAAGGCACTGAAGCTTGCCGGCGACGGTGACCAAGTGTCGGCGATGAGGGCTTCACGCGGACAAGACAACCTGAGCAAGGGTTCACGAAATGGGTGGTCGGAACAAGTTACACAGAGCCATTAGATGGTCAAGTCGAAAGGAATCAAAGAATAGCATACTCATACACATGCAACCGTCGCCGATCCGAGTAGGGAACACATGTCATGCTCTCTCTGGTGACCTCGACCATATTCCCTACGGCTGCGCTATCTCTACTCTAAGCTTTTTGCTCATTTGTCTTTGTACGCCCGCGCTTCTATTTGTACGGGTGCATGATGTTACACACACTCGACGTCCTCTTCTCTCTTCTGGATCGCTTCTTTTCTTCGACGTTGGCCAACTCAACGTTGGACTTCCTCACTATCGATCCCTCTCAGCTGCTACCCCTTCTAATGCAATACATTACCACATAGTTTTCTTCTATTTCTCTCCAATTATTACTTAATACTAACCATTGCGACATCAATACACATACACATGCAACCGTCGCCAATCCTAGCTGGGGACACATGTCACGCTCTCTCCGGTGACCCTGAGTATATTCCCTACAGCTGCACCATCTTTACTCTGAGTTTTTTTCTCCTTTGCCTTTGTACACCGCGCTTCTATTCATACAGATACACACTACTACAAAATAAGCTATACTAGACGCCTCATTACAGATGGTTCCTTTGGAACCGTACGTAATTATCACAGATTGTTTATAAATAGAACCATCTGTGAATTATCATGAACCGTCCGTGATACTTTATAGACGGTTTTTAATACGAACTGTCTATGATAAGTACCTCATCACAGACGGTTTGTATTAAAAATCGTCTGTGAATTACAGTTTTCCTTACTCTCTAATTTTACATGGCTTGAAGGATATTAAGAAAGCAAGCTCTTACCTGGAGTCGGAGTTCGAAATGAAAGATTTGGGTGAAAACCAAATATTGCCTAGGCTTGCAGCTTGGGCATGCCCCTGAAGGGATATTAGTACATCAGTCAACCTACACTCAGAAGGTATTAGAAAGGTTTGACTTTGAAAGGCATACCCTTTGAAAGTGCCAATGGTCAGGAGATCTTTGCAGTAAGACAAGGACCCTTACAGACCTAGAAAAGAGGGGGAGGAAGTCCTGGGACCGGAATTCCCATTTTTAAGTGTGATAAAAACACTCATGTATTGAACAAACTGTACTAGACCGGGCATTGCATTTGCCGTGAACCTATTAGCAAGGTATAGTACAGAACCTACCAAAGGCATTGGCAGGGAATGAAGGAAATCTTCCGATACCTCCAAAGAAGCAAAGAACTTGGTCTGTTCTATAGAAAGAACCAAGACCTAACTATGAATGGCAATACTGATGATGGGTACCTGTAGGACCCGCATACAGCCAAATTGCAAACATGCTATGAATTCATATGTGGTGGAACTGCAATTCCATGGAAATCGTCTAAGCAGAGTCTTGTATCGACTTCGACGAACCACCCGAAAATAATAGCATTATACGAGGCCTCACAAGAATGTACTTGGCTTCGGCGGATGATTCACTACATCCAGCAGTTATATGGATTGAATACCGCATCAACCCCCACTATTATCTATGAAGATAATGCAGCTTGTGTTGCACAAGTATAAATGGGTTATGTGAAGAGTCCTCTCACAAAGCATATCAACCCCAAGTTCTTCTATGCTCATGAAATGCAAAAGATGGACGAAATTAAGGTATCAGATACTAAGTCATGTGAAAATCTTGCGCATCTATTCACTAAGTCACTTCCAAAGATCTAGCTTTGAAAGGTGCGTGACGTGGAATTGGAATGATGAGACTTAGAGAAGTGCAGAATTCAGGGGGAGAACCTTCACAAACTCATTACTAAAGCTTGATCACGAAGATCGAGTACCCAAAGAGCAAATCCTGGAGATTAAACGAAATTGGGTGGATTGTACTATTTTTCCCTTGACGAGTTTTCCTGAAGTTTCTCAGTTAAGGTTTTTAATGAGGTAATTCGTGCAGCATAGCAGAACATGATTCATCTACTCTTTCTCCAAAAATTTTTCCACTGGGTTTTTATGAAGTTTTGACGAGGCATGGACATGAAGGATGAGAGCCCAAGGGGGAGTGTTAAGAAACCGGGCCCGGCCAGGAGTCTGGGTCCAGGTGGGCACCTCATCCACCCGTAGACTATATATAGGAGGGGGGACCCCCCCAAGCATTGTACACAAATTCATTATTGAAAGAGCAATAAAGAGAAGCCCGCAGTCCCCTCTCATACTTGTGTTCATCTATTATTCGTTCTTGTGTTTTTGCATCTCTCTTACGATTCTCTATTTGTCTACGAGGTAATCGCTCGGACTGGACTTGCCAGCGACGGTTCCCCAACAATAAGAAGAGTATGGTCAGATAAGAAATATCTTTGCTTGGTTAAGCCGATGGAGAAGAAAAAAGAGAGTAAATCTCATGTACAACATTCTCTAGTTGATATTTAACAGCATAGATGAGCGTCTCGGATGATTGGATGAGCTTATAATTAATAATACCTTAATTGGACACAGCAGATGTAGATGCAGAACTTGCCGGGCTTCTAAGCTCTCTGTGGCCTATGGGAGCTTATAATTAATATCCCTCGATTCTTGGCGTGGGACGGTTGGGAAGTAGACTGGCCTCATTCTTGATGGAAGCCTTCCATGCCTCCACCTCTTCAACCCTCGCACCCCTGGAAGCAATAAAGACATGGAGTTTCCTGAGGGCAGAGAGATGGTGGATTCCAAGGCCACATGCAGATTGCACCTCACGTACTACGATATCAAACACGAGTTCTTCGAGCTTTGGCATGGCTCCAGCTTCGAACATCAGACCCATGAACATTAGATTCATGAACATCAGACGTTGGAATCCGCCGTTGCATACGACGAGCATTTCTTTGCGGCCATCTGCATTTTTAAAACATAAATCCAGTTTTAGCAAGGCGGGCAAGTCCCCGAGGATCTGGAAGGTTTCCTGAGTCACTTGATTAACACTGATGGATAGGAGGGTGAGGTTGGTCAATGAGGCCATCCACTCTGGAATCCCTTTGAGATAGAAAGGTATGAGGGCAAATTCCCGCAGGAGATGAGCAGGTGAGGACAAAGAATCCAAACGGAAGCCTTCAGTAGAATCAAGACGACCTTCGTTGACGTGCAAACATCCAAGGTTTGAACTACCGAGTTTGCCAAGTGACGAAGCCAAGATATCTTCGTACGTATCACGGTGTGAGCCACCAACGCACCAAAATAGATGAAGAGTTCTCAATTTGGTCAAATTGCCCAACTCCTGCAAAGAATTTATTGAGCTTTGGTCGTTCACAAGTACACGTGACAGTACCTCTAGAGCTTGCATGTTACCCACCCCATCTGGCAATTGTACATCACCAACAAGTAACCGTTTCAACCGTCGCAGCTTAACAATGCTTGCCGGCAATTCGTCTATACAATATACATCCAATGTTTCCAAATACTGTAGCTCACCTATTTGTTCTGGAAGATTTATGTTATCTTGACGTAATTCTGGAAGATTTTTGATGATCTGTGCTGAAATCCGTAGGTACCTCAACTGAAATAGCTTCCCAATATTTCTGAGATCACAATTTTCCAACGTACCACACTCTATATCTAGCACTCTCAGAGCATGCAAGTCTGAAATAGAAGGCATTTGTACAGAATATCCATCCATGCTAAGAGATCGAACATGAACAGTAACCATGGATGACATCACTATCACGTTTTCTTCGCCACGGTCGCCAAGTGGCAGTCGACGGATCTTACAATTTTCTTGATCACCAACGGAAGTGATAAAATTTTCTTCGACTGCCTTGGATACAATGAGCTCAAGAATCATATCATGCACCCGGCATGCACCTACTCTACTATCGTACCGGATATCTACTGGTTGGATCATACTTCTGTTTATAAGTTCATTAAAATAGCATTCCCCTTCCTCCATTAAATTTCTCCCGCCATCAACCTTGACAAATCCTTCTGCTATCCACCTACTTACTAGACGATCCCTCTCAATTTCATAATCTTCTGGAAACATACTTAGATATAATAAGCAAGTTTTTAAACGGAGAGGAAGGTCATTATAACTCAAAGATAGTATCTTCTTCATTTCCTCCACATCAGAATTCTTCTCTAGTTCTAAGCCAATCGAATTACGGACCATTAACCATTCTTCTCTTGCATGTGATTTAGTTGTCAATAAACTAGACATCGTAATGATTGCCAATGGTAGACCACCACACTTTCTTATGATTTCAGTAGAAACTTCTTTCAGTTGAAGAGGACATTTGTCTTCAGAGCCAAATACTCTTCTGAAGAATAAACTTTTAGAGTCACCTTCACTCAGTGGCCTCAGTTCATATACAAGATCGTGGCGAGGGGAGCAACATGACTTGGCAACAGTAGCATTTCTTGTTGTCACTAGTATCCTACTACCACAAGTATTCTCAAGCAAGGCGCATTTAATAATCTTCCATGCTTGGGTACTCCATATATCATCAATTACAATAAAGTACCTAACAAATGAGAGATACTATGGTTCAATTGGGTCGTGTTAATTGAATACATACGGGATATAATATGAAAAGTAAATTGGTAGCTAAAAGTAATGTTTCAATGTCGAGCTAATTAAAAATATGTAGGGCTGCAAATGAGTCGAGTATAAACGCTCAACTCTGCTCGTCTTAAAAAATAAGCGAGCTCAATTTAAGTCAAGTCATATGTCAATACTCGTATTAACTCATACTCGGCTCATAACGATCTCTAGTCAATCTCGATGCTATTATAAACAATGAAGATGGTGTGCAAATCTATAAAATAATTAAGGAACTGACGTGACTGATGGTGTTAGTTGAAAGTCACATATATGGATAGATAAAAATCTCAAATATCGCATGTAAAATACATATGGTAACTAATGAACCTAATTTGACTTCTATCTATTAAAAGTAATATAAGAGATATATTAGAATACGAGCTATATCGAGCTAATATTGAGCAAGCTAACCTAAGCTCGAACTCAGCTTGTTTTTCACTCGGGCTCCAAAAGATGCTTAAACTCAACTCATTTATTTTTTAGACGATCTAGAGTCGATCCAAAAAACAGGTCGAACTCGAGCAGCTCACACGCCTTGAGCCTTTCTTGCAGCCCTACGTATATGTATGTTCATGGAAAGAATATTAGAGTATTCCATCATGCCAGTCTAAATAAAATTATATTTTTAACATATATATTCAATTTGTCTTGTATTATAAAGAATTACGACTCGTTGAATAAAAAATGAGATGCCTTTGCACAAGAGGTCCATTAATTACGGACATAATGTTACAATTAAGTTATGGTAGAATGACTTAGAATGCAAAATACAATTTGAATCATAGAACCAAAGGCGTACCTCTTGTCCTTTAGGAAATCCCTTAGTGCATTAATGAGGCATTTCTCGTCCCCTGACTTAGTTCGTTCATACTCTGGATTTCCGATTTGAGAGAGTATGCTCCAAAAAATCTTTCTTGTATCGGGTTTTTGGGACACCGACACAAAAGCTCGGCATTTAAATTGTTCACCAACCTTTTGATATACTTGGTTGGCGACAGTAGTTTTGCCTAACCCTCCAGACCCCACGATTGACACCACCTTCAATGACTTCTCCCCATCATCCACCAATTTGATGAGCTCATCCCTCGGAACATCAGTGCTGATGAGGCTGGATGCCTCAGCATAGAGGGCAGGTAGCCGGGGATCGCTGGGAACAACATCGCTGCAGCCAGAGTCGGGGACCGCATCATGCTTGTACCTGTCACGTCGCTGGCTTGTCTCGACGATGCGATTCTTTAGTTCTCTCATCTGCCCAGCGAACTCATGACAAGTTCCTAGCTTCTTCACTTTCTTCATCGTCTTACGAAACAACCCCTTGATTCCGTTGGATTTGTCCGAATCCTGGTGGAGCCGATGCATATAGTCGTCGATGCAGTCCTCGATATCATAGGCCATCTCCCTCACTTGGTTCCTCCACTCCTTCTGTTGTGGGTCGAGCACCTCTGTGTCGGCCAGCTTCTCTAAGAGAGCGTTCATGCTGCTCAGCTCCTTCTTGAGGAAGGTGACATCGCGCTTCACTTTTTTTTGCAGCTTGTACTCCTCACCCAGCAGCGTGGTGAGCTTGGTGAGGAGGGGCTTCATCACCCCCGTGGCGGCGCTCACCATGATTCCTTCCATCAACTACGCTGTTCTTTGTGTGGCGAAGCTTGTAGACCAGCTCAGACAGGACCTCAAGGTGATTTGCGGCTGCGCGAGTGAAGCAGAAGCAGAAGCAGAGGTTAGTTGCTGCTGCCAAGGATAGTATCTCAGAGTGGTTCAGATATCATGGAAAATTTCACACAAGATACTATGTTCATGGAAAATCGAGAACAAATTCGTGCCATAGTTGTAAGTACGTACGTACCTACTGTTGTTCCGCGGCCATGGCCTCACTCTGGCTAATGGACAACAATGGTGCAGCGAAAGAGAATAATAATATCTAAGGAGAGAATAATAATATGCTGTTCTTTCGTCACTTGTTACTTTTGGCGAATTTGCTAATTGATAGGCCGACCCAGGCTCCACTGAACCTAAGGAGAGAATAATAATATGCTTTTCTTTCTTCACTTGTTACTTTTGGCGAATTTGCTAATTGCCCATATTTTCGGCGCAAATTCCTATATGATTCACGCGTCCAAGATAAGCAATAAAGCTTTCCTCAAGTGGCCGACCGGACGAATATAATGTGATGTTTCGGTGAGAGCATCTTGACCAATGATGCTGCTAGCAAACAAAGGTTAGGCTGGCGCGATAAGAGCGTGAGAAGTTTGCAGGGCGTAGCCACGACGAAAATGGAGCATATATTTTCCTCCATAGTTTATTTTCACCCTAAATATATCTCCTGACCGAACTCATGTTCAGATCTCTTATGTTTGGAACACCAAGGCCCCCATACTGCTCCATGCAAACAATATGCCACTTAACTAAATGTAATTTATGATTACCCTCGAAGTCAATCCACAAACAATTAGCCATACTAGAAGGTAACACGCGCCGATCGGCGCGGAGACGTTGGCAGAAAATTTGGAAGATTTTTTTTTACGCGGCTTTGCTGGTCTGAATATTTTTTGTAAAGGGAATTTTTTTTCTTTTACTGAGGATGCTATACTGTTGAAGTATAAGTGAATTACTCACTTTTCCTCATCAGTTTAAGTTTTTGAGTGAAATGGTTGGTACATACAACTCAATATGGTATTAAAGCTAAGAGGTCTTGAGTTCAAGACCCGGCTAGTGCAATTAAGAAAATAATTACAACCTATTTCTATTCCACGTCTTAAGTCCGAGGGAGCCTATACGTGAGGGGGAGTGTTGAAGTATAAGTGAATTACCCATCTTTCCTCATCAGCTTAAGCTTTTAGGTAAAATGGTTGGTACACGCAACTCAATATATACATTTAGGTTTTTTTTGTTTTTATTTTATGGTCGAAGAGCATGCTGACATAGGTAGGAACGGCATGTGAAACTTTTGAGCGATGGCTAACAGAGAAGCAATTAGAGCAGTGTTTTTTTTTTTTAGGAAACGGCAAGCAGCCGTTATTTCATTAAAGAGAGGAACAAAAACCGTACAAATACCCAACCAAAAAGAACACAAGAAAAAGAACCAAACCAAAGAGACAAAGAAATAGCAAAAGCCACAGCACGCCACACAAGAGTACTGCAAACGGCATGCCGTCCCAAAGCATACCTAACGCCGGCCAACAACACCTTGTTGGCCAACATCACCTCCCTCACCTACATAACTCCCCGCTTATGTCGGCTCACTAACATCACCCTGCAGATAAATCTGCAGCTTAGTCGCCCCACTTTGCATCCAAGCCCAAGCTTCTTCCTTGATGAACGACAGTAGCCCAATCGGCGTCTGTCTGAGGCGCTAAAAAATCCGTCGATTTCTTTCCTTCCAAATATGCCAAAGAGTAAGAACTACAAGTGAAGCTTGACCCTTTTTGCAGTCTCCTTCTCCTGAGTGAAAGATGTCAGTCCACCAGTCCACCATCTTTTCCCGGAAGGTCCAATATGACGGGCTTAGATTAACATGCTGCACCCACGTAGCCACCAAGGACCAGACCAGTCTGACATACGAACATTCAACAAACAGGTGCAACGCTGTTTCAGGGTTATATGTACACAGCGGGCACCAATGATCATTCTGGATATGACGTCGGGTTAGGACATCCGCTGTCGGAAGCCGATGTTGTATGAGAAGCCATGCAAAAATTTTGCACTTTTGTGGCGCCCAAATGTTCCAGAAAAGCTTTTGAAAGGGAGCCTCGAGAACCCCCAAGAATTGCACCTCGTATGCCGATTTTGTTGTGTAGTTTCCTGAGGCTGTCCATTTCCAAGTAATGTCATCTTGCACATTTTGGGATAGCGATATGTGACAAACCATGGTATACACTTGAACAAAATCCCGCAGTAAGTGTATGGTGATTATTCTTTGAAGATCAGCTATCCATTTGTCACCATGCATTGCATCGCACACTGTGCGGTTTTTCCTTGCCGCGATACGAAAAAGCCCCGGGGCTATTTCATTCAGCGACTTCGGACCCAGCCACCTATCCTTCCAAAAATTGGCCTTTTTATCATCGCCGATGATTATTGTTGTGGATGCCCTGAACAAATCCTGGTCTGTGTCAGTTATCGGAGAAGTGAGCAGTGTTGGGCGAAGGAAAATATATATGTTCTAAAAGGATGGAAAATATGTACATATCGGAGAAGACAGAGAACTGCAAGTTGTATCTTTAGTTATCATAGCAACTATGTGTAGGCTACGCTCAAAAGAGCAAGGATTAAGACGTTGGTCGTGACTGAGAATGGACTATTTACATAACAAGTTTTTAAAGCACTAACAGGAGGCCCAAAATGATGGAGAGGTATTATCTAGCAGTGGAAGAAAGTCTTAACGGACCACTAATACAAAAAATCCATGTTGTATCTGTAGAAGCAGCGACGGCGCTGATCTTCGGTGAAGGGGTCTGTACGAATGGAATAGAATAGGCATCTAGTTAGAAAGAGGTGGTAAAATAGATTGCCTATCGTTACTGAAATGCGGTTGGATGATATACCTGCGACAGTGCTGGTTCTTACAGAGTGTTGCTATTAGTCCGCAGATGATGTGGGCGGCTTTGTTTTTTTAGCAGATGATCAAGCGTAGGATGGTGAGGTGGTGATGCAGGTCTGTTTAGCAAGCGCATGTGAATTGTTATGTTGTAGAAAACCAAATGAATCAATCAATGGAATATGTGATATCGGATGTAACACAATCTATATATTAGAATAATATACCTCTTAGCTTGAATGTTATGTGGAGGCTCCTTAGTTGGTATGGCAGGCCTTTTAGGGCTTGGCTTCTACAATCTGTTGCTCTGGATAAGAGACCTGCGAGAGTAATTGTTAGGGAGGAGAAAATAATAATAAGATGACGTATGCAAGATGGTGTATAAAAGCTGGTGACAGTTGTGAAGTCGAAATGGGTATAAATGTATCCTTTTTACTTGTTCTGCTGGAAGAGAGTTCCTTTTTTTTTGTGAAGGCAAAAATTTAGGTGACGGTGAGGAGCTGTACAGGTGGAAAAGACAGGCCGAAGGATGAGGTTTGGTGGAAGAGAAGATATACTTTTGTAAGGAGCTATGAAAGCGAAGTAACGTAGGGTATGAAGGTAGCTATCTAAATAGCTGGTCTGTTTAAGTAAGAACAGTATGAATCTAAGGGAAATTATGTCAGTAACATCGTGTTAGAGCGTAATTATAGGAATGACACTTCGTTCGTCTCGGGCTAGAAAATAACATCGTGAACATTGAAAAATTAAATAAATGATATCCTGACTTTTTTCCAAAAAAATTTAAATATAGAAACTGAGCTAAAAAAATTATCAATTTTTTGTGAAGTCTCCCGACACAGTTTAATTGCTTGTGTATTTTTTTTCAAAACTTTATATGTTCTGATTTTGTCTCTAAAACCATTTAAGTATACTGTTTGTAGGAATTTTCCTAATATAGAAAATGAGGTCCAAATATTATGAATTTTTTCTAGGCTCCTTACATAGTGGACTTGATTGTGTAATTTTTCTAGAATTTTACAAAATTAAGAAATGCAATTTCATAATGTCCACTGTGTGAAGAGTCTAATACTTCATAATGTAAGGACATTATGAAATTATATTAATTAATTTTGTAAAAATTCTAAAAAAATTACACAATCAAGTCCATTATGTAAGAAGCCTGGAAAAAAATTCATAATGTTTGGACCTCATTTTCTATATTAGGAAATTCCTACAAATAGTATACTTAATTGAATTTTAGAGACAAAATCAGAATGTATAAAGTTTTTTAAAAAAATACGCAAGCAATTAAACTGTGTCGGGAGACTTCACAAAAAAATTGATAATTTTTTGAGCTAAGTTTGTAAATTTAATTTTTTTTTTTTGAAAAAAGCTAGGATGTCATTTATTTAATTTTTTGATGTTCGCGATGTTATTTTCCAGCTCGAGACGAACAGAATGTCATTCCTATAATTAAGCTCTAACGCGATGTTACTGACATAATTTTCCCTAAAAACTAAGCTTTTTTCGGAATGCTGTTGATTTCGGTACTGTGTACTAAGAAAAGGGGTCTTTTATGTTAAACTTTTATGCATACCTCTGTGTCTGGCGTGCTTCGCAGATGTGTCATCATGGAATAAGTACACCCTGCGCGAAGGTGGGCCAAAGCGTGGCGGTGCGCATGAGATGAAGGAACTGGACTCAGAGGGAGAAGAAGCGGAAGAAATTAGAGAAGAAATATGACGCGCCTCGGCGATCTTTTTAAAAAGGATAACGCTTTGATTCATACGTCCGATATGAATGATTCCCCGGACGCCCTGCTTCCTCTCCACTTCTCTCTCCATCTACGTCTCAGTGCACACGGCCGTGGCCGACTGCAGGCAGTCCTCCATGCTTCCCTTGCCCAAGCTCCACTATCAACTAACGGTCCGAGGTTGCCATCGCCTGTGTTCGACAGAGGTCATCCGCTGCGGCTGGAGTTCTCCAGATCTATTGCAGCCGTGTCTGGTGCTCACCGGATCTGGTGGGGTTGAGGCTAGAGAAGGTGGGGCTGCAGATGGCTGCTGCGACTAGTCGGAAGCCATTCATGCCTCCATCGCCCAAGCTCCATTGCCAACCGCCGGTCTAACGTCACCACTGCCCGTCGTGGCCGTGGCTCGCCGGATGTGACAAGGCTATGGATGTGGTCGGGGCGACGAGACAGTGGTGTTAGCTGGCCGCCGCCTCCCCTTACTGCTGCAAGCTCATCTATGTTTTCACCCGTAAGCCTAATCCAATGGTCAATATTCCACTGGCAATAAGATGCCAGCGTACCTAAATATTGAAGCATGTTTAATATCATGCCACAGTTGTTTAGTGAAATTTTATCACACGCATACATGGATGGATTAACTGCTTTCTAACAAAATAATCATTATTAGCAATAAACACATACCATGTCACTGATGTTGTTTCCAAATAGTTATCATTTGTTGTTTCTGCTGATGTTGCGATCCATTAAAAACAATATTACGGCCTGTTGAAAACAATGTTGCATAGTATTATTTAGAATGTTGCATCTCTAGAAAAAAAAAAGTGTTGCATTTGTAGAAAAAAAATGTTGCATACTGTTCATGGCGATGTTGCAATTTTTTCCAACACGTTTTTTTAGATGTTTTGTTTTTTGATTTGTGACATTGCTACCATTGTCCGGGGATGTTGCAATTATTGTCTCAGGATGTTGCAACCGTTGTCCGGAGATGTTGCAAGTGTTGCATCTGTAGAAAAAAATGTTGCATCTGTAGTAAAAATGTTGCATACTGCTCACAACGATGTTGCAATCACTACGGACACACCGATTTGCCGAGTGCAAAAGCTTTGCCGAGTGCCAAATAGCGGCACTCGTAATCGATATTTTGCCGAGTGCGACACCGCAAAGAAAAACACTCGGCAAAGCCGCTTGCCGAGTGCCATGCACTCGCAAATATTAACACTTGGTACATTCAATCTTGCCGAGTGCCGCACTCGGCAAAGTAGGGCACTCGCAAAGGCGGCATGAGGTAACGGTCCCGCCGACGCCAAATTTGCCGAGCACCGCCGCTTGGCACTCGGCAAAATCCATCTTTGCGAGTGCGTGTCGTGGCACTTCGGCAAAGACCTTCTTGAGAGTCGTCTCGCACTCGCAAACATTTTTCTTTTTTTGCCTCCAAATTTTTGGCAGCCCTCCTCTCATGCAGTACTCTATGTTAGAATTTGGTACATTTTGTGGCTTTTGTTATACTTAGTTAATTTATTTCATTTACTACAATTATTTGAAAATGCAATTTCGCAGACGCGCATCGAATAATGGAATTTAATGATTCAAAATGATAGTCATGTTATTGAGTGTAGTGTGACATGTATGCGAGAACGGACTGAAATTTCGAACATCTTGTTGACGAATATAATCATGAACTATGGCGAAGTGTTTTTAATTCTATAAAAGCAACAACATCCAAAATTATGAAACCGTGGAGATGTCATGATATCATATGTGAGGCTGTGATAAAATTTGAGAAGGTTTAGAGTATGTTGTCACGACGATGCTTTCAAACCGTGACATCTCCACATGTGATACTTATATCCCACCGAGATGTCCTCGGTTTGAAAGCATCGTGACGTGACAACATGCACTAAACCTTCTCAAATTCTTATCACAGCCTCCACATATGATATCATGACATCTCCACGGGTTTCATAATTTTCTCGACGTTGTTTGCTTTTATAGAATTTAAAAACACTTCGCCCGCAAGTTCACGGCCATGTTTCACAACAAGATGTTCGAATTTCGGTCCTGTTCTCGTGATACGCCTCACACTACACTCAATAACATGACTATCATTTTTTAATCATTAAATTCCATTATTCGATGCACGTGCAGCTCAAATTTGCATTTTCAAATAATTGTAGTAAATGAAATAAATTAACTAAGTATAACAAAGCCACAAAATGTACCAAATCCTAATATAGAGTAACTTGCATCAGAGGAGGGTGCCAAAAATTTGGAGGCCAAAAAAATAAAAAATGTTTGCCGAGTGCCGTGGCACCAAGACTCTAAGAAATTCTTTGCCGAGTGCCACACAGACAGACTCGGCAAAGATGGGGAGAGGTCCTGTTTTAAAAAAAAATTGGAGGAAAATTTTTTAATTTTTTTAAAAATCCTCTTTCTTGAAAGTGCCGATGCCCGCACTCTGCAAACAAATTTAAAAAATTAAAAACAAAATAAAAAAACCGAGTGCGTGGCACGCACTCTAGCAAAGGGTAGATGTCCTGATTTGCAAAACAAATTTGGAGGCAAAAATTAAATTTTTTTAAAAATACTTTGCCGAGTGCCGATCTCGCACTCGGCAAAGCAAAAAGTAATTTTTTTAAAAATCCTCTTTGCCGAGTGCCGATCGCGCACTCGGCAAAGAAATCAAAAATAAAAAAATTAAAATTGTTTGCCGAGTGGCGATCGCGTACTCGCAAACCTTCAACACTTATACTTTTGTCGCACACGCACACACCGCACACACGCACACACGCACACACCGCACGCGCTTCGCCGCCCCGACGAGGCCGCCGCCCGCCGCCGCTCCCGAGACGAGGCCGCCGCCGCTTCGCTCGCTTGCGCGCCGCTGCGCCCGCCTTGCGCCGCGCTGCGCGCTTCGCCGCGCCGCCGCGCCGCCGCGCGCCGCCATGCCTCGCGCGCGCGCCGCGCCACGCGCCGCGCTGCCGCGCGCCGCCGCCGCGCCGCCACGCGCGCCTGCCGCCGCCTTCGCCGCCGCTCGCCGCGCCGCCCCCGCTCGCTGCCGCTGCCCTGCCGCCGCGCCTCCGCCCCACCAAACCGATACGTGCACGTATGACTTATGCCATCTTAATTATTATTTTTGGAACAAACCGATGGGTTTTAATTTGAGGGTTGAGGGTGACAAAAATGGCCTTATGTTGGTTTGCGCATAATCTAAGGGACAATTTGTTTTTAGAATATGTAGTGAAGACACAATGATAATAATTTGGTGCCATATCTTCATCCAAGAAGCAGGATCAAATTTGTTATGTGTATTGCAAGCTAAGACATTTGAAATCTTTTAGAAAGAATGATCGCCTATCGTCGATAGATTAATTTCTTTTCGCGTTACTTAATCACTAATTAACTTAAGTTTGATTATCAAGATAAGACATGATCAAGAGTTGTTGCGAGTTCGCAACATAGTGGCAGAGTGACAACAATCAATGACATTATCAAAACATAATAGGTCGACGTTGTGGTTGTGGTTGTATATATGGTTGTCGCCATCGTGCCGCTGTTTTTTGCAGTTTTGGAAACCTCACCGTGGTGGAGGTTCGCCGAATTTTTTGTAAATGACAGATTTTGTTCCATTTTGCGAGAAGAGCCCGTCGAGCCGAAGTCGGAGTTCCCGCCGCCGCGTGCGGTCTCCTCACGCACGCCGCCGCGCCATCGCGACCGACCATCCACGACCCGCTTAGCCCGACTCCACCGCCACCCTAGGTATAACCCCTCTTTCAGATCATGGTCGAGATCACGAGATGCAATTGATGGTTACATTACTCACTGATACTTATGTTAGAGGATGGATGACCGTCATTGGATGTACACGGGTCGGAGAAGTCAAAGTGATTACACCACGTAATGGATGAACAAGACCGATGCTTTCTTGAACTGCATTTGGCAAGGTCGCTAAAGGACATTGTCTAGTTTTGTGTCCTCGCAGCAAATGTGGAAACAGGAGAAGGGTAAACAAGGTGGACATGGGTAAACATCTTTTGAAGAATGGATTTACGCCGACTACACCCGGTGGGTCCACCATGGTGAAGCCCATCGTATGAGAGAGGAGGTGGTGAGACCACGCGCCGAGGCTTATGATGTCGATGCCGGGGTAGCGCACATGTTAGATGACTTTCACCAGGACAGTTCGATGAGGGACGTGAGAAGGAGGAGATGGAGGCACGCGACAGCGTTCTCTACGACATGATGGACTCGCACGTAAACCCTTCACGATCGGTCAACGGTGTCTCAAGTGGATGCCGTTGGACGCTTAATGGGGTTGAAGTCCGAGTTAAACTGAGTCGAGAAGGCTTCGATAAGATGTTGACCGTGATTGGCACCACGCTTCGGAGGGCCACATTCTCGCCAAAGAGCATGTACGAGTCACGTAAACTCCTTCGCACTTAAGATGCCGTATGAGCGATACATGCTTGTTCAAGGGGTGCGCCCTATTTAGGAAAGAACACAAGGATGCAAAGTATCGCCCAAAGTGTAAATCCTCCAAGTACTTAGAGGTAGACTCGGTGATGCCCGTAAGAGGCGACTACGATCCGTGAAAATCCTACGGTACCTTCCGCTCTACCGAGGATCCAACGGCTATACATGACCGAGGAATCACGAATGATGACATGGCACAAAAATGGCAAACGGTACAATCTCGACAAGATGGTACATCCATCCGATGGTGAAGCATGGACCCGCTTTGATGACCAACATCGTGAGAAAGCGATGAGGCTCGCAATGTACATGTCGCCACGGCAATGTATGGGTTCAATCCTTATGGACTGATGGTCGCCCCATACACATGTTGGCCCGTGTTCGTTATCCCCTCAATCTCCCCTCCTCCTTTCAACGACATAACGTATTCTTGTCGTTGATAATTCCTCGACACCGGGAGTAATATGGGTGTGTTCATGGAGCCCGTGTTTGATGAATTGGTCCGTGCTTGGGACGAAGGGTATGGACATACGATCGAGCTACAAAGACAAGCTTCAAAATGCACGTTTGGTACCACTACTCCTCGCATGACTTCCCGCAGATGGGTTATTCTCGCTGGTGTGTTCACGGAAGTTCCCATGCCCAAGATGCAAGGAAGGTGTGAGGTTCCATTGGTTGCACAAGGGTGGCAAGTACTCATCGCTCGACAGGACATCGTCAATTCCTCCCTCTTGACCATCCATTCAGACAAGACATCAAGAACTTTACGAAAGGTGTCGTAGTGACAGACCCTGCACCGCGGATTATGACTGGTGCCGAGGTTCATGCTCACATAGATGCTCTCGTGCCCAATCAAGAAGGTGGTTTTGTGGGATATGGTGAGCAACATATGTGGACTCATAAGTCGGGCTTGACGAGGCTCCCCTATTTCGATGACCTTCTTCTGCCACATAACATTGATGTAATGCACACTGAAAAGAATGTCGCCGAGGCACTTTGGGCAACACTCATGGACACTGAAAAGTCTAAGGACAACCCTAAGGCTAGAGTGGACCTGGCAACGTTATGCGATAGACCAAATCAAGAGATGCACCTCCTAGTCGCAGAAGACATGGAGAAGGCCTAAGGCCGATTTCGTCTTGAAAAAGGACCAAAGGAGGAAGTACTTGAATGGATCCGACGCTAATGTTCCTCGATGGGTATGCGCGAATCATCAAGAGGAGTGAACTTAGGCACTCGCGAATCAACGGATGAAGAGTCATGGCTACCACATATGGATTGAGCGGCTTCTTCCGGCGATGGTTCGAGGCTATGTCCTCGAGCATGTCCGCAAGTGCCGGGCAGAGTTGAGCTATTTCTTCCGACTTTGTGCCAAGGAGCTATCTCGGACCGTCATTGATGACTTGGAAAAAGTGGCACCGTGTTGCTCGTAAGTTGGAGAAGATCTTTCCACCCGCTTTTTCTTGGCGATGCAAAGATTTGATTGTGCACCTCCGTATGAGGCACGTATGGGGGTGCGTGCAGCACGCAGTGCTATCCAATCGAGAGATGTCTCAAGACTCTTCGCCCAAAATGTAGAAATAAAGCCAAAATTGAGGCTTCCATGGCGAGGCATACATTCGGAGGAGGTGTCAAACTTCACGAAATACTACACGAGAACCTTCCTAGCGCTCATAATCCACCCCTCGTTACAATGTCGGCGAAAATGAATCGAACCTCGCCTTTTCCAAGGGCAACTCGGAGCGCAAGTGCATCGACCACTAAGCAATTGAAAATGAAGAGTGGCGCGAGATCATGCTATATGTGTTGACCAACCTTGTCGAGGTGCACTGCTCATTGGGTAAGTTCTCAATGAACTTGTTTCACGCCGTCACTCCTTGTTTCTTCGCCCAACCCCTTGTTTCTCGTTGGTGCAGGAATTTCTTCGTCAATCTCGCATGAATCAAGGGATCCTACCGCAGAAACCGATACTCTTCTTTCACAGCGTGCGGGACCGTGGAGCCCCGATTTCATTTCTTGGTTCAAACGAATGTACCGCCCAATTTAGCTCGTGACTTAGTTCGACATTCCAAGTTGATCGTGCGCTCAAATAATATAACGATCTATCCCGCTTGAGCTTGCGAGGCCCAAACCGATGCGCCTATAAGTGACGAGTTGAGACAGTTGCAAACGGCCAGTGTCGTTAGGGTCAAGTCATTTACCTGCTATGACGTGAATGGATATCGCTTTCACACGCCAGCTACGAGCGAGTCGCCCAATCGAAAAACCACAAGCAATGGAGTTTTTACGCCCACACCGATGGCCTCGACTATTATGGAAGAATTGAAGAAATCTACGAACTTCCATTCTATGGTTCCAAACCTCTTAATCTCGCATATTCAAATGTCGCTGGTTTCATCACTCGAGTAACGACAAACCCTAATCTTGGGCTAGTCGAGATTCGACGGATTCCGCCTATCCAGAAAAGATGTCTACATTGTGGCTCAACAGCCGTCCAGTTTATTATACGCCATACGCGTGCCAAGACAAAGAGCATCTTAAGGGTTGGGCTATTGTGCACAAGGTATCGCCACACGCGAAACTACTGTCCCAAACGATGAAGATTACAACTTCAACCCAAACACATATGATGGAGAGTTCTTTCAAGAAGAGGGCTACAAGGGAGGTTTGAGATAGACTTAACCGGCGATAGGAATGGAAGTAGACAATGAAAGGGTTGATGACGAGGGCGCTGAGACGAGGTGCGAAATGTGAAGGACTTACAAATGCTTGAGCGATTACGCTTAGGCAATGACAATGAAGACAACATTCCTCCTTCTGGATAGTGTTGATGATTTGGACAATGTTGATAGTGATGACGAGACCTATGATCCAAATCTAATCCCAATCATGAAGATTATTTCTAATACATGTAATACTATGTTTTTGTAATTATATTTTGTTCATTTTGCATCTATTTCTAATACATGTATTACTATGTTTTTGGAAATTATGTTATGTCATTTTGCATCTATTTCTAATTACGCCTTGCTTATTCTTTTTAATTGCAGTGAGTGAACAAAGATGGCGGGGAACCGTCAGAACGTGTCCTCGCTACCGCAGACCACGCACCGCGGGGAGGAGGCGAGGGGTCGGACGAGGAGGAGGAAGAGGACCGCCGGCGCAGAGGGGGCCGTCTCCTCCACGCCGCGTGAGGAGTCCGAGGAGGAGGTGGCGCCCGTGGGCGAGTTGGACGAGGAGCCGGTCTTCGTGACGGGCGAGGAGGAGGGGGCTGACGAGGACGACGACGAGGCGGTAGGCACGGGTTCCGCTTCCTCCTATGCCTCTTCGGTGTCTACTTGCAGGTCCCGCGAGCCTCCTCGAGTTCCGTGATCCTCACCGACGCCAGATGATTCGCCTCGAAGGGCAAAAGTAAGTAACTTTAGATGTTGTCACCACTACTTCATATGATATGTTGAAAAAAGAGAAACTAATAATTTTTCTTAATCACTTGTGCAGAACCAGGTGGTTGTGTCGGTGGTGGCACGCCTCCCTAATGGCATCCTCGGGTCTTCAGGCAGCAACACTACTCCGGCATTGTCACGCACGCGGGAAGGCGGAGCCGCCTACTCGCTTGACCACTACGCCGCCGGCCCCGATGCGAGTACCCCAACAAGGCGGCGCGGTGAAGGCGGAGTTTTGGGTAAGTCTCTCGCACAACATTGCTCAATACATCGCATTCATTGACTTTTCTTGAAATAATGAATGGATACATCGCGTTTGTATGCGACTTATTTCGATGCGATGAGGATTTAAGGCAGGCGGACCAGGTGGCTACCAAAGCCTGTAAAAAACTCATCACCGACATGCATCACGAGGTGCGCATCCAGGCCATCGTAAGCTACCACGGGTCGAAGCTTGGAGAGAAGGTCACCAAGAAAGACGCAAGAAACATGACGCTGACCCGGGAGCAGTACCTTGAGGTAGATGAAGAACATTAATATTGATTCGTTTTGAGATTAAGTACGTTTAATTTGATCTTCTTATATGTCAAATACTTGATGACGTGTAGATGATTCCCTGGTGGTGCCAATCGTATCCCGAGTGCTGGGCGATGATCGTGGACAAGTGGTTCACGGAGGAGTATCTCCAGATGCACGCGGATGCCCGGACCGCCGTTTGATGATGCAAGGTCCAAGACACCATCAAGGCACCCGCAGCCTCTCCGCATACAAACAAGCATGGGTACACGAATTCATTTATCTATTGTGACGCTCAATTCGCGCCGATTTCTAATTATCTTGTCGCTCTTCTCGCAATCGGCACATAGTGCCCACTTGCTCGGACTTCCGTGCATGGTGTATGGCCCACAAGGGCAAGGCGACGTCCGACGCCTCCTTCAACTCGAGGACCCGGCCGAGGCGCACATCGAACCCGAAAGCGCCCACACCCGCATCGGTGAGTACATCGCCGCAAGCAAGGTCGGTCCATGGGGCGGACCATGATCCGAGCACCCGTGACTTTGATGGAGAGATCGCCATGAGGGTGGGACAAGGCAAGAAGCATGGGCGGTTCGCTGGCGACGGCCTCATCGACACGGCCTCTACTCCATCTCTCTCCGCATCCGAGCACGAACACGAGCGAGAGCTCCGACCATACGCCCACGGCGATCACGACAAGACGGGTCGACGCACTCGAGGTTATTCTGCTTTACTCGTCGTACATTGATCTTTACACCTTTATTAGCTTTGTATTACTCAAACATTGAGTGAAATATTGCAGTCCTACCGAACAAGAAATGAGGCAACGCCGAGCCGGAGGCCGAGGCGGCGAGAGGATGTCGGCCCACCGAGGCCGACCGGCCGAAGCGGCAGAGGATGTCGGCACCGAGGCCGAAGGCCGAGCGGCAGCCCGAGACGCAGAGCTTGGCGACATGATGGAGTTCCTACAAGGTCTTGGGCAACATATACGGGCTTCACTGCATGCCGGCCGTGTTCGCTCAACCTCCGCCTCTCGTGTCCTCGCACGCAGCTACTCCCGTGAGTATGAAAGTTATTTGCTTTCGCTTGTGCTTTGCTTGTATGACCTCTACCTTCCTAGATTAGGTATCTAATGTAATCTTGTCTCACATGCAATCTCTTCTCCTTTGTGCAGCCTCAATCGGCGGGTTCGAATAATCCACCTCATGCGCCTCGAATGATGGAGCTTTTCCTTCACCACACGCATGGCCACCTTCAGATGAATGGTAGTTGTATTTTCATTTGTTGTTCACTTGGTGATGGATTGTGATATACTTATGATGCACTTGTCGATCGTGATGAACTTGTGGATTTGTTTGGATGGACTTGAGCACTTATTGTTATATATGTGATGGATGTGATAAATATGTGATGGATGAGATATATATGTGATGGATGTGATATATATGTGATGGATGAGATATATATGTGATGGATGTGATATATATGTGATGGATCTCGATATATGTTTGGATGGATTTGTTTGTCATGATGGAATGTAAAACAAATAAAAACGCATTTTAGTCACTTTGCGAGTGCAACACACGGCAAGAATAGGTCCTTTGCCGAGTGCCATGGTCATGGCACTCGGCAAAGCGCAGAATGTGGCACTGAAAATCCCAGCTTCGGCTTTGCCGAGTGCCATGACCATGGCACTCGGCAAAGAATTTTTTTAAAAATTAAACTTTGCCGAGTGTCATGACCATGGCACTCGGCAAAGAATTTTTTTAAAAAATTAAAACTTTGCCGAGTGCCAGGCCCTGCGGCGCTCGGCAAAGAATTTTCAATTTTTTTAAAACCTTTGCCGAGTGCCGTCGTTCCGACACTCGGCAAAGACATTTTCAAAAAAAAACTTTGCCGAGTGCCGCCGGGTTGGCACTCGGCAGCGCATCACAACGGGTGGCCTGCGCCAGAATCGTCCTTTCTTTGCCGAGTCGACTCGGCGACTCGGTAAAGCCTTTGCCGAGTGCCGGTGGAATACACTCCTGCAGCGATGCTTTGCCGATTAATTTTTTTCCGAGTGCTCTTTGCGAGTGTCGCGACTCGGCAAAGCCTTTGCCGAGTGCAAAGGGGCCTTTGCCTAGTGCCGGAGGCACTCGGCAAAGTGCCTGAGTCCGGTAGTGAATTTTTTCAATGTGTTTTTTTCCAAATGCTTTTTTTTTATTTATGACGTTGCAACCGTTGTCCGGAGATGTTGCAACCATTGTCCTAGGATGTTGCAACCGTTGTCCCGGGATGTTGCAAGTGTTGCATCTGTAGAAAAAATGTTGCATACTGTTCATAGCGATGTTGTAATTTTTTCCAACGCGTTTTTTTTTTCAGATGCTTCGTTTTTTATTTGTGATGTTGTGATCGTTGTCCGGAGATGTTGCAACGATTATCCTAGAATGTTGCAATCGTTGTTTGGAGATGTGGCTGTAGAACCTCCCATGAGAGACCGGCGACGGCGGCGAGTGCGACGGCAGTGGAGTTGTCGGCCGGTCGTTTTCCTCTTTGGTGGAGGGAGAAGATTGGCACGACCGCAGCGCATCGCCCTTGTCGCCAAGCATGCATGCGCTTTGTCGGCCGCCGCAAAGACCGCCGCCCTTCACCACACAAAGATCTCGCCTCTTACCACACACAAAGATCTCGCTTTATTCTCCGTGGTAGTACATTTTTTTTTCGCACGAGCAAAGACCAAGGAAATGCTAGCGATCGTTAGCTTTGTCTTTTTAGGCGCCTCATAGTGTGTATAGTGGTTTTGCGATTTTGTTTATACTAAAATTTTTATGGTGCTTACTTGTATAAGTTACAACATGATGTGTACATGTACATATATATGTAGTTCCTCATGTCACTACTACGTAAAACATCATCGCGCACGGTTCGAATCAACATCACGCACGTTCGCACCGCTCTCGTGTTTTTGTACGCCTGCGATAATCGGCGGTTATCACGTATGAAAGTAAATGAACCTCTGCAGATATCCATATCACGCATTTTACAATGAGAACCGCTCATGATATATGGATATCGCGCACGCCCACAATGAGAACCGCTCGTGATATATGGATATCGCGCACGCTCACATTTAGAACCGCTCGCGATATGTGGATATCACGACGGCCAGAGTTAGAACCGTCTGATATATGGATATCGCGCACGGCCTACATTTAGAACCGCTCGTGATATGTGGACGTCGGATATGTGGATATCACTGCACGGGCTATACTAGAACCGGCCGTGATATGGGGATATCACACACGGTTATTATGAACCGCTCGTGATATATAGATATCGCAGACGGTGGGTAATGATAACCGTCAGGAAGAAGAAGTTATCACGCACGATTCTAATAATGAACCGTCGTGATAATTCTTTCAAACTTAACCGATTTAATTTTGATTTTCTGCTAGCCTCAGAATTGCTAGCCATGCCCTCTCAAAACAAGCATGCAAAAATAGATACATCACGATGAAGACAACTCAAAGTGATCAATTACAAACGAATATGTATCAAATATTGTCGTGTTACAATTGAATTACAACTATTCAAAGTGAATTACAATTAATGAATCAATTGTTTCATGGTCCTTCAACGGTGTTGGAGTAGTGAAACTCTCCTGCGGCGTCAATGATCTCCGTCTTGATGAAGATGCAGAGCCTCCTCGAACCTCCGAGATCTCTTTGTGAACGAGTGAATCTAAATCTATATTCAAGTCCTGTAGCTAGCAAGAGTAAAAGTAGCCAGCATATATATTTAAATTTATAATTAGGAAATAATTATTAAGTAGATTGACTGACTTTGGATCCTTCACTTAGCACCCATGATTTTCTCGTGATATGATGGCAAACGAGAATGCACATTCTTCTCGCTTTTTTTGCGACATCGCAAAAATAAAATTACATATATAGGTATAGTCAGTCGAGATGCATTATTACTAAGTATGATATAAGATTATTGTGTTGTAGCACGCACGTAAATCGCCATGTGATTAAGTGTGGTGTTCGCTCCTTAGTATAGCCCTCCTTCGGCAACATAGGAGATGAACGACCCACATGTTCCATAAAGTTAACCTCGCCATTTCAAACGAACAAAGACCACAATAGAGTTATGTATGGAGGAAATGAGCACACTGCTGAGTACTCCTTGCACAAGGGTGAAGTCGTGGCCTTTTTTGATAAGGGAATCAAGGTATAGTACTGGTTCCTCTTTGGTATAATGACTAAAAGGATCCAGCAGCCTACTCATGTATGTCGCTATAGTCATTAAACCTAAGTTCGTATGCGTGATAAAGTACAAATGCAATTTGTATAGCAAGTAGTGAAGCACTTACTTCGTTGTAGGGCACCATTATGTAGTCCTTGTCGCTTTGAGCATGCAACCTGCTGTTATGTATTTCTCGACGAGGATGTGTCTGCCAAGATGGTTTGCTCAGACTACGTGGGGGTCGAGAAACCCACCGTTCTTTCGATCATCGGGCATTTTTAATCATGTATCTATATACATAAGCAACGATTTGTTATATTAATCGGATATTGCGTGAATGTAGAACTTGATTGTACACACTTATAGTGTCCAAAGATCGTGAAGTGAGGCATCGAGGGCTTTGAGGTTGAATAGGTCGAATAAGTCGTCAAGCCCACGCACTTGGGGGGGCCTGCGTGGAGGAAATAGTCCTCCGGTATCTCGACGGTGATTCCATCACGACCCTTTCTTTGGCCTTCTCGATATACCGCTTATGCAAACTCGACAACCTAATCCAACAGTAGCCTAATAGTGTGGTGTTCAAAGAACGGACTTCCCAAAGAGTATTTCAGAGGCTTAGGAGGCGAAGCACCTTAATGTTCTTCGAGCTCGATTTGTCCCGAACGACTTGCTCGCTACGCGCCATCCTCGCGAGACGACTCAGAACCGATACGGTTGCACGCTTTTTTGTTCCTTCGTGTCTTCTCCATAGGAACCGGCGAGATGGGCTTCTCAAGTGAAGGTTGAGGTGCGCATCATGGAGGGTCCTATTGAGAGGGTCCTGTTGAGAGGCATGGTCTTGTCGAGATGGGTGGGGTGGAGTCACGCATTTGCTCAGCGTGATCGCAGGTCCAAGGCGATGTCCTTCTTGGGCCATCGATAAAACCGCATACACCACATCCCCTAGTGTTCGATGTCGCCGTCGCGAATATCCAGCGGACGGCCCTAAAATTGTCATGTACCATGTCCACTGACCATGGCGTAACCCCGCGCCACTGGGCACCGTGGCCGCACTATCCCTTCCTTGCATGGATACGCCACCCCGCCAAATTTCAATAGACATCCCAACCATCCTCACTTGGCGCGCAGCGGCGCGGCTCCTACAAACGATACGTAATTAGCTAAGGCATCCTACGATCTATCTTGGAGCATTCCGGTAGATGTACATTACCTTGATGTCGCCGATCGGTAATTGGACGCCATCATGTTCATACTTTACGTGGACGCGACGCCATCTCGATGTTGAGGAGGACCGCCCCAAAACAACCGGGGTGGCTTACATCGTTGAGGAGTAGGAGTTGATTCACTTGGTCCCGCAATCTTGCTATCTTATCTTCAAATTTTGCAGAAGCACCCGCTTCTCTTCCTTCAAATTTTGTAGTAAGCACATGTTCCAACACCGTGTCGCACTCGCCTTGGATCTCTTCTGCTCCTATATGTGCGTGAGTCGCCCTGGGAATCCATCCTCCAAGATACGTTAACCCTTTGCTCAAGGCGGCGACCCGGTGCTCCTTGTTTCCCAAGGCCGTAGATAGTATATCCTTCTCACGCTCGCTTGGAAGGAGCGCTCGAGCATGCAGAACTCACTTTGCCGCAAAGGTCATCATGTTATAGACATTATGCGCTTATGGACTTATTAACAACTATTTTGTTCAAGGCATATTTACACGGTTGGCTAACATCCCGGCCTCACGTTTGTGGAAAGAGATTTCACCAAGATGTGACTAATGCCCTCGCTTAACCAAGAGAGAGCGCCGGTCCGTGATCTCAAAGAAATGGCCTTGTTTCGCTTCGCTCCTCCGCCGCCCATTGCGCGGTTTTACTCGCGTATCTGGGCGGTGCCGAGTCTGTGGGGTGAGTTCGGTGTCCGAGAGCCTTGTGCGCCACATTTTCCTCAAGAAATTCACCGCCGCTTCATTTGCACAAAGGCGCCCCATATATCCCGCGACAAGAATTTATACGCCGTGAAGGGCGCTCGACTGCTGTTGACGCACCGTCGACAAGCACGCCTTGAAGGTCCTCCACGCCTTTCCCATCGAGAGCAACGCTCGCTGCTCCACGCGCTACCGTCTCGCGGCTGGAAAGTGAACGATTTTAAAACTTGCTCCACACCAAGGCTCCGATCATCCGCCACGTTGTCCCACCATCGTGGTGATGGGGACCCATTCCTTTCAAGTATCCCGCAGATGGTCCAGATCTCGCCGCTTTGGGGACTCATAGGGATCCCATTGGCATTGACTCTCGTGACGGCCATTAGGCCCGAGGAATTTT